>CM008339.1:17531463-17562165 GCA_002525835.2 Ipomoea batatas
CAGTGGGTTTTGTGCTTAAGGTGCGTGGGTTGTGTGCTTAATGTGAGTAGTTGTTGAAACTTAAGGTGCGTCAACTTGAAGCTTAAGGTGCATGATTTTCCTTCTTAACGTGCGTGATTTGTATGCTTAAAGTGCGTGAGTTGTTGAAACTTAAGGTTCTTAAGGTGTGCAGTTTATACGTGTAGTTAAGGTGCGTCATTTTAATGCTTAAGGTGCATGCTTTGTGTACTTAAAGTGCGCCATTTTTAATGCTTAAGGTGTGTGCTTTGTGTTCTTAAGGTGTTTTGCTTGTGTGCTTAAGGTGCGTGGTTTGTGTACTTAAGGTGCGTAACCGCACAACTGCACGGGAAGATATACCCTCACCTAAACCCTTCCCTTTTTTTTTTTGAAAAGCGGGCTAAACCCTTCCTATATGTGTGTGTGTGTGTGTGTGTAGGATCTTAATCATATGAGAATACACCCCCCAGGTGAGAACTTGTGGACAAATCTAAATCATTGATTTGCAAGATCTGATGGATGAGAAATCAATAAGTAAAAAAAATGAGTGAGGTCATTTTTTTAAATTTTACAAAATTTTTAAATAGCGGGGTCATTTTCATAAATATTACAAAATTTTGTTTATTTTCAACCGTTAAATTTACTAGATCAATGATTTGGATTTGTCCGCACGTTCTCATCTAGGCATGGTTCTCACTTTTAAGAATTCCAATGAAAAATATTTTCCCTCCAACCAAACAACATAAAACATCATTTTTCTCCACTTTTAAGAAAAAAAAAATTCATGAGTAATATTTTCCATCCAACCAAACATCCCTAAGAGTTCGCCTTTGCGAGGGACTGCGGGAGGAAGTGTCCCTATGAGTTTTGTTAATTAGAAGTTGCCCCGTTAAATACAACGTTGTTGGCACGTCAAGCACGGTTTGTCCTAATGGACGAATTTGAGGTCCATTCACTTAATTAATGTGCTATTGACTTGATATCTTATTCAAATAATTTTGTATGAGGTCCACTGACTTAAAATCCTATTGAAAATTATTTATATGAGCCATTTTTTTTTATTTACAGTTTATAGTTTGTATTTATTTGGAGATTTATATTTAGTCATCCAGGCTTACAATTCAAATAATGTACACTTTAGTACTTCTAATTCTTGAGTGAAGATAAAAACTTATAATCACTATTGTAATGTCTATATTAGATAAATTTCATCTTGTGACCTTATTTAATAAAAGACCATAAAAAATAAACCAACTTAATTAGAGGTTACCTATTAAATAAGTTTTCCCATGAAAGACGTTGGCACGTCAAGCAAGGTTTAATTTGACGTCCTAATAGACGAATTTGAGATCCATTGACTAGAAAGAAGTATTATATGGAAAAGGTTTTGTAAAATTTTCATTAAAAATAATGAAGTAATAAGTGTGCTCCAGATTTATAGCTGCCTTTTAATAAGTTAATGGATTCAGTATTTGATAAAGATGTTTTAATTTAATAACCCAAAATTTACAATTTTGCCATAATATATCATCCACCAGTCCACCACTCATTAGTGCAATCGTTATACCCTGCACCACGGTGCACATAGCAATGTGCACCACGATCCAAAACGACGTCGTTTCGATGTTAGTGGACGCGGACGCGAATGACTCCAGAGAATTCATTATCTATAATACACATAATCATTATCTAGAATACACAGAACGTTTGTCTAGAATATACAGAATGTTTGCCCAGAATACACAGAATATTGACACAAAATACACAGAACTCATCCTCCTAACATTCGAATGCACAAACACATCACAACTTGTGTTAATAACATCAATACACAGAATATTGACACAAAATACACAGAATTCATCCTCCTAAACATTCGAATGCACAAACACATCACAACATGTGTTACTAACACGAATACACAGAACGATTGTCTAGAATACACAGAATGATTGCTTGGAATACACAGAACGATTATCTAGAAATACACAGAATATTAACATAATACATAGACCGGCCAAAACGGGAAACGTGATTTCCAAAAAAAAGAGACGATTAATTTACAATGCTCAAAACGACGTCGTTTACGTACGTGGTGCACATTACTATGTGCACCGCGGTGCACGGTATAATTTGCCTCATTAGTGAAAGTTCTCAACAACACCTTAAGTTCTCAGTGGAATTTAAATCTCACATAACCGCTGAAAGCAAGACTAATGGTCTATTTGGAAATCTGAAAAATGACTTTCAGAAGTCATTTTAAAAAATTTTCTGTGTTTGAATAATAAAAAAGAAACATAAAGTTAATAAAAATATTCATTATTTGATTAAGAAAAAAAGTCTAAATTTGACAAAACTGTTTGCTTAACTTTTTAGGTAGAAGATATTTTATGAAATCTTTATTTTTCTGTCTCTCTTCTTCTTCTTCTTTTTTTTTTAATGAGCTCGTTTTCATATTAGTATTACCACCACCACTGCACCTACTACTACTATTATTATTATTATTACTAGTATTTTTATGCGCGATACACAAAAAAATAGGTGCGCAATATTAGTATTTTTTACATTAAAATTTTAAATTTATTTAGATTTTAGATGTTTAAATTATAGTAAATAATAATAATAATAATAATAATAATAATAATAATAATAATAATAATAATAATGTTTATCAATTTGATATTTATATTTTTAAAATTAATTAACTAACAAATAATTCCAATATATAATGTGTATATATTATTATTGAAGAATATAAGAAAATATATGGTGGATGCATGTGCATAGTACCAATAGTGGAAAAGATAACGGAAGTTATAATGCCACACGTTTTTAGATAGTACATCAATCTTTTCCTATTTTGAAGTTTCTTCGCAGCACCTTCCATATTATATATCTGTTTTTGTATTTCTGAAACTTTGATTTCTTCATTATAAAGATGTCTACTTATAATGTTGAGTGATTCCCTTGCGCACTTAATTCACGTACGGCAGTCCACATGATCACACGATGTTAATTTATGCCACACGTTCATAGTTTATGCGCTGCATTTTCTTGCGCCTCACGACCACATTTGCGTATGTATGCACTGCATTTTCTTTTTCTTTTCCTCATATTGCGTCCCACGAACACATTTGCATGCATTGCATTTTATACTTCCTTTTCCTTATATTGTGCCACATACTCACATTTGCATGCATTACATTTTAGTATTACCTTTTTCCTCATTTTGAGCCACATGATCATTTCCTTTCCTTAATTTATCAACATATGAACATAACGTGCTATAGGCACGACTCAACAGTCAACACAGCAACAGGCATAGCCACTGATAAGGAATTAATCCCTCAAAGTATCCATGTGTTCATATGTATGCACAGTGTAGTGTAGATCAGAAAATTGGCCCTTAATCTCCCTCTTTTATTCATTGTTCTTGAATCATAGAGAGAAGGGAGAGAGTCTGGCTATGGAGTATTCTAGAGAGAGGAAGAGAGAGCCAAAAACTCTTTTGCATGGTGGAGTCAGGTCCCTTAAATAGGGCTAAGCTAATACCCATACTCATACACTGTACTGGTATACGCATGAAATACGTAACACGTAAGGGAGTATATCCGGGGTATATTCCCTATCAGCCACCTTTAGCCTCCCACACGGCAGAATTTCGTGCTATTTTTAATAGAAAATGACACTTTTTTTTTGAATTATAGATTTATAACACTTTTTCCTCATAATTATTCATGTACTCACATTTGTTCCCTCAATTATTTTTAAAGGGATAGTTTTTCATCCTTTAATGTTAAATGGACATTTTTACCTTTAAAATAATTATTTCATTTACTTTTCTTCTCTAACAAATTATTGCTTATATGTAGGCATGATTATGCTTCCATTTGAACCGAACCGGACACTATAACAACTGAACTGAAATAACATGGATGGTTCTTGTTACGATTCAGAATTGAAACATATATAATAATTGTTGAATTTAAACTATTTTAAAATAGAAAATAGAATTTTAAAAAATGAATAAATTTTGAACCGACCGTTCAAACCAAATCTAGAATCAGAATAAATGTGAACCGGAACCGAATAAATTGGCAAATATAATGTGAGTATATAAATAACTCAGAGGGAATAAGCCTATAATTCAGGGGCAAAAAGTGTCATGTTTCCTTTTTTTTTTTTTAAATATACAAATTTTATCTAATTATACTAAACCTAAGCACAACAAGTCAATATTGACTCCACTGAAACTCGATCTCATGACCTCTCATTTGAGAAAATCACTACAGGCTATCTGAGTAAAGGTGCTTGACGAATACCCACAAGTGTATTATTTTTCAAAAAGAATAATAATAATACGGAGTAATTTTTATTATTACTATTTATAAAGAATTTTTTATTATACGTATTCACTTTACTACATTCACTTTTTATTCTTGAGCTCTATATATACTCTGATCTTTCCATCCAGTCCCAGTGCACTCAGTATAATAAAGTTTGTATCTTCTCCACAAAATGAGCTCCTCCCTTTTTTGTTTTTATGCCATACTAGTATTTTCGCCCGTGCGTTGCACGGAATGAATTTGTTATAATATTTTAAGAATATTTGGATCGATATACAATTATATAAATTATAGCATTGAATAGTATATAGCGCAATTGATGAAATTGGTTGGATTGATTATGGTTTCTAATGTTTTCTTTGCTTGAATTAGAGCTAATAATTGTCTAATTACCTGTGCGCTTCACGGATAAATTTTTTTTAAATTTATTTAGATAATAAAATTAAAAAAATTATTTTAAAAAATCTAATATTGAACATGTACATTTATTTGATTATAAGATTAGTGCAAAAGTATTACTCAATTAATTGAATAATATATGACTTGTTTGTTTACAATTATCTATAAAAGATCGATATTTATATAACTTAAGTAATTCTATTATTACAAAAATAAATATGAAAAAATGAGAAATAATTTAACTTTAATTATTACGGAGTATCAAAATAAATTCAACGACCAATATTTAGCTTAATTACCATAATAATTATTAGGCAATTATTATTAGTCAATTACACTAAATTAATGATTTTTCGTTAACATGAATGTCAATTCGTATATACAAAAATTATTATTATTATTATATATTAAATATGTTCGACCTTCTGCAGTGTTCATGCCACACGTGTACTAATTAATTTGATCAACGGCATCTTTTTTTGGAATAAATGATCAACGACATCTAAAGTTGGTGAGAGGATTAATTTAATATGTTCATTTCGTTTTTCCTAATATTTCATTTCCTTTTTCCTTCATAAAAAGAATTAATATTATTTTACATTTCTTTTTCCTTTATAATTTTTTCCTAATCATTCATTTGGTGGTTACTAATTTTTTCGTAGGAAAAAGTTGTGTTATATTTCCAGTGAAATATTAATATATTCATTTCATTTTTTATAATATTCCATTTTATTTTGAGTATATTCATTTCCTTTTTCCTTCATCAAAAGAATTAATATTGTTTTCCATTCTTTTTTTCGGATAATTGCCAATTAATTTGCCTGATTCCTTGCCAATTAGTAAGAAAATATTAATAATAGATTCCCGTGTAATATTTATTTCCTTTTCGTTCATAAAATTTAACGTTAATTTCCATATGATTAAAAAGTAATATAATTATAAAAATATAATTGTTGAATATATTTTCAGTGAAAATATTAATAAATTTATTTTGTTTTTCCTTCTAAATAATTAATATAATTATAATTATAATATAATTGTCGATTATATTTCCAGTGAATTATGAATATATTCATTTCCTTTTTCCTTCATAAAAGGAATAAATATTCATTTGGTGGTTACTAATTTTTGCATAGGAGAAGCTATGTTATATTTATAGTGAATTTTTATTATTAATCTCCTTTTTCATTTGGCCTGATTCGTGTGCCAATTAGTAACATTAGTAACATAATATTAATAACATATTCCCATGTGTAATATTTATTTCCTTTTTCATTCATAAAAAGATTTTAATATTCATTTCCATATAATTAATAAGTAATATAATTATAAAAATATATTTGCCAATTATATTTCCAATGAAATATTAATATATTTATTTTCTTTTTCCTTCATAAATATTAATATGATTAACATAATTATAATAATTTAATTGTTGAAATAAATTCATTTCCTTTTTCGTTCAATTTCCAATTAAATATTAATATTAATTTACTTATTCAAATGTCCTAAATTCCGTGCCATTTAATTTTCAGTTAATTATTTTTTTAATATTCTATTTTTTAGTTATAATTTCACCTCTGGACATGGTATGAATAAACGAATAAAATAACTACATATTCAAAGTAATGTAAAATCATAAAATGTTAAGATTTAAATAAATCACACAAATTTATTATAATTACGATTTATTAATAACAATAACAATTACCATTAATATTATTATTCTATATTAATAATTACCATTATGATTATAATCAATAACAATTTATTATAATTACGATTTATTGCCCTAAGATTACCATTACCATTTATTACAGTAATTTATTACCATAACAATTGGGATGACCACATCGATGTCATTATTTGCTAGTCATTATTTTGAAAATGAAAGAAATACAGTAATTTTGGGATTTCAGCATACCTTTTATCTGATATACTTTGCTTCCTCTTGCCTCCTATAATTGTTGAGCCAAGTATTTTCCACATTATGTTCATGTGCTATATTGGTAGTAGTTTAGTTACTCAAATATTATTTATATATTGTTCATAAAATAAAAAAAAAAAGTGTTCATATATTGTGCATTAGTGCTTTAGATATATTTAAAGAATACAATTTTAGATCCTAATGATAAAGAGTTTGAATCTAAAATAACAGGAATGCTTCCATTGTACATTTATCTTCAATATAGTAGTTGACACCTTAAACTTTTTCATTCTTCTTGCAATTGTTAGCTCTTCACTTGAATGCCATATGTTCATCATCCACATGTAACCTATTCTTGCAATTCTTCTTACAACTTTTTCATTCTTCATTCTTCTTGCAATAGTTAGAGTATGTCATATGTCCATCATCCAAGTTTGAATATGTACATGCATTGTGGGATATAATATGTAAAAGCTTATGATGTAAAAAGCTCCAAGACTTTTTATAATTTTTGGAACTAACAGTATATTGTATTTTTTGTAGGTTTTCATCATAAAAAGGTTAAGAAGATTTCAATAAGAGGTGGTTACCATTATTGAATACAATATATTAGTAGAATTAAAGAAATGAAATCAAGTTGTAGCTCTGTGTTTCCTCTTACAAACACAACGGTAAGTGAGTCCTTAAGCCTCTTCACAATAATTTCGTTTGCCTTCTCTGTTTGAACTTTTTTAAAAGTGAAGATGTTTTGAAATTCAAAGTTGGAGTAGATTACATTACATACTTTAACAACACAAACTAACTAATTCCATGTTTCTTATTACATATCATTGCTGCCATTTAAAAAGATCAGTAAGCTTTACAATGAAGATACAACTGCAAAAAATATACTGATTCTTAAATAGTTAAAAATACCAAGCATTGTGAACTTGGCTGGAATTTAATTATAAAATGAGGAAATAGTTAACAACACATTGTAACTACTAAGAATTTAATCAAATACCTTTGCTCCATTACAAATGAACCGTGTTATATGCTTCCTGATGGAGATAGAATCTTCTATTGCTGGATACTGATTTATTTCCTTTCCATCAAACACACCTACAAAAACAAATAAAATCATACTACCATACTGCACTATGTGTGTGTGTATATATATATATATATATATATACTTTTTCAGAATGCTATTATTTTTCAAGAGAAAGTAAAAGCTTTACCAAATCTGCAGCAAATTTCTAAAGCTTGTAAATGGGTGCCTTAACAGACCTTAATCTTCAAGCAAATATCTTCTTCCTCTTCTTGGATGCTTTCCCAAATATTCTTTGAATTTGAAAGCTCATGAAACGCCGAATCAGTCTTCCCTAAAGTTTGTTCTGTTGTTGTCAAGCATAATGCTCTATTTATACTATTACATATATTACATATATTAAAAATATATCACCAAATATATCAAACCAATTATATCACACCAATTATATCATCAATTAT
Source organism: Ipomoea batatas (assembly GCA_002525835.2). Lineage (NCBI taxonomy): Eukaryota > Viridiplantae > Streptophyta > Magnoliopsida > Solanales > Convolvulaceae > Ipomoea > Ipomoea batatas. The sequence goes on from CM008339.1 coordinate 17,539,624, forward strand.
TCAATTACCAATTAATATTACCATATTATAAGATGATATAAGAAGATATATATATAAAGAAAATATATTAGGAAAGACAATTATGATGATAATAAGAAAAAATCATGTATAGCATATAATATATATAACTATGTATAAGATTAGAAAATTAACGTAATTTTTTAGGTACATAAATATATATAAGATTAGGAAAATTATTAATGTACTGGATGAAGAATACATCTTGAAATTATGTATTAAATTTTATTTGATTGAAATAACTTAATCGAAATTACAAATATATCATCAAATCACCAATTATATCATCAATTATTCAATCACCAATTAATATTACCATTTTTATATTACCTATTTAACATTTTAATTAATTAATAAATCCAATTATTGAATCACCAACATTTAACCATAATAAATTAATAATTATTAAATTAATTAATTAATAAAATAACTGAGTTTACCAAAATGACCCTAATTTTGAGCGGGAAACTTTAGAAGGAGGATAATGCTTTTATTAATAGATAGATTTGCCTTCCTCTTCAAAGAATCCTTCTCCTTGCCCGGAAATGTTTCTGATCACAGAGCATTGCTTTCATTGAAGACCAACATCATCGGAGATCCTCTGCCTCTTCAATCATGGAATGAGTCTACCCATTTCTGTAATTGGGTTGGAATAACTTGTGGTCGCAAACACCAACGAGTTGTATCAATCAATTTGGACTCGAGCAACCTTCAAGGCTCTTTGTCCCCTGCAATTGGGAACTTGAGTTTTCTTAGAGAATTGATTCTTCAAAACAACACTCTAGCAGGTATAATTCCTAAAGAGATGGGTAAACTTAGAAGATTAAGTGTGTTGGCTCTGGGAAGTAATGTATTTTCAGGTGAAATTCCAAAAAACCTTTCACATTGTGTTAGTCTAACAGATTTTTATTTGGGAAAAAATAATCTAACGGGTAGATTTCCTTTGGAGTTTCGATCACTGTCCAAACTTGAGTACCTTTCGGTTCCCATAAACCACTTGATGGGAGAGATACCTGCTTACATTGGCAATTTTTCATCACTCAAGACACTTTCTTTTGGTGGAAATAATTTCATGGGAAAAATTCCTACTTCTTTTGGGTGCCTGCAGAAAATTGTTGATTTTTTTGTACCGCATAACTACCTGAGTTCTACCATTCCCATGTCCATTTTCAATCTGTCATTATTGGAAGCTTTTGATGTACAAGAGAATAAACTTGAGGGATATCTTCCTTCAAATTTAGGCTCTACCCTTCCAAATATACAGTACTTTTATATTGGTAATAATCTTTTAAGAGGGCAACTTCCTATCTCAATGTCAAATGCCACAGAACTAGTGCATTTTGATGTTCATCAAAATGATTTTTTTGGAGGGGTACCGTCATTTAGTGGACTTAGACTAAGACTTCTTTCATTTTTTGACAATCCGCTTGGTAATAGAAAATCCACTGATTTGGATTTCATGTCATCTCTTCTCAATAGTACTGCTACACTAGCAGCCCTGTATCTGGATAACTGCAACTTAGAAGGGGTTTTGCCCAAATTCATAGGAAACCTTTCAAGTCTTCAGGATTTTCGTATTAATCAAAATGTCATAAGTGGTACTATTCCCAGTGAAATTCATCTTCTTGTTAACTTACAACTCCTAGACTTATCAGAAAACCAGCTAGGCGGTACTATTCCAAGCTCATGGGGAGGAAGCCTTCAACAACTCTTCAGTTTACACCTTGAAGGAAACAAATTGTTTGGTGAGATTCCAATTTCATTCGGAAATCTGTCCCTTCTTAGTGAGCTTAGCCTACAATTCAATGAGTTGCAAGGTAGTATACCGATAAGTTTTGAAAGTTTTAAGTATTTGTTACAATTAGATGTTTCTAGAAACAAACTCCAAGGAAATTTTCCCAAAGTTATCTTCACATCACTTGTGCATTTAGACCTCTCTCACAATCACTTTAGAGGTCCTCTTCCTGTAGAGATTGGTGGGTTCAAAAATTTGGTGTCACTAAACCTCTCGAACAACATGTTCTTAGGCACACTTCCGAGTACCATTGGTGCCCTGAGTAGCTTGATTGAACTCAACATCAATCATAACCTTTTCTATGGATTTATCCCTCCTTCTTTCAGTTCTTTAAAAAGCCTAGAAATTTTAGATCTATCTTGTAATAACCTCACAGGAAAAATACCAGAATTTTTAGGTAAACTTCAGTACTTGAAGCGATTGAATTTATCATTTAACCATTTGGAAGGTGAGATACCTACAAAAGGGATTTTTAAAAACAAGACTGAAGTTGAGGTGGTTGGTAACAACCTTTGTGGAGGTATTCCACAATTTGGGTTGCCAACATGCCCAAGAAAAGGGGAAAGACAACATTTGTCCCATATTCAAAAGTTGGCAATTTTAATGTCAAGTGGGACATTGATTTTACTGATAATTGTGGCTCTCATTGTGTTCATTTACAAGCAGAAGAACAAGCAGCCTTTAACGTTGGATGCAACAATGGAGTTCATGCCTAAGTTGTCATATTGGAGTATCCAGAAGGCAACTAATGAATTTTCTAAATCCAGCATAATTGGATTTGGAAAATTCAGCACTGTTTACAAAGGCATTATTGATGGTAGTTTGGGAATAGTTGCTATTAAAGTGTTCAAGCTTCAAGTGAGAGGAGCATCCAAGAGCTTTTTGGCGGAATGTGAAGCATTGAGGCAAATTAGGCACCGAAACTTGGTAAAAGTATTTACCACTTGTTGTAGCATCGACTATGAGGGTAATGACTTCTTGGCCATTGTTTATGAGTATATGATCAATGGTAGTCTGGACAATTGGTTGCATAATCACTCAAAAGATACAGGAGAGAACAATGATTCAAAGAGTTTGAACTTGTTACAAAGGGTAAATATCGCAATTGATGTGGCAAATGCACTTGATTATCTTCATAATCAGCTGGAGACAGATTTAGTACATTGTGATTTGAAGCCAAGCAATATTTTGTTGGATGGAGACTTAGTTGCTCACGTGGCTGATTTTGGATTAGCAAAGTTTTTTCCCACGGAAGTTATGATTGCATCTTCATCTAACCACGAGAGTTCATCTATAGGAATTAAAGGGACTATTGGATATGCAGCTCCAGGTAGGCTATTCTCTTTAGCTTTCTGAATTTTGTTAATAATTTATTTGGGAGAGTTTTAGATATTCACAACTTGAAACTTGTAAGAGAGAATCAATTCTCATTATAAAAACTTTTAGAGTATATATATATATATATAATTTAGTGAAAGACTACTAATGCTTGAATTTGAATTTTTTCAGAGTACGGGATGGGAAGTGATTTGTCAACATTTGGTGATATGTATAGCTATGGAATCCTTTTGCTAGAGATGTTTACCAGTAAAAGTCCTACTAGTGATATCTTCAATAATGGCTTAACACTTCATAACTATGTTAGAATGAGCATGCCTGAACAAGTCACCGAGATTGTGGATCCAAAGCTATTCCACAAAGAAGCTCATGCAACACCTAGAAGCCTTGTACTTCAGAACCAGATAATAGAATGCCTTGCATCAATTTTTAAAATTGGAATAACTTGTTCCATGGAGTTACCCAGAGACAGAATGAGCATTGGCAATGCCGTCAAGGAGTTGCATTCAATCAAAGACACCCTTGTACGTGAAACTCGGAGACAATAGGACCATTCCTCGGTGAGATAATTCATTTGTTATGGTCTTTAAATTAGTGCATTGAAAATTTTCTTCTATTGGTCATTTATACTTATTTATTACTGTAATCGGAGACGGAACCACCCCGGGGGCAGTGGGGGCAGCTGCCCCCACGCACCCCACCCCCACCCCATATATAGCCTTTGTATGTATATATGTATATATAGTACTCCCTCTGTCCCATTTTACCTGTCATATTTACTATTCATTGGTCAAACCAACTCTTTCTTCATTGCTTATTTTCTTTAGTAATTTTTTATTATTTTTAAATTTGATTTTTTGTGTTTAATAGTACTTTTAATGTAGTTTCTAAATATATAAATTTTATATATTAATGCTAAACTTAATATTATAAAAAATTGGATTAAAAATAACTCCAGTCAAGTCTCATTAAACGAATCAGACAATCAAAATGGGACGGAGGTAGTACATGTTTTATATATACATATATAAAAGCAGAGAAAGGATAATAGTTGTTAAGCTTGCAGAGTGTAGGCGTGTTGTTTTGTATACCAAATGGTGAGGGTTCGAATCTTGGTGCTGCATCGTTCGTAGCTTGTGTCCAGCACCTGCGTCCTTTGCCTTTTAATTGTATATTACATATATAGCTGTTTCTTTTAAAGAAATAGCTATATATATTAATAATAAGATTTATAATTTATAAAGTAAAGTGTTTTGTATTTGAATTATTTTATCAAATTAATTATGTTTTATAGTCTCTGTTTGACAGAGCTTATAGCTTATTTTAAGCTAATAATAAGCTATAAACTCTGTTTGGTAATGTTCTTAAAATAAGTTACTAGCTTAAAATAAGAACTTATTTTTTAACGCTATCTAAGGTAGCGTTTCAAAATAAGCCAGTAGCTTCCTAATTTTTTTTTCATCTTTAACCTAAATGACATCATTTACCCTTCCCAATTAAAACCTTTTTGGCTAAACCTTTTTTTACTTTTTCTCTTCAATATGTTTGGTTGTAATTTCAATTTAACATTTGTGTTTGCTTCTTCGCCCCCCTCAAAACAAATCCTGGATACGTCACTGACTGTAATGTTTTTGTTTCATGCCATATTCAATATTGGTCGATGTCATACTACCATGTCGATCTAGGAAAGTTAGAGCAGGCCGGCTGTATACAGTAAGGTAGCAGTGGAGTTTAGCAAATCAGAGACGAGATTATGCAAGGGAGCAAATTATGGGTATTGATTTATTCCAATTGAACCTGATTGAGAATTTTGATTTGATTTTATTTCGTTTGTGATGTTGGTTAATTTTTATGTTTTGAAGATTTTGCTACTTTCCTTTTAGAAGTTAATTAGTTTGCAAGTTCTTTGCAACTTCTTTTTCCTGCAAATTTTGTTTTCTCTCTTAGTTTTGGCAATGCTTTTCCTAGAGTTTACTGATAAATGCAATACAAAATTGGTTTTTCTAAGTAATACAATCCATTAACCTCCGTAGCCAAACCATTAATCATCTGCAACCCATGTATTCTTGAATTAAGCAAATGTTGATGATTTTTCTAGCATATATGCAACTGTTTCCAACAACTAACAGCTGATCATTTGCATTCGGACTTAGTAGAAAGAAACTAAAAGTTTAGAAATGTGGTTTGAGAGATGAATTTTAACTATTTATATTTGAGAAGAAAAAGACTATAAAAGATCTAATATAAAGAAAGCTATAAAAATTCATAACTAAAGTTTAATCAAATATCACCATATTTTTAAAAACTCTTTAAAAATCTTAATAACATGCTATCAATTGGGACCTTGTAATAGGAAGACATTCAAAGTTTCATGAGTTTTATCACTTAGAATACAAAATACCAGTCGAAATAGTAAAAGAAACTTCATGAATAGAGGTATATCTGGAGTAGCGACTCCGCAAACAACTCTCATAATTGTTCTTAAAAATTTAAGTTGGTAACAATTTGTGTAACCGAGAGAATTAGCTCAAATTATACTGTATTATTTTTCAGAAAGTTGTTTACAAGATTAATGTTTAATTTAGGTGTGAATTCTAGATTTCTAGAATATCAAAGTCAACAACGATAGAGACAAAATGAAGAAATATTTTATCAAATTTTCAAAAAAGTTGAGGTACAATAATGTTAGACTGTACCAATTAATTAACTAACTCACTAGGATCGACTGATGAAGGAGCCATAGACTAGGATATGAAGAAGGATCTAAAATATACTGACAACTTAGCAAAATGGTCTAAATAATCTAAACACAAATTTCCTACAAAAGGGAGACTTTCACGCCAAAGTTATGAAGAAGCAACAGATTTTAAGGGATATAGCAACTTTTGGACACAGCTACTGCTACTTACTAGCGCCATCAGTAACATTTGAAGTTGTTCAAATCTCTCCAAGGCAAATGTTGCTCAGTGTAAAAGGGTAACATAGAAGCAGCTTGAAGAACAATTTTCTTGAACTTTCACATTCTTGAACATCTAGTTTTTTAAGAGAGAAATAATCAAGCTTTTAAGATAAACTCATTGTTCTTGGCTCAACTTGAATCATCAACAGAAATAATCAAGCTTTGGAGCATGATATAAATCGTCAGGGTAGACTAGGTGGTTTTAATTTAGTTCCATACGTAGATTAATTAGCTTGGACCGTATTACTACACTTCAAATTAACAATAATCACAAATGTGAGATCTATTTGAGGCAAAACTAATCATACTTGAATTAATCCATAATGATGTATGTGACTTTAAATAAATACAAATGCATGGTAGTAATAATTATTTTATTACCTTTGTCGACGATATATAACACATGATATTGTTATGTGTATTTGCTTAAGAGCAAAGACAAAGTTATTGATAAATTTAATTTTTTAAGAATAAAGTGAAAAATCAACTTAATCATAAAATTTAGGCGGTTAGAAGTCATAAAAAAAGGTGAGTATATGAATGCTTATTATGAAGCACTACCAACACATGTTGGAAACACTCGACCATTGAGGTCAATTCAAACCAGGATGCAAACTATAATGACAGTTATCGCAAAATTAAGCGGATGTATTGTTCAAGTTGAGGACTTGAACTTGAGTGGTGCTTCAGAACAAGACATTGTGAGTATTTTGTGTTTATATATAAATTGTGACTACTTTGAACATTTGTGTTATTTACTTACTTTAATTGTGGTTTATAACAACTTGATAGGGCAAAGGAACTATTCACACAAGATGCCAAATTTTAAAAAAGGTTTTAAATTTGATCATGTATGGTCTGTTGTTAAAGACTTTGAGAAATTTAAAGTTCCCTCAAGCAGAGAACCAAGTATTGCAAGTCGAAAGCGAAGTTCTGGCATTGAAGGATCAGAGTCACAATGTGATAAGTCAATAGGTTCATCCTCCTTTTGCCTTAATTTATACGATGATTTCGAAACCCCAAGGCTTGAACAATGAACGTCCTACTGGCTACTGGGCGTAACAAAGAAAAAAAGAAGAAGAAAGCATTTGCAGAATGCCATGAATATTTTGCAAAAGTCACAAAACATAATAAAAAGATAGAACAAATGTTCGAACAAAGTCGATCAAAATCAACTCCAAAAAAATTATGAGCTTGAAATGTTAAAAGCTCAAAATGAAGAAAGGCAACCAGAGTTGACGGAACTCTAAGAAGAGAACAAAATCATGATATAGATGTAAATTCCATCACAGATCCAATAAGGCGTGAGTGGGTCAGAAATACACAATTACGAATTCACGCAAAGAGAGTTCGTCAACCATTTGGAGGAGTTAAATCAAGTAGTCAGTTTAACCAATATTTTGATAATTTGGGAGGAAATGATGCTGACCTTAGAGATTATTAAATTTAAGTATGTTTAAAGTAATTTTAGATGTAATTTGCTTTAATTTTGTTAAAATTATGCTTTATGTACTTTCATTTTTATTTAATCTATATTCAATATTTGTTTGTTTTAATCATCTTGATGAGATCTTTCAAATAATATAATTTATTTTTAATAATATAAAATTTATATTTAACAATTTAACAAAATATAGAAATATAATAAAATTAATTAAGGACACAAATGGAATTGCAAATAAGAAGAAAGGACAAATAATTGGGAAAAAAATTAAAACCAAAATGGCGGAAAATGAACAGTGTAGCGCCAAATTTGGCACTGCCCCATTCATCCTCCACCAAAAATTTGCCACGATGTCGTGTCCGTTGGAGACGATTTGCGCCATTTTTTTTTTTGCCGATTTGGTGATTTACCGAGCCCGTTGGTGATGGTCTTATAGATAGCAAGGTTTGGATGGGTAACTCTGCTCAGTTTGCTGTTGAAGGCTTATACAAGGTGGTTCTAAAGATGAACTGTACTCTAAAAAGAAGCTGACCCTGAACAACATTTTGTACGTGTTGGAGTTGTGAAAGAACTTAGTTTCTGATCTATTGCTAAACAAACATGATTTCAAGATGGTTTTTGAGCCCGACAAGGTTGTTCTGTATAAGTCTGGAATGTATGTAGGAAAGAGTTATATACTTGATGAGTTTATTAAGATTAATGTAGTAAATGTGATTAATAAAAAGTGTTATTAATTTTGCTTACATTCTTGAGTCTTCTTGTTTGTAGCATGGTTGACCAATTCTTATACCATGGACCAAGGTTCACACTGCACTATGGACCTTGGTTCATGTGTATATGTCTTGTGTTATGATTTTTGTGTCTTGCGTTATTAAATTTTGTAACTTAAGAGTGTGAATTCTGTAGTTGGAATAAATTAGTAATTGTATCTTATGTTATAAATTTATGCGTCTCGTATTGTGAAATTTTGTGCCTATGAAAACAAATTATGTACATAAATTAGATTTGAAAAATAAGTAAATATATAAGATCTGTATGTGTCTTGTCTTATGAAATTATGTACCTTACGAATATGAATTTTGTACCTCTTTGTTTCAATCCAAGGTCCATAATTCTGTGTCTTGTGTTGTGATTTTTTGTGTTTTTTGTTATGAAATTCTATATATACCTTACGAGTAGGAATTTTGTACCTCGTCGTTTCAATATAGAGACCATAATAATAAGTGGACCCTGATCCATGATATAAAATGTCATGGTAGACTAGGTGATGTTAATTTAATTCCATACGTAGATTAATTAAATTGGACCGCATTCCTATACATCAAATTTGTTATAAATATTTGTATTTAGTGGACATTATTAGGCATTATTATGTAACAGACATATTTATGTCTTCATTATGTTTCCGTTATGGTTCAGTATTATATATATCCTTTGTAATACGTACAAGGTTGTGTTAATGAAATCTTCTCTCTCCCTATTTCCTGTCTCTCGGTTTCTTTTCAATTACTTGCAATGTCCACCGGGTAGGAGCTAATAGCCAACGGGCACCAAATCTCAACACGTTATCAGCGGTATTTTTTTTAAAAAAAAATTCTTTTAATATATATGCTCAATTTCTGCATATTTACATATCTGAAACTTAAGCATATTATGATCTGTATGCAACGAAATCCTGCATATATACGTCTATGAAATTGTATGGCATCAATACCTTTTTTTACTAGAATTATATGCACACATACTATGAACTGTTTTCCTTGGATTGTGTATCAATCTGGGGTAGTATGCTTTTGACATATATATTACTAGACTAGATCAGCAGAGAAGAAAACAATTTCGTTTTTTTTTTCTTCATGTATATTCTGTATTTGCATATTTCTCGTATCCTATGTAAATCTGAGCGGTATTTCAGAGTTTTTTTTCACCCACCTGCTTCGACAGTGCTCACAAGAACATCATATATACCTCAGACAATTTTCTTTCGAAAATTCAACCAGAAAAAGGGGAAGATTTTTTTGAAATTACCTTTTTCCCTTATTGTTCTTTGCACTGCCACCGTTTTTTTTTCCATTGTTGGCGGCCGGTCCCTTTTTGTCTCCCGGCGGAGGTTCCGTCAAAAGGGAGATCGATGGCACGAACGGCCCTGCAACGCCGCTGTTTTTCTCTCTCTCGAGATGGTCTGTGCGCCGGGCTGCGATGGCAATGGCGGCGGCTGGCGATGGTAGCGGCGTTGCTTGTCAACCGGCGATGATTGGCGCTGCTTGGCGGTCGACGATGACGGTAGCGCGGCGCTCCAGCGACGGGCGGCTCTGCCTCTGCCTCTGCGTTCCGATCGCGAATGTTCACTTTTGTTTTGGCCAACGTTTCGGGCTTGGTCTGTTTTTGCAAACGATTATTTGTGAACAAGGGTTTTTCTTTTACCTTTGTTATATTGGGCCTGGGTTTGGGCCTTTATTGGCCCAAATCCGGATTTTTCAAACACAAGGATTGGGCTCAGCTTGAATTAAAAATATGCATTTGGCCCTATTTCTACTTCTTTAGATCCTTTTCATATTGGGCATGTAGTTTTAAGCTCAATTAATAGATCCAAATGATGGATTATATTGTTAAGCAAATTAAATTGAAGTCTATTTCAGTTATTAAATTCTAGGCTAATTTAATTTGGGCTTAAAGTCTAAGCCGTTATATAATTTTGGGTCCTTTTGTTTCAAAACATTTGAACTAGCTTAAAATGCTTGACCCATTTGATTTCAGATTTGGGCTTAATTTTTTCATTAACCCAATTTCTTATAATCTTCTTCCATCATTTGTTATTTTGGGCCTATGTTTATTAAAGGTGAACCCTCGTTTTTAAGCTCACAATTGCATACTACCCATCCTCTTGTTCAAATTTGAGAATATTTATTTACTCAAATTTGCTTTAATTTGTGGCCATGTGAACCATCATTGTATTCTTGTTGGAAATACTTATTATAGGCCATGTAGTGAGCTTCTACAATATATTGACAAAGAGTTGGTATCTTATTCATGGTTTAGCATACCACAAAATGATGACATGGTTTTGTTAGGTTACATATGTTGTTACTAAACCTTTATTTGCCCTTGTAACAACAATTATATGCCTTATAGAAATCCCTGAAGGATAGTTTTGACTAATAGAAGTCCTTTCTAAAAATCACAATTCGATTACCTTACCTTGATCCTTCAAAACTTTGAAGTAAAAATGATTGATTCTAAATCAGCTATATACACAATTGTGACCCAATCAAAATTGTGTAAGCAAAATATCTCTGGCACGGATTTGATTGCCGAGACATTGTCTTCTTTTCCACACCACCCTCCTCCAATCACTATAGCAACACAACCACTTGGTGATGCAAATCTCTAATACATGCCCCGCTGGCTCTACATCAGTGCCCGAAGCACACAATATCACTTAATTGTACAACACCAAGAGGGGCTGAGAAAGAAGACAGGAAAGAGGTAAGGTCAAGGTGGCAATAACAAAACCTCTTGAAGCCAGCCTACAATGATCCAACCTATTAAAGATAGCCAGATTCATACATAACTCTAGCCCAACAGCAAAAATGCTTCACATGTGGGTATCAAAGGCACTGATCACGTGCGTGCCACACCCCGAAGCATTTTGTTGAAACATAACAAAGCATCACAATGTTGAATCCAACAAAGTAATTTGCCTGAAGCAAATGCTCTTTATTTTGTAAACCTACTTTTTCATCCAACATCGTTTTAGTGATGTTCCCTTTCGGTATAATCTTTATATACAAACCTCTACAATTCTTTTTACCATTATTGATAAGGTTCCTTTTGTGAGCTCCGGTCGAGCCTCACTTTTACTCCACTAGTTTAAAGTGTTATTATGTCAAATAATAATACGTGAAAATACCTTCTCATCTATACCTATCCTAGAAGTGATAGGTTCTTCCTCGATAAATTACAACAGTAATTCTGTTGCAAATATTTTGAACGAGTGCATGATCTATGAAGATCACTATCCCTCAATGGTGATGGTTCATCCTGATATGAATGATCATTAGTAAGATCATTCTGGTAATAAGTAGAGGAATTTTTTCAACGGTATTCTCTCGATGTTGTATACATCTGAGTCAAACCAAATTATCCACATCATCTTATTCGACATTCATTGCTTTAATTTTCTTAAAGCTATTTTTTTCACTCTTATGAGTATCATTTGGTTTGCCAAAATGTCGTGATAAGACCCAAACAGGTATTGATGATTTTGGGGACATCATACCTGATTTTTTTTCAAATCTAGCTCACTGCATATACATCTCCCATAAACCTAGTACGTGTAAAACATTTCCCATTTTGCGTTTCTATTCTTAGTGTGCAGTCCAATTACTATATCACCACCATTTGTGTATCTTTATGGGCTATAACATTCCGTCTGTTTACATAGAGCCCATGATCAGGAATCAATAGATACGCTGACTGCATACTGAAGATCAGTTTCACGGCATTAGGGGGAGATATACCCAAATTTAAATGCCGAGAAAACCATGAAATGGAATGATCTTCATTATAATCCACATACTAGTACAACTGAATTAGAAGTTCAGAAGATAATCTATTTGCAATATTAGCAAATAATCTGCCAAATATATATATCAATAACGTATATATACACTGATCATGTTGATCAGAAAAGAGTGACAAGGTCCCATAGATTATCCCCAAATTGGACCAAATATATTTATCTCAATACTCCTTAACACCAGAAGTGTAGGAGATCTATCGATGTAAGAGATATGAAACATAATGCTAGCAAAGAAGCATTGTCACTTTTGCCTTGAAAAGAATCTGTCCAGAAGACAAAAACCCTAGTAAGGTGCACCAAATAAACATAATACTAGGGATACGGAACAATCAGATCTTAATACTGGGAAATGTCAACGATCTGATTAAAAATTGTCATGATTTTGGGAGAAAATTTTAAAACTGTCGACAACACACGCCTATGTAATTGCTCATTTAAATAAACTGGATCCAGGTGAGATGCCAGAAGCATCCTCATTATTTAATATTTAAAGGAGCAATTAAGGCAGAGCTCGACTCGCTAAAATAGATTCTCTTGACAATACATACACCATTGAATAATAACCATGTTGGTTACAAATGGATGTTTGTACGAAAGAGAAATGAAAATAAGGTGATATAATAGCGAGTATTTGTAGCATATGGGTTAACGCAGAAACCCTTGATTAATTTTAATCAAATCTCTCATGTACGATGACATTAAGTTCCGCTATACAAACTAGATAATTGGCAGTACAAACTTAGATATGCAGCTAATAAACGTCGTGACCATATGACAAAAGGGTCATTGGACGGTATGGTCTTTATATGACCTTAGTACATATCATAATTGACTGAGTAATTCTCCTTTTGAAGAAGGAATTATGTGTCATTATGAATTCGTTAAAGGATTACGAATGGAATTATTACCCTCATTTAGAAGGGATAATATGCACCATAAGTGTTCTTTATTGAATTGTAAATGAGCATAGTATTACTACATTTGATCCTTGATGGATTTATAATTACAACATGTTTGTTGTTGAAATACAAAGACTTTACTTAATAGTAAAGCAATTAACTGAGTAATTTCCTCCTGAAGTAGAAAAATGTAAAAATCAAAATATACTGTAGTACTTATTGAATCGTAAAGAGCTTAATGGTATTAGCTCTAAAAACGAATTTTAGAAATTAAAGGGCTTGGAAAACCAAGTATTATCTCGACCTGCAGATCGAGTATCCCCTTGAAAGTTATATACATCAATCAGTCCATTTTTTTTGGAAGATGTCTTTAACGCATTTATATTGACTCATCACACTAACAGTTATATCTCTTGAAGAAGATAAGGAACCGTTTAGACTCAAAAATGATACAGAGAACACTTTAGGACATGAAGTCCATTTCTTCATTATTATTGGAACACTACGGAAGAACCAAAAGTTCTATGATCATATTTTGATCGACATTGTCCTTACAATGAAATCAACTATAGTTCCTAATGCCCTAAATATCCTCTAGTATCTCCAATTTAAAATTTGTGGGACAAACCAATGTGTGTTTTTCTCATAAATCACTTGGTAATGATTGCCTTTGATCTCCATTCCAAGTTAGTTATGTGTGTTCTATCTCCACTGACTTATGGGAGGATAATAAAAGTGTGTTTTTAAGTAGGTATGGTTAAGGAATATTGACTATATTCAACCTACATAGGCTCCAGAAGAGTCACGAGATCATTGTATAAAATGTTAACTTATAGTGACAATCTTGAAGATTGTCATATCATCTCCTCTACGTTCCTTTTGAAACAGTTATTCTATTTTAAGTAATGTAGAAATCGAAGATTGTTATCTTCAGGGGGAGATGTGGACTACATTTACTTAAATCAATCCGGAAGATTGGGCGGGTCCTAATAGGACCAACAATTGTACTCTTTTGCAATCTATATACCATGTACTCTTTTCCTCACTAGATTTTTCCTATTGGGTTTTTCTAGTGTGGTTTTTAACAAGGCATGAGTATAATATAATAAACGGGGAAAAAGTTGCAAATAAATACTCAAATAGACGAACCCCGAAATCCTGAAAATTATGCCCTGAAGGCATATGATTGTACTCTTTTCCCTTAACTAAGTTTTTTTCCATCGGGTTTTCTAAAGTTAAGGTTTTTAACGAGGCAATCAGGAAGGCTGTTGTCTTCAGGGGGAGCAACAACATACACAGAGATTATTGGTCCAGAAGACCACCAACTCTTGCAAATCCTGAAGATTAAACGCAACAAGTTATAGTTGTACTCTTTTCCCTTAACTAAGTTTTTCCCACTGGGTTTTCTTAGTGTAAGGTTTTTAATGAGGCAACCAGGACTATATATGAGTTTATAAATATCATGTATTCTTTTCTTCGACTAGGTTTTTCCCACGTGATTTTCCTAGTGAAGTTTTTAACGAGGCATGCATATGTTAATTAAATTCAACTAGGTTTTTCCCACGTGGTTTTCCTAGTGAAGTTCTTAACGAAGCAAGATCGTAGACAAATAATGTCCAAGGGGGGAGTGTTATAAATATTTGTATTTAGTGGACATTATTAGGCATTATTATGTAACAGACATATTTATGTCTTCATTATGTTTCCGTTATGGTTCAGTATTATATATATCCTTTGTAATATGTACAAGGTTGTGCTAATGAAATCTTCTCTCTCCCTATTTCCTGTCTCTCGGTTTCTTTTCAATTACTTGCAATGTCCATCGGGTAGGAGCTAATAGCCAACGGGCACCAAATCTCAACAAAATTAACAATAATCACAAATGTGAGATTTATTTGAGGCAAAACTAATGGAAATTCCTTTTAAATTGATTGAAAGGAAAACAAAACTGGTTGAATTAATCCATAATGATGTATGTGATTTTAAATAATACAAATGCATGGTAGTAATGATTATTTTATTACCTTTATCGATGATATATAACACATGATATTTCTATGTGTTATTGCTTAAGAGCAAAGACAAAGGTGTTGATAAATTTTTTTTTTTTTTAAGAATGAAGTGGAAAATCAACATAATCCTAAAATTTAGGCGGTTAGAAGTCATCAAGAAGGTGAGTATATGAACCACCAATTGGTGATTATTGCATGCAAAATGGTACGGAATATAATACATGAGCGTACGATATTATATTCACCTCAATCAAACAGTGTTGTTGAACGTAAAAATCGCACATTATTATAGATGATGATTGCAATGTTGATAAGTTCTAGTTTAATTTCCCAAGATATAGGGGGTGAGGCTATTTTAATTTACTTAGAACTACCTTTTAAATAAAGTATATATCCTGCAAGAAATTCTATAAGACTCCTTATGAAGTTTCGAAAGGTTCCTGTGATAAGCCATGAATTAACCTATGAATATGCTTTAATATATTGTACTAATTTCTAAGTGAATGTCAGGTGTTTGTGCAAGAACAAAGTGTATTTCAGGTGTTTATGGCTCAAGGATTGAAAATCGGGAATTAGGCATGTTGAAGCGTAAAATGTAAGCGAATTGGGATGATTTCAAGGTAAAATGGTGCAAGACTAGCCAAAATCATAACAAAGTTCAACGGAGCAACGAAGTAAGGAGTTAAGTCAAGTTGTACCACCGGGAGGATGTCAAGCTGCTGGTCACGGTGTGACCAGCAGAGCGACATCCTTGACAACATTCTGATTAGTGTCAAGCTGTTGGTGTGACCAGCAAAGCAACATCCTTGACAACATTCTGATTAGTGTCAAGCTGTTGGTCACGGTGTGACCGGCAGCTTGACGACCGCTGATCAGAAAATGATCACGGGAGTCACGGTGGAGGTCACGCTGTGACCTCCACAGTGACCACCGTGACTACTGAAATAATCCGCAAGGTTGTGGCTTGGTCACGATGGTGGTCACATCGTGACCAACATTGTGACCAGGCAAATTGGTGGCGGTTTTTGGGCGCAATTTCTTCAATTATAAATAGCCATAGTCTTTATTTTTAGATTATCTTTCAAATTGTTTAAGTCGTTTTTTAGTTTTTCTCTCTAGAAACACCTTAGAACATATATTCATTGTAATTCCATTACTTTTATTTGAAGAAGATTTAAGAACAATCCTCCATTGTAATCACACATTAAACTTCAATTTCAGATTTGCTTTTTACAAATTTATCCGAGTAAGAATTCTAATTTCTTCTCCTTTTAATTCTCCAATATCTTTGTATTTAAATTCATTGTTTATTATTCCAATTATTTTAGTTTGCAATTTCATTACGAGTTGTTAAATACTTTAGGGATTTAAATTGAATTGCTTTGTATGAATGCTTACATGATTTGATGTGTTAAATCTAGGTTTTGCATTGTTTTTATTATGAATGTGATTGTGGACTTAGGGAATTAATTGACACTTGTTTGGTTAGGATCCAACATTTCAAGTGATGTATGGAATTGGTGTTTCACCTATGAGAATAGGGATTCACCATGGCCAATCCTTTCCACATTTCTAACTTGCCCTTGAGAAAGGGGAGTGGGAAGGGATTATGCACACAATGTGCTTGATTAAATGTCTCACCTAGTCTAATTGCTATGAGAATGAGATTAGAACTTTAGTGGTAGCCAATGTCCACGAGAGTGGCATTGGCATTGAATCGATTCCCTCACTTCATTGTTTAGCATTGTTTAGCCTAGAACCTTAGAACATTATAGAAGCATTTGTGCATTGCTATTTGATTTAAATCCTCATGTTTATCATTGTTTAATTCTCAAATCAATTACTTGTTTTGTCTTGATCTCATGCAATCAAATATATCATTTTGGTTAGCTTTCAAACACTTGATGAACTCGTGTTTAATCCATTGCTATTCGAATCCTTCCTAGCCATTCTCAAAGGACGACACTCACTAATTCAACCACTAAAATTACAATTTTCAAGTGGCGCCGTTGCCGGGGATTTTCAACCCTGCAAGAAATTCGATAAGCTAGGACTCCTTATGAAGTTTCGAAAGGTTCATGCCTGCAAGAAATTCGATAAGACTCCTTATGAAGTTTCTAAAGGTTCCTGCTATCAATACTTGAAAGGTGTGCAAATCAAATCTCAAATTCACATTTTTATCAGTGTGTTTCGCACATAATTGTGAAAATTTCAAGCAAGTAATAGTAAGCAACAACAACGACGACCATCATCATCAAGTCTAGTCTGCGAAGTTAATCTCACGATGAGCTTGGTCCTCCAAATTTCATATGCAATTGTTTTAAAAACTTGTATTATGCAGAAATTTGTACAAGGATTTGCAATTGCAAGCATTCCGCCTGTTAATGTCAAGACCCAAATTTTAACGCGGAGTTTGGCCCCAAAATTGAAATCATTATTCTATGAACCATAAATACAGTTGTGGACCGTAAATAAAAAGTATATATTTCTAATATATTATTTGTGTATGTAAATTACATTATTTAAAAGTATATTATTTGAATACTGAAAATACATTATTTTGTATACTAACAAATAATGTAAATTCAATACAAAAATAATATAAATTTAGTATATTATGTTAGGAATATAATCCTACGAAAAGGATTAGTTCCACACAAAAAATTAACAAGCACAAGGAAGAATGAAAAGGTTTAGGGTTAGCACGAGTAGAGCGAAACACTTTTTCCTTAAAATCGTATTTGTTACCCCCAAAGGTGCTAGGAGGTTTATAGTATAGGTTTCTTAGGATAAAACGTATTACGGTTTAGTGTTTGAGCACTCAAACAGTTAAACCCAGCGGACTAGAACTAGGGATAAAACATAAATTTGAGAAGATTGAGCAAAATTTCGGGAGAGAAAGCTTGGACTTTTCAGTATGTAAAAACACTTGCTCATCCTCGGTTCATATAGGAAAATGGAGAATAAATAACACTTATCATGACATTAAAATGAATAATAAAATCAGTCTATGTAACATTCATACTATACAACCATTACTCTGGAAATTAATTCTAAAATTTAAAAATTAGAATTAAATTTCAATTAATTCTGTAACATCATATTAATTAATACGCAAAATGGTACTTCGAAAAGTGGTTCGAATCGTGAGTAGTTCGAAAAGTAACTACTTCGAATGGTACCTTTCGAAAGGTCGAGATGAGGGGCCAGCATTCGATCTAACCCATTTTTACCGAATGGTAAACCCCTCTAGTTGAGTAGTCAAGGCCTCCATTCAAATGGTAAGCCTAAGTTACTACTTAGACGACATTCATGCCTGCAGATGCTGGCGTACATGAATCAAACCTTTTTTTCAAGCGCATTATGGGATTTGATTTACACCCATTGTCCATGATATAAATTGTCAGGATAGACTAGGTGATGTTAATTTAATTCCATACTAGATTAATTAATTTGGACAGTATTTCCACATTATATTCCAAATTAACAATAATCACAAATGTGAGATTTATGTTGTTGAGGCAAAACTAATGGAAAATCATTTTAAATTGATTGAAAGGAAAAAAAAAATTAAAGAACCAGTTGATTTAATCCATAATGGTGTGGTTTCAAAAAAAAATCCATAATGGTGTATGTGATTTTAAATAAATAAAAATGCATGGTAGTAATAATTATTTTATTATCTTTATCAACGATAATACATTATATTGCTATGTGTATTTGCTTAAAGAGTAAAGATAATGGTGTTGAGAAATTTATTTTTTTAAGAATGAAGTGAAAAATCAACTTAATCGTAAAATTAACACAGTTAGAAGTCATCATCAAGGAGTTGAGTATGAAAAACCAATCGGTGATTATTGCACGCAAAATGGTACGGAGTATAATACATGAGCGTACCACACTGTATTCACCTCAACCAACAAGTGTTGTTGAATGTAAAAATCACATAATTAAAATAGATAATGAATGAAATATTGATAAGTTGATGTTTAATTTCCCCAAAATATGTGAGGTGAAGTTATTTCAATTTGCCTAGAACTACCTTTTAAGTATCTTGCAAGAAACTCAGCTATAAGACTCACGAGTTTTTGAAAGATAAGAAACATTCATGCTATCAATATTTGAAAGGGGTGCAAATCAAATATCAAAATCACATTTTTATTAGTGTGTTTCGCACATAATTGTGAAAATTTCAAGCAAGTAACAGTAAGCAACAACAACGACGACCATCATCATTATCAAGCCTAGTCTGCGAAGTTAATCTCACGCTGAGCTTGGTCTTCCAAATTTTATATGCAATTCTTTTCAAAAATTGTATTATGCAGAAATTTGAACAATAATTTTGCAATTGTAAACATTCTACTCTTACTGTCAATATGCAAATTTTTCACGCGGGAGTTTAATTTGGTCCCCAAAATTGAAATCGTTATTCTATGACCCATAATCCATACAACTGTATGAACTATAAATAAAAAATATATTATTTGTGTACGTAATGTACATTATTTGAAAGTACATTACTCCGTATTTGAATACTGAAAGTACATTATTTTGCATATTAAATTCAGTACACAAATAATATACTTTTAGTATATATGTTAGGAATATAATCTACGAAAAGGATTATTTCACAAAAAATTAACAAGAACAAGGAAATACGAAAAGGTTTAGGGTTAGTACGAGTCGTGCAAAACACTCTTCCCTCAAATCTTGGTTTGCTAGGACAATGTAGCAAGGTTGAGCCATACACAAATCAAGACTTTACATGCAAAAGCCTCTATACTATACAATTCAACTAACTTCTAAAATACTCTTGTATATATAGTGGTGCAAATCTCCTTCTTTTTTCAATGTGGGACAAAGGCAATTTATAAGTCTTTCCACATCCATTTCCAACTTAAATGGGTTTAGTTTGATAATCAATTTCAAATTTCACCATTACCTGTTTTGAGCATACAATATATCAATCTCTTCGTCTCACTATGAAGAATCCGAATCGAATTTGACTCGACCCAAATATGAAGTGGACCCACATATATTTATATCACAAAATAGCCACTTACAATGTAATTTTTGTTATTTATTCCAACATATTAAAAATTTACCTTGTATTCATGGTACACACAGTTGTGTTGATCATGGTCCGTAGAAAAAATGGTCCCAAAATTGCCATGCAATTGTTTTCATGAATTGTATTATGCAGAAATTTGTAAAATAATTTTGTAAACATTCTACTAGCGACTGTCAAGACCCAAATTTTGACGCGGAGTTTGGTCCCCCAAATTTCCATGTGATTGCTCTCACGAATAGTAATGTGTAGATATTTAATTTGTACAATAATTTTGTAAACATTCTACTAGCTACTGTCAAGACTAAAAATTTCACGCCAAGTTTGGTCACCCAAAATTTCCATGCGATTACTCTCATGAATAGTAATGTGCAGAAATTTAATTTGTACAATAATTTTGTAAACATTCTATTAGCAACTATCAAGACCAAAAATTTCACGCGGAGTTTGGTCCCCCAAAATTTCCATGTGATTGCTCTCACGAACAGTAATGTGTAGAAATTTAATTTATACAATAATTTTGTAAACATTCTACTAGCTACCGTCAAGATCCAAACACTGCTGGAAATCTTCGAATTTCCGACCACTTTTCCGACCACCCAGAAAATGGTTGCTAAAGGTAGCATTTTTTCAATTTTCCGTCAAAGGCTTATGGTGGTCGGAAAGATGGTCGGAAATTCCGACCACTTTTACATAGTTGTCGGAAATACCGACCACAAAGTAAAGGTGGTCGTAAATTTTTTCAGTCATTTTAAATTTTAAAATTTATCTTAATTTCCGACCATCGAGGTGGTCGGTATTTCCGACCACCTTGAAGAGTGGTAGGAAATCCTTACCTTTTTTTTTTTCATTTTGTTTTTCTTTTTAATAATTTCTTCCTATTGTTGTTATTGCTGTTCAATGGTATGAATATCACATGATTTATCTTATTATCATTAATTATTACACTCATAATATTTTTTTATTTCAATTTTAATTTGGATTTCTTCAATTGAACACGATTCCACGAACATATAGAATTTACTGGTTGTACGTTAGCATGTTGTGATATTCAATATAAACAACCAATTTAACATACCTTTGGACAAATTAGGATCCAAGAGCTTTGAGACAATCCATTAATAGTGCATTACAAGAATAATGCACAAATACAACTATGTTTTGACAGTTTTGCAATAATGTTGTCTTTTTATGTAGAAGTAAGGTGTTAGCGAACAGAACTTTCGGTAAACTTCTCGTGTTTGTATTCGGTAAGCGTTCATTTATATTCGTTTATTAAGGTAAACAAGCATTAACAAATAAATTTTAGAATTCGGTTAATAGACAATTATAGTATGAACATGTGTAAGCTCGTTTGATAAGAGATCGTGAACAACAAGGCCGGACTTTAGAGCGTGCAAGACGTGCGACCGCACAAGGTCCCAAAATTTTGGGGGCCCCTAGTCTAGCCCTGACCTAATAGTTAGTATATGTATTTGTGATTATATTGGCTCAAAATTAGTTTTTTTCCTTTGCAATTCTTTTTTTCAATTCGCAGTTTATTTATACTTTAATAGGGCCTCACTTAGTTATTAGCACAGGGCCCCGCAAATCATAAAATCGGCCCTGGTGAACAAGCTCATTTGTGTTCGTTTAATTGTGTTTGCGAACAATCTCGCTTAATATTCATTTAATAATGTTCGCAAACAAACTCATTTATTGTTCGTTTAATAATGTTCACAAACATGTTTAGTGTTCACAAACAAACATACATACACACACACACACACACACACACACATATATATATATATATATATATATATATATATATGACACACAAACATATATATATATACTACAAGAAAAACAAATTTAATTTTAGTGACTAAAATTAGTGACGGTATAAAAACATCTCACTAAGGGGGCGTTTGGTTCAGGTAATCTGAGTATGGTAATGTTATATTACGTTGTTTGGTTCAAGTTATGAGATTACCTGGTAATGTTATATTACCTCAAAGCTGATGTGGCGGTAATGTTTCAAGGTAATGTGATTACCCCCATTTTATTAGGTAATCTTAGATTACCTTGAATTATTTCAACTTTACCCTTGTTATTTGAGATTATCTAGGTAATATGGGTACGATAATACTATACTACCTGGTAATGTTATATTACCTAAAAGCTGATGTAGCGGTAACGTTTTAAGGTAATGTGATTACCCCCAATTTTTTTAAAAGTAATTTTAGATTATTTTAAATTATTCCAACTTTGTCCTTGTTAACTGATCCTTATATATATATATGACATTATTGTAAATTGATTCATATAATCTAAAATATTTAAATGAAACAATGTAATATTATATTCCACATCCAAACCAAACACATAAAATTTATGATTTAGTGACAAAATTTTAATTCTATACTTATTTTAAAAATATATTCA
>CM008339.1:17563112-17576658 GCA_002525835.2 Ipomoea batatas
CGAGTGTTTTTCCGAATCCTCAAAAAGGTCGGAAATGTGGTCGGAACAGTGGTTTCCGACCCGATTTGGGCGATTTCCGACCACTTTCGGGTGGTCGGAAAATCGCAGATTTCCAGCAGTGTATATGGAGTACGTGATTGTGGCCTCTAAAGGCAAAAGCTATGATACCAAGAGCATTGAGAACGTCGAAAATCCTGGCGATCTGTTTTCCATTCCTGAGGCGATCATAGGAGACGTTGGGGAGGCTACCTTGGGCCACGGAGAGAGCCCATATGAGGGTACAGTACGCGATGGCGGTAAGAGCAGCAAGCAGAGACACTCCGGCAATGGAGTTCAAGTTTGGGAGCTGAGAGAGGAGGACGGCGGCGCACGTAAACACCAAGTACCATTCCACGTTTGTTAATGGTTTGGAGGTGCACGCGGCTCCGCACAGCGTCTGGTAAAGCATCTTGGACGTTGAGCCTCCGATGATGATCAGAGTTGTGCACGTACCTGCTGACTGCATGTATTTGCTGTATCTACTGTATCCAGCTTCAGATTCCACGTTCTCGTGGAGATGAACCATTACGTATAGTGTGTACAGCTGCCATATAAACGCTACTGTTAAGCAGATGATTCCCCATACCCTGCACACACACACACATATATATATATATATATATATATATATATATAATACGAGCTGAGCTGAGGTTTAATTAATCAGTAATTATTTATATAGGGAGTGAGCAAATACTGATTTTGATCTCACGAGTATTAGTAAAATGACAGTTTTGGTCCACATGTTTAATTTCTACCCATTTTTATCAAGGGCTATTGTTTTAATACCAATTTTCATCAACTATTGTTTTAGTGCCAAAATGTATTATGTCCGTCACTATCCATTTAAAACGTCCCAAAATCTAAAATTTGTAAGGGTATTTTTGTCTTTTTAAACTTAATATCCCAATTTGAGAATGAATAAATAGATTTAAGCCTTAAGATTGATCACAATTTGTAGTTCTACTCGTCGTCTTACTTTAGTTTGAGAATGAAAAATTTATTCATGCTCAAATTGAGATTAATTTTGAAATGACGAAAATACCTTTAAAATTTTAGATTTTGACACGTTTTAAATGAATGGGTGATTGGCGTGATAAATTTTAGCACTAAAAGAATAACCGTGGATACAGATTGGTACTAAAACAATAGTCATGGATAAAATTGATAGAAATTGACCAACCAAAATTGTTATTTTACTAAGAGTTAATTCTATTTTTGGTCCTAGATTTATAGGTGGCATTCCACTTTTAATCCTCTTTTATCAAAACATCCACATTTAGTCCTAGTATTATTGTGGCATGACCATTTTTGGTCCTCCGTCAACAAAATTGTTGAAATGTCGTTAAATACAAAGGCATTTCGGTCTTCAATTACAAATTTTTTCAAAAAAATAAACATAAAAATATAGCGGGGTCAACTTACTTTGTATAAGAATGATTGAAAAACCATTGTATTTAACAACATTTCAACAATTTTGTTGACGAAGGACCAAAAATGGTCATGTCACAATAATACTAGGACCAAATGTGGAAGTTTTGATAAAAGAGGACTAAAAGTGGAATGCCACCTATAAATCTAGGACCAAAAATAGAATTAACTCTTTTACTAATATTCATGGGACTAAAATTGATACTTACTCTATACGAATATAATAATACCAGTACCTACCAGCCGAGAACGGTAAAGGCAACAGGAAGAACAAGGGCTTGAATACCAATTCCAGAGCACAAAGTGTGAAAGGCAGCATAATAAGCGTTTCCGTTTCTTGACTGGGTGATAGGGAGCCTGCATGCATCTTGCGGGTTCATCAGCTTCGTCATTTTAAGAGCCTTCCTCAGCGTGCTTCCCAACGGAGGACATGATACTATGGGCGGCGTCGGAGCTACTGATGTCGGCAGTCTTGGCGTTATGGGAACAGACCAAACCTCATCCGACGACTCTCCCATTTTCAGTCACCACTGGATTCTTAGCTTCTAACAGCCCTATACTACTCCGATCCGATGCGGGTTAATCGATCTCTCTTGCTTAATTATAAATTTTTAATGTTGCGTGGATTAGCCCGATAACAGGCAGTGCTTGCATATATACAAACAGTTGAGGAATTCAAAAATAAATAAATCAGTAAGCTTTCAACACTTAATTAATTAAATATGATAAGAGTGTAACTAAGTTGACCGAAGTATTTCACGCGCAGTTGTACGTGTACGTGTATACCATTTATTAGTTTTGATTGACAAAATTGGATGCTCATAATCATATTATATTATATTACATTAACCTTAGCTTAACAACCCAACCCGGCCATGAGTACTACTCTACTGCATGTGTTAGGCAAATTATTATGTGGACCCGAGTCCAAAAATACACCATCTATATCTGAATGTTAACAAATTTTAAATACAGATCGGAGTATTTGCAATTTACATATTGAATGTTCACATTTTTATATATTAAATATTTACAATTTACATATTGAATGCTCAAAATTTAAATTGTGAATATTCAATATGTAATTGTAAATATTCAGTATTTAAAAATTATGAGCATTCAACATATAAATTGTATATTTAGATGGATTCGAGTCCATGACATAACTATCGATCGGTATGTGTTAGCCTGCTTTTCGATATTTTTGTTGTCACAAATCCTTAACTAAAACTTGATCTATCCCCATTTCACTTATTGACTTTTACTTAAACGGGCTGCCCTTTATCAAGTATGAACTACCTACCTGCAAGGAAGGAACACAAACATTATACCGACTACTTCATTATATTATATTCTGTCTGAAAGACTGAAACAAATTAAATTTCAACTGCTACCTAACCATTTAGGTCGTGCTTGGTAATATAATGAGGTTAATTAGACACAAGGAATTGAATGAGAATTAAAGTCATACATATTATTTGATTGACAACTTTTTAAAACGCAGGTATAAGATTTGATTATCACTATAATTACAAAATTAATTACTTAAATTAAATAATGTATCATTCCAATAATTTAGTCTTATCCCTCCTCATTTCGTCATCTCCTCACTTCATCGACTTTCTTATTACATTGCCTACTCACTTTATCGTTACGCTTAACATCAATTGCCATGATTTTTTATTTTTTATTTTTTATTTTTTATTATTTCTTTTTTTAGTTTTGTATTTATAAAACTTTTATTTCTATTATAGGGTGATACAAAATCAAACATCAATATTAGTAATCATTCCAATTTCACTTTACTACAAAAAAAAAAATGCAAACTACATTCACCAAGTATTTGATTCTCATTCCCATGTCCAAACCACACACACCATTAATTTTAGGGTCCGTTTGAAAACTTGTAAAATATTTTTTAGTAAATGACTAATTTTTTTTTTAAATGCACATTTTTCTTTTTCGAGTGCATAACTTTTCCTTATTCGAGTGCATGTGTTTTGTCTCATCAGTGAGACATTAGGCTCAACATGTAGACCTCAGCTCCTCAAGCCCAAGTGCCCAACCCACACTTATCCTCTACTGGTTCCTAGCCTAATTTACACACTCATTCTTTCTGAGCGCATTGGACCGGCAAATTATTGCATGGACCATGGTCCACACAGCTGTGTGGACCAAAAATAAAAAGTACATTATTTTTGTACTGAAGGTACATTCTACAGACTACAGTACAAAAATAATGTACCTTCAGTACAAAAATAATGTACTTTTTATTTTTGGTCCACACAGCTGTGTGGACCATAATAAAATGTACATTTTGAATGTACTAAATGTACATTATTTTTGTACTGAATGTACATTATTTTTATACTATAAAAATAATGTACATTCAGTACACAAATAATGTACATCCCCTGAATATAATGTACATTATTTTTATACTGAATGTACATTGTTTTTATATTGAATGTGCATTATTTGATAGTATGGTCCACAAAGCTGTGTGGACCATAATGATTGAACTTCAACAAGTTGTTTTTCAAAAAGGACATTAATTATTATAACCAAAGTTAATTAATGAGGAATAAATAAACAGGCAAAAAATTATTATATTGATCAAAATAGAAGACTTTAGAAGTCAATCTTTAATTTTTTTTTTTAATACAACTGACCCTATTACATTGTAGTATCTGTTCATCTATACTTTTCTCAACCTGTTGAAGAACAAAGAGTCAATTTCGATATCTCCTCCACTGGATTTTTTTTTTTGGCCGGCTAGCTGTCAATTTGCTGTTACTTGTGTGTGTGATGGATAGATTTAGGATTTAAGGCGTTAAAAGTTAATACCATTTTGTTTATGTGTCAATGAATATTTTGTTATGTGCCAATGAATATATTATAAATAGGCCCAGTGTAAATTGATCGGACTCGACCAAGCCTGGGCCCAAGGTCTAGTCCTGAACTTGGCATTTTGGAGGTCTCACGCTAAGTGCACCTTGGAGGTCCCATGCCTAGTGCACCTTTGAGGTCCCACCCCGAGTGCACCTTGGATGTCCGACGCTAAGTGTACCTTGGAGGTCCTATGCTAGTGCACCTTTGAGGCTCCATGTCAAGTGCACCTTGGAGGTCCCACGCCTAGTACGTGTAGCTTTGTGGTCCTAGCCTGAGTGCACCTTGGAGTTCCCAAGCCGAGTACTAAGCTCAACACTTTAGGAAGTCCAAGGCCGAGCTCTTGGGCTCAGCTCGACAGCTCCCATGGCTTCATGGATGGTTTGGAGCGGGCACAGTGTAGGCGTTAGATTCGGACAAGGAGGTCCAAACTACACGCCCTTTTATAGCAGGAGCAGTTGGAGTGCGGCCTAGTATAAAAGCACTCCTCTTTGTCTTATTAGAACATCTTATTCACTCTCTAGTAATAATTTGACACAAATCTTAATACAATCTTGTCTCCGCGACTAACATTCTTGTCTTATATTCATTTTAGAAATCAACTTGCTTACACTCTTGCAACAATAGTTGATAAGCGGGACTATATTGCAATCCGAGAGTCTCTCATCTCCTCCTCCTCCTGTATTCATCTCTCATCTATTTTAATATTAAAGCTAAGCTCTTTTGGTGTTCGGTTTCAAAGAAAAAAAAGGTAGTTATTAGTTCACACAAATATATAAGATTTTGCCCCCGTGGGGGTTTTCAATAAGTATATTTTTAAAATGCATGCGCATAAATTTTAATAATTTAATATTCACTTTAAAAATATATATATAAAAAATTATTGTTGACCAACGAACCAAACAAAGAAGGTTTAAAAAAAAAAAAAAAAAAAGAAACCAAACAAAGATGCATGCACGTACGGCTGGTCATGTGATTTCGATGCGCTATTTGGGTCACTCGGAGAGATCAGATGGAAAAGTGATAAATTCTTTTTATGTACGAGAAGTACGTTCACTACGTTGGAGAAACGAAAAGGGACAAAGTATAGGATCGCCGAATCGGACAACAAGGGCACGTTGAGAAATTTATATTTGGGTTAAAATAGTAGAAAGTGACATAAATATGGTGAGTTTTAAGATAATTATATTTTTACTATTTGAATTTTATGAAGTTACAAGGGAATGAGAGACCGTGTTATTTTATTTTAAAAATAAAAATAGAAATATCGTATGAAAATGTCTACTTTGTACAAGTTAGTTAAAAAATAAACTCTTCAAAAAATATTTTACAGTATTAAAGCAAGTTGAAATATTTTAGCTACCAATTAATACGTAAATGAAGAGAATTGAATTATTTTTTATACTTATCTAATATATTTGGTACATTTGTCACAAAACACAAATGTTTATTTATTTATTTATTTTTTTTTGCGGAGGAAAAATGTAATTGAAATTCGATGCAAAAAAATAACAGAAAGATTGATTTTATTCTTTAGTTGGTAGAAAAAAAATTACTAGAAATATTGATTCTATTGTTTGATTATGTTTGAAATTATAACCAAACAAGATAAAATAACATTTTCTTCAAATTTTAAATTGACTTTCTAGAAAAATATTTTCTTTCAAACCAAACATGCTATAGGTTTTAAAAGTTTGAATATAATTGCTAGAAGCTAGGTGTAAATGTTTGAAGCTTTTGTTTTTTTCACACTATACTAAGCTTATTAATATCAACGGCTAAAAAGTACTGCAACTAAGCTACAAGCAATAGAAATATGAACTCCATTTATTCAAATGTAGGTAAATTAAACATGATATCGAAGTACAATGTATAGGATAAACTCAAGAGGAATATATATTCAAACGCTTCAATATGATATAATGAAAGTATCTGCATCATCAATACTGCACATTTATGTTTCATATTATTTATGCTCAACACGCCCCTCACGTGTGAGGCGTGGACCATAGTCCCGGAGATTGATACCAAATTGTAGCATGTGCTCCATCTCAACTAAAAGTCTAGTTGGACTGCACATTTATGTTTTATATTATTTATGCTCAACAAATGCATGTATACTGTATAGTATAGTATGCATGCATGCGAAATTGGAAAGCAATTAAAGTCGGAGCTGGGTTTGAACCTCCAGTATTATTAGCATGTAATACAAAAGAGTAGTTTTGTAACTTCTTTATCTTTTGGTTGTAACAACTTCTCCCGCCATACCAACCTCCTGAACTTCCTTTATATTGCATGTACTCTCCTCTCTTGAATAACAAGTCAGTTTTGCTTCCTTCAATGTGCAACCACAATCACGTCTCCCTTACCTGAAATCACTCTCTGCTCACGAGTTCATCATGGTATCAGAGCAGAGAAGATCCACCTACGCAGCGGCAGTTTCTGGAGTTGGAGAAACCAGCCAGAGATCGCCGTCTACTCCAATCGATCGCTCACCTGCTCGCACCAACATTCCGCAAAGAAATCACGCTCCGCAGAGGAGCGCCGAATCAGAAGAGGACGAGAATCCTCTGCACTTAGGCAACAACGATCACTCGAACATTGTTCTGGTGACTCCATCGCTCGCCGGCAGCGACAATTACGGCACATGGAGTATCTCGATGCGCAACGCACTTGAGGTGAAAAATAAGTGGGGAATTGTCGATGGAAGCATCGACGCCCTAGAGGAAACACACCGCCAATATCCGACGTGGAGGAGATGCAACATCATGGTCTGTTCGTGGATTTGCAGATCGGTACATCCATCGATTGCGCAAACTGTTATGTACATGCAGAGAGCGTCTGATGTTTGGGACGACCTGAAGAAAAGGTTCTCTCAACGCGATCCGCATCGGATCTCGATCCTACAAAGCCAAATATATGAGCTCAAGCAAGGTAATCTCTTTGTTAACGATTACTATACTAAATGTCGAGGCCTCTAGGAACAAATGAATGAGTTGAGGCCATTGCCGATGTGCAAATGCAATCCAAAGCCAAAGTGTTCATGCAACCTAATGGAAGAGATAAGGAATGAAAGGGAAACAGATCACATTATCCGATTCCTTCAAGGTCTCACCGATGAGTATCATATGCTTCGATCAAACATACTGGTTTTAGATCCTCTCCCTGACATTCACAGAGTATATGTTATGACCGAGAAATTCGAAAGGCAACTGCAGATCATTAGTCCTAACAGTGTGGAGATCGGTCATGCTAATGTTGTCCAAGTCGATAAAACTCCTACTGATGATGACCTCGTTGCTACTGCGGTAAATTTCCTTAATAACCGAAGGAGCACAAACAATGGAGGAAATAGGATTGCCAAATGTACCTACTGCGGCATGAACGGTCACACAATGGAGAAGTGCTATAAAAAGCACGGCTATCCACCGGGCTGGGTGCAAGGTTTCAAGTCCAGAGGAAAATAGCCAGCCATCTCCACCTCTGCGAACAACGCTGATAGCTTCTCGCATGATCAGATGCAAAAATTCATGTCTCTTCTGCAGACACAATTTGGCCAAAGGCAGTCACCTACTACGGCAGCAGTTTCACTCATACCTACATTCAAAGAAGAGAGTCCTCATACTCAAAATGAAGGCAAGTACTCTTTTCATACTCATGTTAATGCTTTAACTATGGAATCTTCTACTTGGATCTTGGATTCAGGAGCCACCGATCATATAGCATGTTCACTAGAACTGTTTGATGAGTATCATGAGGTACAAGGGGTTGTTGTCAATCTGCCAAATGGGAAATGTACTGAAGTCAGACATGTGGGAAATATGAGACTCAATGAAGAAATTTGGTTGAAAAATGTCATGCACATCCCAAGCTTTCAATTCAATATTGTTTCTGTTACAAAATTACTTCAAGACTCACATTATAATCTGGTTTTCACATCTGATCAGTGTTTGTTCCGGGGGAAAACTGGGAAGATGACTGGTTTGGCTAAAGAACACAGAGGGCTGTATGTGCTGGAAGAACCACCTGGGAGTTACAACAAATCTTGTAATCACTTTGCTATGCAGTGTAGTCTTGAAATGTGGCATCAACGTTTGGGACACTTTCCCATAAATAAGATGCAACACATACATACTTTTGCTGATTTCCCTGTGAATAATAATAAAGTCTTAGCATGTGATGCTTGCCATTTGGCTAAACACAAAAGATCCCCTTTCAATTTGAGCACTACTATGTCTAAAGAATGCTTTGAACTCTTACACATGGATATCTGGGGACCTTTCATGATCAAGTCATTAGGGGGGGAACGTTATTTTCTCACCATTGTTGATGATCACTCAAGGTACACATGGATTCATTTAATGAAAACAAAAGCTGATACTCAACAGTTGATTAAGAATTTCCACAAATATGTTCGCACTCAGTTTGATGGCACAATTAAGATCATACGAAGTGATAATGGAAGAGAGTTCAACATGTCCAATTTCTTTGATGAGTATGGTATTATACATCAGCGGTCTTGTGTAAATACACCACAGCAGAATGCAGTAGTGGAACGTAAACACCAACACCTGCTGAATGTAGCTCGAGCTCTGCGTTTTCAGTCGAATCTCCCATTGGATTTTTGGGGGCAGTGTGTCCTACATGCAGCCTTCCTCATCAATCGACTCCCATCTCCAGTTATTGAGTGGGAAAGTCCTTATCAGCGGCTGTATGGGCATGCTCCAGATTTACGCAACTTGAGAGTTTTCGGTTGCTTATGTTTCGCCTCCACCTTATCCCACGCGAGGCACAAGATGGCTGCACGGAGCAGAAAATGTATATTTCTTGGAATCCTGGCTCATACCAAAGGCTATTTGATTTATGATGTTCATGATAGATCAGTTTTTGTTTCACGAGATGTGACCTTCTATGAGAAACAGTTCTTGTTTGATAGAGATGGGCAGTTAACCGATGAGATCCCAACAGCTGAGCCGTGTTTACCCATCATACCTACTTCACACTACAAAGAATTCCAGCCTAGTGATGATACTCAGATGAATGATATCACAGTGCCACCAGATTTATTAGAAACACCAGGAGTTGATCTCTCTGCAAATAGTGATTAGCTTCACAGTTCTGTTCCTACCACAGTGGAAATACCACACAATGAGTCAAGCAGTACACATGCAGACAACAGGGAACCCGAAACACAAATATCTCCCCCAGTTCCTCCCAGGAGATCAAACAGACAGAGACAGCCTCCAAGTAAACTAGTTGACTATTACTGTGATGCTGTGATCCAAAACAGAACCTCCCCTCATGCCATCTCCAAAGTGATCTCCTACGATGGCCTCACTCCAGCACATAAACAGTTTGCTATGGCAGTAACTACCATTGATGATCCCCGCACCTACAATCAAGCCATCAAACACGATTGTTGGAAAGCGGCAATGCAAGCTGAAATCAAAGCCCTCCAAGAAAACAACACCTGGGAAGTAACCGAGCTCCCTCCTGGAAAAACACCCATTGGATGCAAATGGGTATTCAAAACCAAATTGAAAGCTGATGGCACAGTTGAACGCTGCAAAGCAAGGCTTGTGGCTAAAGGTTTCACGCAGCAATTCGGAGTGGATTACCTTGAAACGTTCTCACCTGTTGCCAGAATAACGACCATTCGAGTGTTCCTAAGTATAACAGCTTCTAAGGCTTGGCACATACATCAAATGGACGTCAATAATACTTTCTTACACGGCAATTTGAATGAAGAAGTATACATGGCTTTACCTCCGGGATTCCAGAATGAGAAACCGAACCAAGTCTGCCGGTTATTAAGATCCCTATATGGCCTCAAGCAGGCAAGTCGACAGTGGAATTCTAAGTTAAATGCAGCCTTAATCCGCATCGGTTTCATTCAGTCCAAATCAGATCCGTCGTTATTCACCAGAGGGACAGACAGTCAGTTCATTGCTCTGTTAGTGTATGTTGACGATATTATAGTGGCTAGTGCAAGTCTGAATTTAATTCAAGAACTCAAACAGTTCATGGATGCCACGTTCAAAATTAAAGATCTTGGAAGCTTGAGTTATTTCCTGGGTATTGAAGCTCAACGATCCGAAAATGGTTTAAACATTTGTCAGCGCAAGTACGCGTTGGAGATTCTAGCTGAAACCGGATTCCTTGAATGCAAGCCTGCTCCCACACCTATGGCACAAGGATTGAAATTAAGCCATGGTGATGGTACTCCAGTTGATGATCCCAGCAGTTACAGACGTTTGGTTGGCAGACTCCTATACCTCACTGCTACGCGCCCCGACATTGCTTACTCCGTGCAGCAACTAAGTCAATTTGTTGATGCACCCACAGACACTCACTTATCAGCAGCTCATCGGGTTCTAAGGTATATTAAAGCATCTCCCGGCCAAGGTCTATTCTATCCAAGCAACACAGACCTCCATCTCAACATGTTCTCCGACTCGGACTGGGCTATGTGTTCTGAAACGCGAAAATCCATCACTGGATATTGCGCTTACCTAGGCTCAGCACTAATCTCTTGGCGATCCAAAAAGCAGGCCACGGTCTCACGATCATCATCTGAAGCAGAGTACCGTGCACTAGCCTCTGCTGTCTGCGAAATCCAATGGCTTACTTATCTCCTCCACGACTTACAGATCAAAGCTTCCAGGCCAGCGACATTATTTTGCGACAATAAATCTGCGGTTGCCATTGCTGAAAACCACGTCTTCCACGAACGAACAAAGCACATCGAAATCGACTGCCATATTGTTCGTGAAAAGCTAGCCCAAGGACTGATCAAAATTCTCTCGGTCTCCTCCTCAAACCAGGTCGCAGATGGGTTTACGAAATCGCTATCAGCTCCCATGTTTCAACACTTCAAGTCTAAGTTGGGCACGCAAGACTTGCATGCGCCAACTTACGGGGGAGGTATTAGCATGTAATACAAAAGGGTAGTTTTGTAACTTCTTTATCTTTTGGTTGTAACAACTTCTCCCGCCATACTAACCTCCTGAACTTCCTTTATATTGCATGTACTCTCCTCTCTTGAATAACAAGTCAGTTTTGCTTCCTTCAATGTGCAACCACAATCACGTCTCCCTTACCTGAAATCACTCTCTGCTCACGAGTTCATCAAGTATGGTGTTAACCGACTGGCTGAGCTGCCTCTCTTCCTCTTCAGTGAGATGCACGTTGGCGACACCTATGACGCCGCTCCTCCCCAACTGCGCCGGCAGGCTGAGGAAGACGTCGCCGCCACTAATGCCGTAAAGGCCTCTCGCAAGCACCGAGACTGGTTGGACCCTTCTCTGGTCGTGGAATGGATCGAGCCAGGTTAGCTACGGAGTAGCCGATTGCCCAAGAAGTGTAGCCTTTCAGGTTGATCACCTCGTACGCACTTTGCACGACTTCTTTGTGGATGTTGTCTAGCGTCTCCTTCTCGTACGCGATTTGCTGCCTCTCTAGGAAGCTCAGAACTGGTACCCCTCCTATGCTAATGCTTGACCACAGTGCCACTGAACTGTCTCCATGCTCCCCAACAATATATGCCTGCACCAAGTTGAATGGAAACATGTTTTCATCCGTATCAATATAGTTCTAGCTAATTGTTATAAATTTTAGTAAAATGATATTATAAGAGGTTATTTTGTGATACAAATGTATGTAAGGTTTACTTTTAATTTGAGTCCGATTAAAGTGGATTACATTTCTTTAAAGTGAGACGAACAAATTAATGTATTGGAAACTCAAAACCAATAATGGGTGAATTGAAAAATAGGGATTGTTTTGGGTGTAACTTAGGATTTTCACCCTACTAGCTGAATTAAGGCACTTCTAAGGATGGGATAGTTGGTCTGAAGAGTTAAGGCTCTCCATACCTTCTTCTCCCAAAAAGTTGAATCCCAAATCCATGGTACCACCATACCCCAGGCTGACTCAGTGGCTTAGCAGACAGCCACATACCGGTGCGTACAAGGGATCTGCTCACTTTGGACATAATCCACACAATGTCGTTATCAAGTTTTGAACATTGGTCTCTTATCCCAAATACTGACCAATGATCGCTAAGCTCGTGCAGTGTAGGCTAGTTTGTTCCATGCCTAAGGTCAAAGATGATTTCCTTCCACTCAATCACACACCGGGTTTGAAAATAATACTTTATTTTGAAACGCTACTCCAAGTAGCATTTCAAAATAAGCTCATAGCTTTTTTAACTTTTATTTATATATATATATATTTTTTTTATTTTTATTAATTTAGAAAAGTGACACCATTTATCTTTTAATTTATTAATAAAAATCTTAATAGTTATTAATTTTTTGACTTTTAGCTAACTTATGAACTAGGTGTGCCAAAGAAAACCCTAATAACTGACCTGTACATCCTGAGCGTTTACATCAAGGTGGTCAGCAATGAGG
Source organism: Ipomoea batatas (assembly GCA_002525835.2). Taxonomy (NCBI): domain Eukaryota; kingdom Viridiplantae; phylum Streptophyta; class Magnoliopsida; order Solanales; family Convolvulaceae; genus Ipomoea; species Ipomoea batatas. Next base: position 17,575,886 of record CM008339.1, read on the forward strand.
GAGCGGAAGCGGGAAGAGTCCAAGTTTGTACCAGACCCAATGACGCGATTCGCGGGGAACCCCGACAGCTTCCAGGCAACGTAGGTTAGAATATCCACCGGGTTGGACACAATCATGAGTATGCTATGCCGGGAGTGCTTCACCAGCGGAGGAATGATGGTCTTGAACAGCGCGCAGTTCTTCTCGATAAGATTAAGCCTGGTTTCCCCAGGGTTCTGTCGCGCACCAGCGGTGACGATGATCAGATCCGACCCGGCCGTGACGGCGTAGTCGACGGAGGCGCGGATCTTCGTGCGGGGGAGGAAGGCGGCGGCGTGCTGGAGGTCCAGCATTTCGCCGCGTAGCTTGTCGGGCTTGGCGTCGACGAGAGCGAGCTCGTCGGCCAGGCCCTGAGTAAGGACGGTCTGGGCGACGGCCATGCCGACGTTTCCCACTCCCACGACGGAGATCTTAGTGTGGCGCTTGGTGGGAGAGGGTGGAGCAGCGTTAGGAATGGGCTTGAAGAAGGTCTGGCTCAGGTCCAACCCACCAGGCTCGAATGAGGAAGAAGACGAACTCTTATGCATGGTGATAATATAATGATTGATGGAAGTGATGAGAAGCTTTGCTGTACGTGTGTTGCCCAGATATTGGCTTAGTTTCTTGATGAAGGGACTAAGGGATGTTAGAGTGTTTATATAGAGTTTGGTGGGCGCGGAAGAAGCAAATTAATTAAACCGAGAAAAGTACGGATAGCTGTTTATTGTAAGATTCATAATAGTCAAATGGATCTG
>CM008339.1:17627652-17640274 GCA_002525835.2 Ipomoea batatas
CGATCAGCTCCGTGTTGGTCAAAGAGGAAGGAGGGACTCAGCGTCCCATTTACTATGTGAGCAAGGCCCTGCACGATGCAGAACTACGGTACACTGCCGTGGAGAAAACAGTGTTTGCTTATAAGTAACAAAAATTGTATTATTAATTAGTGTTATATTTGAGCATATAAGTATGACATTTGCATGGTGCTTTAACCCGACACGACCCGTCTCACGAATAAAGATCCGTGAGACGGTCTCACACAAGTGTGACACTTTTTGAGAATTATAACATAGTTGAGTGACTAACTGACTATTTAAGATATTATCTCCCTACCCATACTACCAAAAACAACCATAAGTTGAGTTGGATAGAACCAAAGACTTTTGAAGATCACAGGATCTACAATCGTTTAATTGTGCTGGTTTAACTTTAATTCCTTTATTTCGAATCTTTGGTTTGTTCGAATCTTTGGTTTGAGTCATTTCAATGTTATGAACGTGGAGTACATGATTATCCAGATATATGTATATGTCAATATGTTTGAGTGTGTGTCTATCGATAGAGAACTAACCATGTGGTGATCATTACTGAGGTAAAAAACAAATGAGAAAAAACATGATCCGTTCAAACTAAGTGCTTAATTAATCTAAGTTTATAGGGTGTTATTTTGTTATTGGAATTCACTTTTCAAATTTTCCTATGTTTAATGAATGAAGTCAAAAGAAAATATTAATGCTCGTCAATAGAAAAAATGTTCAATTTGATGAAAAAATGTCTTTCTAATTTTTAATCAAAAATATTTTTTGAATTCTTTATTTTCCATTTTCCTTCTATATCTTCTTTTTAAAGTTAGTTTCCAAATTATTATATATTATTACCATCACCACAACCATCAAACCACCACAATCATCACCAACACCACCACACCACAACACAATGTTGGAAAAAATAGCATAAATGGCATTTTAAGTGGCTACTTTGTGGTACAAATATATGTGGGGTCCATTTCTGATTTGGGTCCGGTCAAAGCGGATTCAAGTTCTTCGTATTTAGACGAAGAGATTGATAATTCTACGATCAAAATAGATAATGGCTCAATGAGAAATTGATTTTCAAAGTAGACCCATTTGAGTTGGAAAAAATGAGGTGGAAAGGCTTTAAAGAAGCTTTTGTCTCACATTGATTTGGGAAGTGGGTTTGCACTACTATTTATACAAGAGCCTTTCTAATGCATATTGAATTGTATAGTATAGAAGCGTTCTCTCGCGTGCAAGGAGGTGCAAATCAAATCCTAAAAAAACTTAACTCATGTGCGCTGGCACCTGAGAGAGTGCAACTCGACTTGTTACTCCTTGTCCGTGCCAACCATCCGTGCGTATTCTTTTAGGCCTAGCGCCCTATTTTCCTACAACCGTTATGCATCATTATACCCGATTTATAGTGGACTCGGTTCCAACAAAACCATCACAACCCAACAGAATTAATTATATTACTACAAAATTAATTAATATTAATATTATATTTATTGCACTTTAAAAAATAAAAGAAAATTCTAAAATAATATACATGAGAAAATTTATTCTTTATTTTTTTTAATCAATACATGATATTCTCATTACATTTCTATGTAATTTAATTACAATTTAAATTTATTGCATTGAAATTAAAGTTAAAAGTCATTTTGGAAAATATTAGTATATAGAAGCATAAAATTAAATAGTAAAAGTGTATTAATAAAAATACAAATTATAAAGTTTTTTTCTTTTTTTTTTGACGCACTACAAATTATAAAGTTAAAGATATGGTTTTTGTACTTGTAAGTATCATTTTTGAAATGTGCCAGCGTCCATCATTAATTAGATGAGTAGATACATCGTATATTACTTGACAGAAAATGTTTTGGTACCTTCTTTTTTTTTTAATACTACTAACTCTATTGCCTCCACTGAGGCTCGAACACACCACCTCCCGTATAAAGGGAAGGATTTGATGCCACTGGACTACAAGGTCCTTGGCTGTTTTCATGTTTTGGTACCTTCTTAACATGAAATTATAAAAATATTGGTATTTAGAAGCATACAGTTAAATAGTACATAAAGTGTATTATATAAATATACAAAATTACAAAGTTAAAATATGGCCTTTGCACTTTTCAATGCAGCCTAGTTGTTTATGCATATATCCTCTTTGGTCAACATCCCAATATCCACAATTAGAATAGTCAATTGCAAGTAAACACTTATTGTTCAGAAGCTTTACTTAGCTGTTGAACTCTCACTGCTTTTGAAAGACGCTTTTGACTTGTACATTTTACAAAGATGATCTTGCATGCAGTTGTTATACGTGGACCATGATCATGGCTAATATTGTAGTTGTGTTGAATTGCTATTGCAATTGTGTTGAAAGGGAACTGCAGTTGCGCGGAACAGAAGCCGTTTCATCCGTCTGGAACTGTAGTTGTGTTAAACCGATACTGTAGTTGTGTTAAAATTAAAGGGAACTGCAATTGCGCGGAACAGATACTGTTTCATCCGTCTGTTTTCATTAATCAAAACGATGTCGTTTTTATGCCGCGGTCCACAGTATAATTTGCGCTTTTCATGGGGTCATAAAATTCTAACCTTAATTAATTACACATTGTATCATCAAAATCTAAATTACAAATTACTTCTAAACAACAACAAAATTCTTAAGTAAAACGACCTTCAAGTTCCCATCAAATCATCAATACATGCATCATGCATCTACCTAATACTTAGCCACCCTATTATTAAACAAGTAAGGGTATGTTTGGTTTATTGGTTTAGATAAATGGGAATGAAAATAATACATATTATTTGGTTCACAACTTTTTAAAACACAGATATATGATTTGATTATCCCTATAATTAAAAAACTCATTACCTAATTTAAATTAGGTATCATTCCATCAATTCAGCATTATCCCTCCCTATTTCATCGCCTCCTCATTTCGTCGCCTTGCCTACTCGATCACTTCATCGTCACTCTTAAGATCAATTGACTTGATTTCTTTTTACTTTTTATTTTGTATTTTTAAAACCTTTATTCCGATTATAAGGTCATACATAACCAAACATCAATATTGGTAAACATTCAAAGTCCACCCTACTACTAAATATACAAAATACATTCACAAACCTATTCCAATTATCAAGTATTTGATTCTCATTCCAGTTCCAATTCCCATGTTCGAACCAAACACATGCGCCCTAAGTTAGTTTCCTATGTTGGCTGAATTCCAGCATTAAAACCATGTTGTTTAATGAGCTCAAGCCTTGAAACAACCTTTTCATGTGGAGGTAGAGTCTCCTTCACCAAAGGAAGCTCAAGAAGACTTTCAACCCATGAGAATATAAATGGATGCTTTTCTTGATCAATTATCTTCATTCCCAGCACTTCTTCCACTGCCTTGTGCATACCAAGTGTGGCAACAAGTGCAATGTCTAAAATCCCCAAACTTTGAGCTGAGATTTTAGGCCTTTCCATTGGATTCAAAACCCTAGTTTCCTTTTCAAGTATTTCCAAATTCACAAAGAATTCACTGAAGGCTGCATTTTTGTTCTGTCCTCGAGCAGATATGAATGCTTTCTTCATTGTATCTGACAGCTAAAGGAAGTATATACAGATCACAGGTGGATGGTACATGATTAAATTTAACTTTTTCTCAAATATAGTGGCAATTTCATATCACATTTTCTACTTTTATTCTGACAAATTTAGTTCTTGATTTTAATTAATTTCAAAGTATGCTCAAATGTAGTCTATGACCTTTACTTGTACTTTTTTTTTTTTCAATTTGAAAAATAAAAAAATTGAGAATGGACTTAAAGTTTCATTACACCTAACTTTACAAATAATAATAATAATAATAATAATAATAATAATAATAATAATAATAATTATTATTATTATTATTATTATTATTATTATTATTATTATTATTATTATTATTATTATTATTATTATTATATTTGCTTCAGGATAAGAAACTTTGAACCTCAATTAGCAAAAACAAAAGCATAAACAAAAAAAAAAACAAAAACAAAACAAAAACAAAACATTCATATGTAATTTTATAGAAAAAATAACTATTAATCAGATACAAATTATGGGTCAAATCGCAAAGGATATTCAGGGTTTCATTACTTGAAGGGTGAAAATTATTATTATTATTATTATTATTATTATTATTATTATTTTTTTGTTGTTGTAAAGCTAAAAGTGTATTCTACAATGAAGACATAGTCCTAAACAACTATAGCTACATAATTAAAAGACAAAAAGAACATCTTTCCCAACTAAACCCAATATATGGCCATATGTGATTTTGACCAACACTTTACCCCTTTAATTGAGTCGTCACAGTGGGAAAGAGGATTAGTTTAATTATGATATGAGTTCTAATATGTCTCCTATAGTTAGGATTTACTCATAATATCTCGTTCTCTAACAAAAAAAAAACATTTAAATTGAGTTTAAAATTTAATAAAATTCACTACTGAAACAAAAAAAAAAACAGTCAAATCAAGTAGTGTTTGGTGTTGGTTGACTTTGGTGAATTGTAGTTATTATATTTAGTGGAGGAGGATGAGTCACCTGGTGAATGTATTTCGCCCAAAATCGAACCCTGGCTCTTTGGTATGCATTTTCCGGCAAGATACGAGGTAGGTTCTTCCATGTTTCATCGATGTATTCCACAATAACAATTGATTCTACGATGGGCCGTCCGTTGTGGAGCAACATCGGCACCTTCTTGTGTATAGGATTTTGTTGAAGGAGTTGAGGGCTTTTGTTCCTCAAATCTTCTTCTACGTATTCAAAGGGTATGCCTTTGATCTTGAGAGCAAGTTCTACTTTCTTTGCATATGCGCTCATCCACATCCCATGCAGAATCACATGGTCATGATGATGATGATTTTCTCCCATTTTTTTGAAGCTATGATAGTATAGTAGTTGCAGGAAGTGGGGGTGGCATATTTAAGTAGTAATGAGCAATAATTTTCTCAAACATTGTTCATTAAGCATTTGACTTGTACTAACACCAATGGTTTTGTAAGCCAAGTGTGTAACATTGAAGCACATACATATTATATTATATGTTCATAAATACGTCCCTTCAAATGAACGATAGTGTCACGGGCCTAGAGCGCCCGTGTAGCATTTTGGGCCCCTCTTACCTTGCGGACTAGTCTTACCCCTTAAACTTGGCAAACTGGTTTCGCCCTGTCATGGGTTCATCAGGGAACGACAATAGCTCCTAATTAGTTGTACATACCCTTTGAATCACCTCGGTCCCCTTCATAGTCAAGTTCAAGACCAGCGACAAGCTCCCCGAATTTAAGTGGATTGGCATGCCTGACTTGGCCAAACCTTAGCGCCAAGGCAGAACAACCCTTGACAATATAAGTACATCTCGCTTATACCACTTGTCACGGACCTAGAGTTTGGCTCAACGCTCAGGGCCCGTCTGGTGTCCTAGGGCCCCTCTACCCCGCGGACCAACTAGCCTTACCCATGATACCTATCAAGGGAACAACAATATATAGCTCCTAATCAGTTGTGCCCTTCGAACTGCTTTGACCCCCTTCATAATCATGTCAAAGACTAGAGAAAAGCTCCTCGAATTTAACCGAGTCGGCATGCTTGACTCGGCCAGACCTTAGCGTCTAAGGTAGAACAATCCCTGGGACTAGTGTCACCCCCTACCCATTTATGGAAAGCTAACCAGTTGGCCCGTTCATTCATTAGGTCTAACACGGTCACACAAATAATTGCGTGACAATAATCTCTATTTTTTTTTTTTGGTAAATTTACAGGGTCTTTCTTTCCGTCCGTTTAACGGTCCGGGGTCCACCCACGTTCGCTCCGGGAGGCACGGGAGCTGGCCCAGGGGGAATCGTCACTTGTGGGAATTGAACCCGGGTTCTCCCGAAATTCCTCCCCACAAAGAGAGCTCACTTGCCACTTGAGCTACCCCGCTGGGTTACAATAATCTCTATTTTATCAAGTGGCAAAAAGGTTCGAACTCATAACCTCTTGCACGGAGTTGACTCTGATACAAAATTGAAGCTATCTGTTTCATCTCAACTAAAAGACTAAGTTTATATTTATATATTGAATATATACTAAATAATTAGTTAATGAAATAATTAATTAATGGAGCTATTATGGAATTCCTATTAGGATATAATTAATTCGATCGCGCACTCAGCGTAAAATATTTGATTTAGTGATGATGCTGAATTGACATCTATATGTATGGTTTAATTTGTGAAGTGTACGTATTGTGACATTATTCAAAATCATATTTATTGGAGACAATACAATATGTAATGTTTGAGCATACCGCCGTCATGCCTGCTATCATAAGTCTTTTGTTTTTGTTTTTAATTTATGGGTTTTAAATCAATTCGATTAATTAAAAACAATTGCACATTTGATATTTTTAGCAGGAGTTTATTATCGAAATGGTCCATCGACTATTGCGAAATTACAAATTTGGTCATCGACAATTTTTCTTGTCCAATTAAATCCTTGACTTTGAAAATTTTAACTAATTTGGTCCTCCGTTTATTTTGTTGTTAAACATCCGTTAAATCGGGACCAAATTGGTAATTTTGCTATAGTCAAGGGACCATTTCAGTAATTATTTTTTGACTGAAATGGTCCCTTGACTATAGTGAAATTACCAATTTGATCCAATTTAACGGATATCAATTGCAAGAGTTGAACACTAGGTTTTATAATAAAGAGATGGAGTTAATTATTCTTAGTTCACCCCTTGATCCAAAAGAAATGTGTATATTATTCAGAATTGATGACATTTGCAAGTTGGTAGAGAAGTTTTACCCACAAGACTTTACAGATTTTGAGATTTTACAATTAAGAATGCAACTTGAACATTTTGAACTTGTGCAACAACTTCCTCATTTTATAGCACTAGAAAGTATTTCTGATCTCTGCCAATGGTTGGTGAAAACTAAAAAATTGGACATCTATTCTCTTCTGTTCAGAATAGTAACTCACATTCTCACGCTTCCTGTATCTACATCTACTACAAAACAATATCTTTCTGCCATGAAAATAGTCGAGATACACTTCATAACAAGATGAATGATCGATTTCTTAATTATTGTTTGTTGTGTACATTGAAAAGAAAATTATAAAATAATTTAGTATAGATTCAATTATAAATGATTTTCGTGATATGCAAGAAAGGCATTCTAAACTTTAGTAAATTTGTAATATAATGATCTATTTTGGTATATATTAAATGAACATTAATGCATTTAATTGTTAACTCTTAAATTGTGAATGGCCCCCAAATCATATAATCATGGCTCCATGCATCCCTGGGTATAAGGATAGTGTTTAAGCTCAAATGCTCGCCGAATTCTCACTATCCTATCGACGGAAAAACTCTACTGGTCTACCACTCCCTCTATCACTTTCTCTCTCTTACTTCCTCTTGTTCTTATTAACAAATGTCTTCCTCTTGTTCTAGTTAACAAGCATTTCCTCCCCTTGGTGTATTTTTCTTCTCGTCTCCCTTGAGTGGCTATCTTTCGTGCATTTATGGCTCCAACATTGATGACAGGCATTAACGGTAAAAGGAAGGTTGGTGAAGCAATAACTGTTGGATCTGTTTAATACCCTTGTCAACCCAGGACTCATGCACCAAACAGCTCTTTCACCAAACTACCGTTATTTCGATCCCCTCATCCACACAATGGTCTCGAGTAGCAAAGGCAAACAAACCCTAGAAGATCAATATGCATCGCTTAGCCTACAGAATGATGATGAAGAGGAGGTAGACCTCCCCTTTGATGATGCGAACACGGAAGACTCGAAGTCGTTCATGCTGGTTGGAACGCCTGGGAATGGTGGCTAAGGAGATATCCACTAATCTCTTCATCTTCTATTTTTTCCACGAGAAGGACAGACGACGAGTACTGGAAAATAGCCCTTGGTCCTTTGAGCAAAGCTTGTTAGTGGTACGTGAACTGGAGCATGGTGAGTCACCGTATGACATGGACTTGCCTAAGGCGGAGTTCTGGGTTCAAATCCACAAGCTCCCTCATAAACTCTCTACTCCACAGATGGTCGAAACGTTGGGAGCTCTATTTGGTCAGTTTATCAAGGCAGACCTGATAAACTTTGACAGAACAATGAAAGCTTTTGTAAGGATATGTGTGTGCATTGACATCACCAAACCGCTGAGGAGAAGGGTAAAGTTCAAACCACCTGGTGGAGAAGGTATGTCCCTAGACTGCAAATATGAACGTCTTCCGACATTCTATTTTGTATGTGGGAGGATAGGGCATGCGGAAAGCTTTTGTCCAATCCAGTTCGACTCTCAAGTCGAGCTTCCAAACGCTTATGTCCCGGAACTGAGGGCAGCAAGTCGCCGTAATCAAACCAGCGAAAATAGATGGCTCATGAAAAACTTCCCACCAAAAAAATCTCAGGTGGCCGGAGGAAACATGGACGACCGGAGTCGGGAAGAGGAGCGTACGGAGAACACGAGGTACGAGGTTTAGATGGGACAAACAGCACATATGCAACACTTTTGCCCAACAAATCTTGCGCAGGCCTCTAAATGTGTAATAGACACTGGCTACCGTCCTAACAACATTAATGTTCCTGCGGCGGAGAAGGTGGTAGCACAACTGGTGATGAGGGAGAGCGGATCTGTTAAGACAAAATTGGTGGGAGAACAGGAGCATTTAATGCACGCTGACAATACCACAAGCAACAAGCAACCTAGCTTCACTACTTCCCTCCAAAGTTTGAAGCAAGGGTCATTATGGGCTTCCCTGGACCAGAGTTTTTATCATAACCTATTTAGTGCAAATACTGATCTGTCCATCCCATTGGATAAATACAAGAAGCGGAGAAGAAAGGAGTCTGATGGGTAAGAAGAAGCTGAGGTAATGCAATAGGAAACATCTTTTGGGCTGGGCTCAAAAAACTTGCTAGAGGCGGGCTCTGCGACGTAGACCCACCTATCCAAATGAGTCTCATTTCTTGGAATTGTCGTGTGCTGGGCAACCCTGCGACAATTCAAGTGTTGGTGGACTTTGTCCACTCCAAGAGGCCTTTGTTACTTTTCTTGATGGAAACTAGAGCAAATTCTACAAGGATGGAGTTTATAAAACATAAATTAGGCTTTGAGGGCTTGCTTACTATGGACAACATTGGGCTTAGTGGTGGGTTTGCTCTCCTCTGGAATCATGGTTTGGATTTAACTATTACCAGCTTCTCAGTCAACCACATCGACGCAAACATCCGGCTTGACAATTCCTCTCATATGTGGCGTTTCTCGGGTTTTTATGGATGCCCGAATTGAAATAACAGGAGATATTCTTAGGAGCTGCTTAAGACCTTATCAAGATAGAATTCCCTCCCATGGATTACAATGGGAGATTTCAACGACCTGCTGGATCCAAGTGAGAAAAGTGGAAACACCCCCCACCCTCAATGGCTTCTCAAGGGTTTCTCGAATGCAGTTCAAGCTAGTGGTTTAAGAAATTTCGACTTTGAGGGATTTCAATTTACCTGGGAAAAAGGAAGGGGGACCTCAAATTGGGTTCATGAAAAGCTTGACAGGATTTTAATGAATGATTCATGGCTAGACATCTTTAGGGAGGCTACTGCTTATTCCTTCGAGGCTCTTTGTAGCGATCACCTTCCCCTTGTAGTTTGGCCGACTCCCTCAACGCGAGTTAGTAGGAAGAAGCGGTTCAAGTTTGAGAACAATTGAATTTCTAAGCCCCAATGTAGAGAAATTATTAGCCGTAGTTGGGTTCTTTCCGAAGGTATGATTCTGACCACTAGATTCAATATTTGTAGCAATGCTCTATAGGATTGGGAGAAGAATTTGAATAGGAATTTGCAGCCTAGAATTGAGTACTGGAAGAGAAGGATGGAATGGTCTAAGGGCAGATTGGATCTTCAGGGTATGCAGGAGTTCGCCCTGGCCCAAAGAAGTTGCATCAGGTTGATCGAACAAGAAAGTGTATTTTAGAAACAAAGGGCAAAGGTATTCTGGTACAAGGGCGGGAACAACAATTCAAAATTTTTTCATAACTCGGCTAGGAAAAGGATAGGAGATAACGAAATTCTGAGGTTGAAGGATAACTCTGGGAACTGGATTGAACGTGGGGATGGGATGAATAATCTCATACGAGATTATTTCACTAACCTTTTTAAGTCTACTATGGGGAATCATAATCCTGTTCTTTGTTGCATAGACCCAAAAATCTTAGAGGTCCAAAACAGAATTCTTCTTCGAGAATTCACCAAACATGAAGTTAAAGAGGCGGCTTTTAGTATGCATCCTGACAAGAGCCCGGGTCATGACGGTCTTAACCTAGGTTTCTTCCAAACTTATTGGGACATTCTTGAAACTAGCTTGGTAAATCACTAACATTGCCCTTATACCAAAGAAGCCAAGACCTTAGTCAATGCTGAACCTTAGACCAATTGCCCTATGTACAATGGCCTACAAAATCCTTTCTAAGGCTATGGCCAACCGCCTCAAACCAATTTTGGATGGTATGATATCTGATAAACATAGTGTGTTCGTGCGAGGAAAATTGATAACAGACAATATAATGTTGGCCTTTGAATTGCAATATTACTTGAAACGCAGAACTCAAGGGAGGGATGGTTATGCGGCCCTAAAACAGGATATGAGCAAGGCCTATGACAGAGTAGATTGGTCTTTTTTGAACGCCATTATGCTGAGACTTGGGTTTGACAGTAATGGGGTGAAATTGGTGATGACCTATGTATCGTCTACAAGCCTTATTGTGATCAATCAGGGATAGGAGATTGGCCCTATTACCCCGAAAAAAGGACAGAGACAGGGAGACCCCTATCCCCTTACCTATTCCTTTTAATAGCAGAAGGTCTTAGTGCTATGCTATCACGTCTCGAGCTGGAGGGGAAGATTCATGGCATATCAGTGGCAAGACAAGCTCCTCAAGTAACCCACTTACTATTTGCAAATGATAGCTATGTGTTCTTCAAAGCAAATCAAGAGGAGGCTAACAGAGTTAAGGACCTTCTATCCGTCTATGGATTAGCTTCTGGTCAATACGTATACCTTAACAAATCTTGGTTCTATTTCAGTCCTAATGTGGGGGAAGGGGTTAGGGACATAGTGGGAAATACTCAGTGAGTGAGGAGGAAGGGTGGTAATGGGAGACATCTGGGGCTGCCTATGATGGTGGGTAGAAATAGGAGGGAGGTATTAAGCTATGTAAAGGATAGGATTATTGCCCGCATTGAGAGTTGGAACCATAATTTCTTATCTAGAGCGAGTAGGGTTGTGCTATTAAAGAGTGTCATGCAAGCCATTCCATCATATGCTATGGGTGTGTTCCTTTTGCCGGTAGGGTTGTGTAGGGAGATTGAAGTCATCATATATACTTTCTGGTGGAAGGGGGAAGGAGAGAGAATAAGGACATTCATTAGAAGTCTTGGGGTAACTTGTGCTATCCTAAGAAATGGGGAGGGCAGGGTTTTAGATGCCTTAGGGACTTTAACTTAGCCATGCTGTCAAAGCAATCGTGGAGACTCTTAAACAATCCAAACTCTTTAGCAGCTAGAATCCTGAAGGCCCATTACTATCCTGAGTCGTCTTTTTTGGAGGCAAAGCTAGGCACAAATCCTTCATTTATCTGGAGCAGCTTGGTTCATACACAGGAAATTATAAGGAAGCACTGTAGATGGCGTGTTGACAGTGGAACTCAGATAAAGATTTGGAAGGATGATTGGCTTCCGGACAGGACAAACCCAAGAGTCGTGTCACTCCCGTATCCACTGGTGGAAGATGCTAAGGTTGCGGATCTCATTGTGACAAGTGAGAATAAGTGGGATGAAGATACAATTAGAATCATATTCTCGCAAAGGGATGCCGATTTGATTATGAGCATTCCATTAACTGAGCAGCAAGTCTGTGACAAGGTTATCTGGGCTCTGGATGAGGATGGGTGCTTCACTATTAAGAGCTGCTACAGGGCGATTAGAGGGGAACTCCATGACTCTGATTCCCAACCTTGGACCTCGTTGTGGTAGCTGTATATTCCACCAAAGATTAAGGTGTTTCTCTGGCAGGCCTGCTCTAATAGCTTACCAACTAGAGACCTTCTTCGTAAGAGAAAAGTCGACTGTGAATCTCAGTGCCCATTGTGCGAACAAGCAGATGAATTGATCTCTCATGTACTTGTGGAGTGTTCTTATGCCAGGACCTGTTGGCAACAATCTGGACTTCATGTGGATGATTCAATGGGGATCCTATTGGTTGTTATCTGTTGGGAAATATGGAGACAAGGGAATGAGAAGGTCTGGAAAAATGCAGCGGCTATTCATAATCATCTAACTTATCAACAAAGTCAAGAGTTTCCTGTGCGCATGGAGAAAGGCCAAGAAATAGAAAATTCCCCTCAATCATACGGCTCCTATCCCGGACCATAAATGGAGGAAACCGAAGGTGGAAATGCTTAAAATGAACGTCGATGCTACAATCAATAAGCACGCAGCTGCTATGGGACTCGGGAATGTTATCTGTGATGAGGAAGGTGTCTTCGTTGCAACTCGAGGTGCTCAATA
>CM008339.1:17640304-17657588 GCA_002525835.2 Ipomoea batatas
TTTTTTTTATGGTATCACCAACTATGTTAATTAAATTTTACAGCAAAATTATTCCCATTAAATACGAACATAGTGAGTCAATCTTACATTTTTAAAATCTCACATTACTTTTCAAAAATAATCTTACTAGGAGGGCATCCACAATAATGGATTTTAGATTTGTTGTGTAGCCTTGTGTGATGTGAAGGCAAGAGAAATAGTAAAAAGATTTGAGATAACAAGATAAGAACCTTATTTTTCTCCAAAGTGGGACCCACCATTAAAAAAAAAAATACCTCCTCCCAAACTGCATGAGGTGCAACACATGCGCCCAGCCGGGTTCATGCACCCCCAGCAGGGGTGTTAATCTGAAACCTTTCTTCTTCTTTTTTTTTTTTCTCAAATTTGCTTTTCAAATTTTATTTTGCTTTATCTTTTTTTCATTTTTCCCTTCCCTCTCATCTTCTATTTCTTACTTTCTTAGTCACACTTACTACATATACTCTCAGGATAATCTCAAATTGTATTAACCAAACCCCATGTTAATTAAAACCTTTAACATAAAACAACATTGGAACTGACAAATCTGTAAATTTAACTTTGAATTTTTCAATGCTATTTTTTTCCATATCCTAACTGCAAGACAAGACTTCTCCCTAGTTTCCGCGCCAACCAAAAAAAAAAAAAAACCGAACTAAAGTCATCCTCTTCAATCCATCATCATTTCCCTCTTCGAACAAAACCAAGGTTTAATTTTATTTATTTACTTTTTATTTTTGGAAAGAATTTTAGTTTTCTTTCCTTTCTTTAGTTCCAATTCTTGCTGACAAAAAACCTGGAACCCATTGAACAAACAGAGATCTGTGAGATCCCTTTCCTCTGTCTTGATCACGATGAACCCTTGCGGTTTATTCTATGAAATGGTTGTTCAATTTAGTCACTTTCTTGTTGCGTAAATTGTATTGATCACTAAAAAAGTGCCTAGTTTACTGAATCTGTGTAAGTTGGATCATTAAACATCTGCTAAGTCTAAAATATGATCAAATCTCAGACGAGCCAGACTTACAATTACTAAAATAGTTAATTCTTGGTACTTATTTATGATCCCAATTCCCAAATCTTCTTTTTTGTGATCCTTAAGAATGTTCAATTCCATGGTGCATTACATTGTTTATTTCCCATCTTCTAGGGTTTCAGAAGTGGTGTGAGAAGAGAAATTAGGGGTTGATCATGGTGACAAAAGGGAATCCAGGAGACAACAGAGGGGGTAAAAGCTCTTCTGGTTCAATGTTGGCTGTGGCTGGGCTGTGTTGTTGCTTCTACCTTCTAGCAGTGTGGCAAAGAAGTGGTTTTGGGAAGGGTGACAGCATAGCCCTTGAGATAACAAAGAAGGCAGAAGACTGCGATGTGCTCAAGAATCTCGAGATCGAAACGCACCCCACGGATCAAACCGGGGAGGAGGAGGATGAATCCCAGGCAGAGGTGAAGCGATTCGAGGCGTGTGGCGAACGCTACGTGGATTACACTCCTTGTCAGGATCAAGTGCTTGCCATGACTTTCCCTCGGGAAAGTATGGTGTACCGGGAGAGGCATTGCCCTGTGGAAGAAGGGAAGTTGAGGTGTTTGGTTCCGGCTCCCAGAGGGTATGTGACGCCGTTCCCGTGGCCGAAGAGCCGGGACTATGTGCCGTTTGCGAATGCGCCGCATAAGAGCTTGAGTGTTGAGAAGGCAGTGCAGAACTGGGTGCAGTATAAGGGGAATGTGTTGAGGTTCCCGGGTGGGGGGACGCAGTTTCCACAGGGAGCAGATGCTTATATCAAACAGCTTGCTTCTGTGATTCCTATAGATAATGGCATTGTGAGAACAGCATTGGATACAGGATGTGGGGTGAGTAGTTAAGACTTAATTTAGAGTTTGCACTGTCACATATTGTTAGGATAAAGCATTGCCGCTTAAGCTAAAAAGCTATAGTTAGTATTGTAACTTTATTTCCATATAGACTGCTATCATATTTTCGAGAGGTAAAGTGCTAGACTTGGTCCTTCACCCGCCTCCACTGAACAATCTCTCCAGTAACTAATTGATGAATTTGGCCGGGCCTTTATCGGCCTCCACCTAACAATCCTCCATCCCAGGCCAGAACGTGTGAATCTTAACTACGTAGTTTTTGCTCTTGTTAGGATCAAGCACTTATCACTTACGTCAAACGCTATAGCTAGTAGCGAAGATGCAATTTTATTTCTTCATGAACAACTTTATTTCCTTATAGACCGTCATTACATTTGTGAAAGGCAGGTGCTGGACTTGGCCTTTCACCGACCTTAGTCCAACAATCCCCCTAGGTGAAAATTGATAGACTTAGCCTTTTACCGGCATTCATCTAACAATTTTCCCTTCTAATGCCTTCCAGATTAAACTTCACAGTTTTTGCTCTTGTTAAGATCAAGCTCTTACCGCTTACGTCAAATACTATAGTTAGTATTACAGACACAACTTTATTTCCTTATAAAAAGTAATCACATTTACGAAAGGCTAGTGCTGGACTTGCCTTTCAATAACCTCCGTCCAACAATCCCTAACCACTAATTGATTGACTTTGGCCCTTTATCAGCCTCACGCAACACATATATATATATCAAACAGCTTGCATTGTCATATATATGATGTGGTCGGATGAACATGGTTTCTCTTCTCAGGTAGCAAGTTGGGGCGCCTACCTGTTCAATAAGAATGTGATAGCCATGTCATTTGCTCCACGAGACTCACACGAAGCTCAGGTTCAGTTCGCGCTGGAAAGAGGTGTGCCTGCAGTTATTGGTGTTCTTGGAACCATAAAACTGCCATACCCATCCGGGGCCTTTGACATGGCTCATTGCTCGCGTTGTTTGATACCATGGGGTGCAAAAGGTAAGAAAGCAATCATTTGAGGACTAAAACTAACTCTCATATATATATTGCCTCAAACTAAGTTTTGGTGTTTGATTATTGTAGGTGGAGTTTATATGATGGAAATTGATAGAGTACTGAGACCAGGAGGGTACTGGATACTCTCAGGTCCTCCCATCAACTGGAGGAATAATTATGAAGCCTGGGAACGTCCGAAAGAGGACTTGGAGGAGGAACAAAAGATCATAGAAGACATTGCAAAATGCCTGTGCTGGGAAAAGAAGCACGAGCTGGACGAGATTGCTATATGGAGAAAAGGAACAAAAAAGGAATATTGTGAACAGGATTGTCGTGTGCCTAAATGTGCATCCACCACAGCAGATGATGTTTGGTAAACACCAACAAATCTTTGTTGTTTCTTATTCACTAATTAATTCCGTCAAAGGACGTTATTAGGATCAAGCACTTCGCCTAGCGAACTCGTGACTTGGTTCTGATACCATTTTTTAGGATCAAGCATTTATCATTATGCTCTATAGTTAGTAGTAAAGACGCAATTTTATTTCTTTATAGATCGCCATCACAATATCGAGAGGCAGGGTGCTAGACTTACCCATTTATTAGCCTTCGCCCAACCATCCCTAGCCACCAGCCAATTGGCACAAATCTGGCCCTTTACTTGCCTCTGCCCAACAATTCTCATCCCAACACCTGCTTTCTATTGTTAGGATCAAGCTACCACTTACACCAAACGCTATAGTTAGTAGTAAAGGTGCAACTTTATTTATTTATAGACAACTTAATTTCAGCTTGTAGATCGGTGTCACATTTTCAAGAGGCAGGTGATAGACTTGGCTCTTCACTAGCCTCCCACAACCATCTCCTAGTCACCAATTGATGAATTTGACCCTTTACCTTTATTTACTTATATAGATAACGTTATTTTCTTATAGACCGACCTCACATTTTCAGGAGGTAAGTGCTAGATTTTGCCATTTACCAACCTCCGTCAAATAATCTCTTAAGCTGCACCAACTGATGGACTTGACCTTTTAGGCATTGATCAGCCCAACAAAGGATTCTGATCAAAATTGCTATAAATGTAGGATTAATGAATAGAATGTAGCTGATTGATTACTACTTCATATATATTAGGTACAAGAAGATGGAGCTATGTGTAAATCCCAATTCATACCTGGAATCTACCAACTTGGATGAAGGTGGAGAACTAAAGCCATTTCCAGAGAGACTGAACGCTGTTCCTCCAAGAATCGCAAGTGGATCCATCCCTGAGCTCTCAGTGGACTCATTCATGGAGGATAACAAGATGTGGCAAAAGCACGTGAAATGGTACAAAAGAATTAACAAACTCATTGGCACAGGGAGATACCGCAACATTCTGGACATGAATTCTGGTCTGGGAAGCTTCGCTGCCGCCCTCGAATCCCCCAAACTGTGGGTCATGAATGTGATGCCAACCATAGCCAAGATTGAAACTCTGGGCGTTGTCTTTGAACGTGGCTTGATTGGCATCTATCATGATTGGTAACTTCAATTCTGCAAAACAAAACATCCATAATTTTATGCTAAGTACAGTGTGTTTTTTTTTTCTTTTTTTTTGTTTGGTAGTTTCTATTGGACTTTTTTGACAGGTGTGAAGCTTTCTCCACCTACCCGAGGTCATACGACCTAATTCACGCCAATGGACTTTTCAGCTTATACAAGGACAAGTAAGTTGCCAACACCAGATTATGTGTCTGTTGTACCATAACAATTAATGGTTTCTGTACTTGTAAATAAACAAATTGAAGATACATAACGTGATAGCTATATATACATAAACTGTTAACGGCAAGTACATAATATATTAACCAAAATCTTTGTGTGTCAGCAGTTAACATATTTTGTATTTACAGTTAACAATTTATGTGTTTGTAGTTTTCATATTATGTGTCTATAATTACCATGTTACATGTGCATTCAATTTGTTTGTAGGGTATAAAAAATGTTAATTGCAGGTAAAAAATGTGTTAATTGAAGACACTTAAGTTTTGGACTATGATTCACAATGCAATATGAATCCTAGTCCACGGTATCATGACCGGATTTTAGGGCGTGCAAGATGGGCAACACAGGGTCTCAATTTTTAGAGGGTCCAATATTTATTTTTAATTTTACTACTTAAGAAATTAAAAAAAAAAATCTCATTAATCCTAAACCACATTAGTTTGATCCCAAATCACTTTTCTCTCCTAATAATGTTTCCCCCATGACACAGATTATGTCTCAAGCCTTTGGCAGGGCTTATACTTTTGGCAGAGATAACTTTGAAATAAAAATCATATATTTTAAGTATTTATTTTAAAGGTTGGGCTTATATTTCTGGCAGGGCCTCATTTATTTATAAGAACGAGGCCGCCAAAATCCAAAAACCGGCCCTGCATGGTATTAGGATTGAATCTCTTATCTGCTTCTCCTATCCCTCTACTCATTTGTGAATCATGGATTAATGCATGCAGGTGTAGCTATGAGGATATTCTATTAGAGATGGACAGGATTCTGAGACCAGAAGGTGCAGTTATTCTCCGAGACCATGGGGATGTGCTAAGCAAGGTGAGAAGAATAGTGAGAGGGATGAGGTGGAACACCAAAATCGTTGATCATGAGGACGGCCCTTTGATTCCAGAAAAGGTACTTTTTGCTGTCAAACAATACTGGGTTGTGGGAGACAAGATCAACTCAACTATTTCCTGATAATTAAATGCTTAGGAGGCTAGGAATATATATATATATATGCAGCCAATGTTGCTGCCGTGTTGTAATTGGTTTGCAATCACAGCTTAATTAAATTTCTATCCTTTTTAGATAAGACTTTAAAATTTAAGGTTGGACAACAAATTTTACTAGTTTCCTTAGCTTGTTAACAGGTTGCTTATATATGTTATTTTTGGTTGGCTAGGACTTAAACCGTATGCTTAAATACCATGATGCATGTCTGCTATGTTCATATTGCTCAAAAAGATAATGGCCTAGGCTCTTAGCTGATAGTTGTTAACTGATTGGGTTAAAAAGTATAATTAGTTATAACATTAGTTGATTGTGAAAATGTCTTTGGTAAATTAGCGGTTAACTGATAGTTGTTTGGTATAATTTCTTTTCTCAAAAGACTAATTGAAAAAGTTGCTTTGAATAGCATTTTAAATTTTAGTATTTTGAAGTTACAAAAAACTTATTAACCAAATATTTATATTGCTTTTTAATCAAGTCAAACAACTAATAGTGGTCAAATAAACTAAAATTGGCTGATAGGCTAATTATTTACCAAACAAGGCCAAAAACCACCTTGGAATGAGTTGTTGAGTAAGTATGTATGATTCTCGTATTTGGATAGTCACAAGTTCAATTCTTGTAAACACTATTCTGGTTGAATTTGGCTAACTTTGTTGGCCAAGGATCTTGTGGTCTAATGACATCAAACATTTTTCTTTATACGGGAGGTGGTGGGTTGCTTCAATAGGTTGAGAACGTAGAACGTAGAATACTGTATTGTAATAGAGTATCGCTTTACTTTTTATTTTTAACCCAACCACTTTAAAAACATTCATGTTGGTGCATGTAAATACGAACGCTATATCCCTAACATGTAACCATAGTTGGCCTAGGTTTTAACTTTTAAGCTTGCAATGGAAAAAAAGCAATGAAACATTAACAATGAAGAAAAGGCTTTGAATAGCTTGGAGCTATCGAAGTTAGTTAAAAGTAGAATGTATTAAAGTCTTTCCCTTTGTCTTATTACAAAGATGATATTTATACTAGTTGCATTAAGATTACAATGTATAAAATGACTACAAATAAGGTAATTACGCGCCTCCTCTATGCTAATTCATGCCATGATTCATTTTAATACACATCAGCACATAATTCATTAGATGTAATTAACTTTGATGTCGATCATTCTAACCATTTAACAATCTTGGACATATATGGCCAAGCTAGCAACTCAGCTGCCCATATAATTTTGCCTTTAATAGCAAAGTGAAGCTTCTAGGTTAGATTTTCGAGCTAGATGTATAACCTAGCGTTAATTGCCCCAACTAGTGATCATTTTCTTATGACATGGTAATTTGGTATAAGAAAGTTTAATGCTTAATGATTTCTTTGTTAGCCTCTTCAGCTCTGTTGATAGGACAATAACAAACTGTTTTGACTTATTAACTAGCAAGAAAGTGAAAGCATCTTTCTTAAGTCACGGATATTCTTACATATGTAAGATCGCAATCTTTAATTTTCTAATCCAAATTGATTTGATGGGCTCTTCAAATTCCAAATACAGGTTATTTTTTAAATTTATCAATTCCTTTTGCTTCACCGTTTACATCTCTTCAACGGATGCCAAGGATTCGCCGTTAAACTCTAAAGTTGCAACTTGATCCCTACTCTGGTTCCATCAAAATCATAGGCTTACGATCTCAACTACTTCCATTCCCATTACATGAACTTAGGTTTTCTACTCGATCTCTTTGTTCCCAATTTCTTGAATTTTTCATTTAATTAGGGTAAGGAATTACTCTAAATTCAAAAACCAGCATGTCTTCTAGTGAGGAAGATCATTTGTTTCATTCCTTACCCCACTACAAAAAAAACGCATTTTTAGCGACGGACAAAATCCATCGCTAAAAGGGTAAAATCCGTCGCTTAAGGGTTTAGCGACGGATTAGCGATGGAATCTGTCCGTCGCAAAAACACTCCTCGCTAGAATATAGCGACAAAATTATTGTCCGTCGCTAGGGTTTAGCGACGGAAATAAATCCGTCGCTAAATTTCTTCCGACGACGAATTTGATGATGAAATTTGTGAGGGAATAACGACGACAAAATCCGTCGCTAAATCTAGCAGCGGAAAATCCGTCGCTAAATCAAGAAAAAATCCGTCACTAATTCCCTAGTTTGAAGATCTGTGACGAATTTGAAAGGGAATAGCAACGGATATTTCCGTCGCTAATTATATTTTTTTTTTAAATATTTTATTTATTTTAATTAAAACCCATATTTTTTTAAATTTACCTTTTAAAGCTTAAAATCCATATCAACACACTATATCTAACACTATTATCATCAACACACCTACTACTATCAAATTACCATCAAACTTTATATCATCATAAAATTAAACTATTATAAAAGTTTATACCAACACAATACTTTAAATCACACTTTAATACAATAATATATATATATATATATCGTCAAAACACAATACTTTAAATCACACTTCAATACAATAATATATACATCATCAAAACACAATATTATAAAATCAAAACTACAATTACATAACAAAAATATGAAAGTAGCATTTTTGGTTATTTTGGAAGTCTAGCAAAATCAAAGTCTTGAAACCATCAACATGAACTCCTCCACCCACCTGCAATTCAAGCATAAGTATCAAACATCATACTCAAGCATTGGAACTAAGTTTTAAAACTAAAAAGTTCAAGTAAATAGGCACAAGTAATTCATAAATTTCATTGGAACTAACTTTTAAACTAAAAAGTTCAAGTAAATAGGCACAAGCAATTCACATAAATAGGCACAAGCAATTCACGTAAATAGGCACAAGTAGTTCAACTAAATAGGCACAAGTAATTCAAGTAAATAGGCACAAGTAATTCAAGTAAATAGGCACGACTAAGTTTTAAACTCAAAAGTTCAAGTAAAAAGCTCAAGAGTTCAAGACTATTAATGATCTCAATTTTAAACTCAAGAGTTCAAGACTACTAATTCATAAATAACCTCTAATCACCATTGTTAAACATTCAATTAATAAACCATAATCCATAATCACTAGTTAATCAAGATCCATAACCATCATTAACCCATAATCTCATCATTGTCATCGTTCAATAATCATCAAGGTCATAATAACATCATTGTATATATCATTATTAACACTAATCACCATTCTTAACAATAGACTTCCCAAACTCATTTTTGCTTGAAATTCAATAAAAGCTAAGTATAATGTGCAGTCCGAAAGATTAATTCGGTAAAAATACTTCCTAAACTCATTTTCACTTGAAATTTTTATGGAAGAACCTAAATTTATAGTACTTGATATCCAAAAAAAAGTTTGAGTCAAGTTGATCTACAAATTAACCAAGCAAAAAGCTGAAAAACTCAAAAAAAAAAAAAAAAAAAAAAAAAAAAAAAAGGCAGCATACTAACAACATAAAAAATGCATAACAATAAATACAAAATAAAGCAATATGACCAAACATGACCATGATTTTATTCCTATTAAATAAAACAATACAAAATTGAGCAATATTAAATAAAACAATATCTTGACCGCAACAACAGAATTTGTAGAATTGAAGGTGGAGACGTCTGGAATAATTGCACTGCGTTTTGCGTATCTCTTTTAAAGTTCACAATATAGGATTATTTTATATTTATTAATAGTAGTATAGATATAGAAGTATAGATAAGTATTTGAATTATTATTATTGATGTAAATAATAATTAATAAATTATTTTTTCTTATAAAATTAGGCCGAATTTGTTTTCATTATTATCACAATTATAATGGTTTAATTATTGTCATAATTTGGTCAATTTTAATTTTGTTACCAATTAAACTTTATTAATTTTTTACCAATTAATTAATAATATTAGTTTGTGAGGATTTTGTTTTTATATATAGTATAGATTGTAGTATAGGAATTGTAGACGAATTGTAGTAGACGAATTGTATTAGAATTGTAGTATAGGAATTGTAGAATAGTAGACTTCATTTTGTAGTATTGGATTTCGTGTTTTAATAGCAGATTTATTTTATACGAATTGTATTGGAATTGTAGTATAAGAATTGTATTGTTTTAATATTATTCTATTGTTTATACGAATTGTATTGGAATTGTAGTATAGGAATTGTATTGTTTTAATATTATTCTATTATTTTAATTGTTTTAATGTATAATATTTTGGGCGGGAAGGAAGATTTCGTTTTGGAGGATTTTGTTTTTATATATATAAAGATAAAGATAAAGATTATTGTTATTATTATTATTATTATTATTATTATTATTATTATTATAAATAATAATAATAATAATAATAATAATAATAATAATAATAATATGGCATAATATATTATTCCATCGATTTATATATTAACGTGTGTTGCCTGTCGAAAGCATCCCGACTCCGTCACCGAAATTTTAATGCTTTTATTCCTTTTAAGGTAGTGTTCAACGTAACACGGCACAACGTTTATTCTTTGTTCACTACTTCACCTTCCTGCTTCGAGATATTGTTCCACGCATGCATCTGCTTCGAATTTCTGCTTCAGCTTTACACGGACATTGTGGAGGTGATTACTCAACAGGCCAGTTACCAAATTAAAAGATTGAGACAAATCGACTAAAGTTGTCTCCAACTATATTATATTGTGGACTACATGTCATATATTTACTTGGCCTAAAATTTATTAACGATGTAAATTGACTTGAGTTAATTTACACAATCAAATATTAACATATTATCCTATAAAACGTTATCAATATAATATATAAAATCAACGATGATCACTTGATTTTACTTCACGAATGATCATACACACATGTCTTAGGATTAATAACAATAATTTCAATGAAAAAAGTAAATTTAATTTAATTTGTTACGGTAGCTTTAATACCTAAAGTCTAAAACATATATGAAGAACAAAAGTTGTAGTTTATATAAATATTATTTAATGCAAAACCATATTATTATTATTATTATTATTATTATTATTTTGTCAAAGGAGACATAATACCAAATTTTGTTTGAATTAAGTCAATATCCTAGTTCGTATCTTTAATTTTTTACCAAAAGAAAATGGGTGAGATCATGTTATCATTAAAATTGGTGGATAACAACTCTAGTCAAATTGGTTAAATTGTTTGTTTTAAGTTCAACTCTCAATAAGAACAATATATTAGTTTTTCTTAGTTTAATTTGTTAGAAAAAATTATGCTAATCTGTAATACATTTGAGATACAACAAAAAATACAGAAAAACAAGGGAACAAAACCGGATCATCTGGTATCTTCAGGCGTGTAATCACTTTCCTATAAGCTTTAAATCTCCTCAGAAAAAGCAACAAGGTTCCAGATTTAATCTTATGGGATACAAGAAGATGACTGAAATTCTTAAGTTGCTTTGAATCTTTGATTAAGAATTTCCTGTAGAACTGTAAGACTGTGAAATATCTTGGTGTCTTGCAAGTTGATTGCGTGTCTTGCATTCTCTTTCAGATGTCTCTCCAAATATTTATAGATATAATATTTTGACTGTTGGGAGAGGTTACATGGAAGTTACCGGCAGTTCCAAACTCCAACTTCCACAAAATATATCTTAAAAGATATATTAATCCTTAAAATATGAACCATGTATAACATATACACTTTTCATAAGTTATGTACATTCGTAGGTTCATACACTGCATGCAAATATATATACATATATATATTATATATGTTTATTATATCAATGCATGTTGCCATGCAAATAATAAACAAATAATATGTATACATATTTATTACCATTATATGTATACAGCACACAAATATAAGCCAACAAATTACTTTGGCTTTAACAATTCGGTGAAGCAACGAAAACTTACGTATTCGGCCAATTAACACGCATGCATTAGAAGAGGCCAACGAATCCTTGCAATTAATGAATTATGAAGCAATGAAATACAGTATTCGGCCAATTCATGCTTCGGCCTTCATTTACTCTACGTATTTGGCCATGAAATACTCTAAGTATTCAGCCATGCAATACTTCAAGTATTCGGCCATCATCATTAAGTATTCGGCCACAACCTTGAAAAGGTTAATTTCTTGATCTTGGAATTGAGTACTTTTCCGTTCCAATCTTTCATAGTTTTATATTTCCCACTTTATTTTCTACCAAACTAAAATAATATTCATAACTCCACAACTCCAAATATTATTTAAGCTTTCATGATAGTACATCTGAAACATTAATCTCCATTACTATATAAATATCCAACATAATTACTTGTGCACATTACCAAATAAATTTTTTTCTTATCACTAGAAAATAAGGTGAGTATTTCGATCAAGGAGTATAGATACAAGGGAATAAATTATGAAATTATATTTTATTAGTTAAAAAAGTTATTATCAAGACAATAAAATTTTAGATAATATTTTGGAAAATATATAAAATATTTTAGAATGAATTCTCAAAAAAAATATTTTAGAATGATATGGACAGTGTAGAGTTTCAACTCCTAATAGGAAGAGACATGATAGTAGATAATTAAAGTCTTGATGTACAGCTAGCTAGGCAGATGCATACGCCATTGCAGGTATGCCTATGCATGGCATGCAATAGGCAAATAATTAAGCATCTTTGAATTTAATTCAACCTAACCCTCTGTTATTCTAAAACCAGACCTACACCCTCCAAAAACCTCTCCTTTCTCGGCAACTCTCTTACCTTCTTCTTATCAACATCATCAATCCATCTTCTTCTTCACAAACTAGCTCTCTCCCTTCTCTGCAACTCGATCTTCTTCTTCTCAAACTCGCTCTCTCCCTTCTCTGCAACTCGATCTCGATCTTTGACCCAAATTTTTCTAGCTATTCTTTCTCATATTTTCTAGTTGTACAAAACCTTTAGCCATGGCATTCTTCTTCAATGGTGGCATTCGCCTTCCCTTCGCCGCTGAATTTAGGGCTCGAATTCCCGCAATATTGAAGTAATAATATAAAGTGTTTTAATTTAATATTCATCTCAACTTATTGCATATAGTTCCCAATAATTGTTCACAATCTACAAAATGGACCATTTTCATTATGGCTAAGACCTTCTACATTAGTCATTTTTGTTGAGTTTTTGAAATAGTAAAATGTGAGGGATGAGTTTTTAACATATGTAAGGGGTGGATTTTTTAGTTTCCCGTAAGTTTAGAGATTTTAGCAGTGGGAAGTGAGATCCACTGCCAAGAGAAAGTTGCGGGGCCGAGTGCAGTGTGCATGTCACCACCTCATCGATATCTTCATCCACCACTGCCGCCACCTCGCCATTACAATCACCGCCTACCGCCTACCGCCTACCTCCCCCTCCCCGACACTTTTCCTTCCATCCCCACCCAAGTTTGAGTACTCTCCATCCCCACCCCTATCCCAACATGGAATTCAAAATTGCCTCATCCTCGATCCGTTATTTTTGTCCTCATCCCCGTCTCCGTAGGGGCGAAGAATTGAGTTCCCCATCTAATACAGGTACAATTGACATCATTACCTAATAGCATGTATACAAATTATAAGTGAAGTAGATTATGTCAAAAATATTTATTTAAAATTTTAAATGCAAATAATTATAAGTCAAGTAGATTATGTAAAAATTTTACTATATACGTAATTCTGCATCCCACCATTTATTGACTTATACTATTACGCTTATTGATGATATATATGTTAAAAGCAATATTTTAATACAATTAATGTTTTTTTTTATTTTATTGATTACATTTTATTAACACAACTAATTATTATCATTTTCCCCCCTAAAATTTAGATGGACAGATGTTAAGACTTGCTTGGTTTTAGCTGTAGTTGGAAGGGTGATGTGTGGTTATTCTGCTCACATTTACGGTACGTTGTTTGAAATAATGTTTACAATTTTAAATGTAATTTTTTGTTAGTAAAAAATACATAGTCGTATGACCTTTGGCTTTCAATTTCTTCCTTGTTGTGAATAAATGTACCTAATAGGGAATATCCTCTAATCATATACTTATAGAATTGCTCGGTATATATGTCGGGGACAAAGGTCATTTCCCTAGCAGGTCCGACCACATTGGATTCTATCCCGAACCGAGTTAAAATATAAGACGTTCTCGAGAAATGCCAAATGCAACGTGATCGAACCTGCTCGAGAAATGGTCGATGTCCCCGGCATATATACCGAGCAAGTCTATAAGTATACGATTAGAGGATATTCCCTATCATAAACATTTATTTATAACAAGGAAGAAATTGAAAGTCTTAAGGCCATACGTCTATGCATTTTTCACTAACAAAAAGTTACATTTAAAATTGTAAAAATTATTTCAAACAACGTACCGTAAATGTGTGGAGAATAACCACACATCACCCCTCTAACTGCAACTAAAACCATGTAAGTCTTAACATCAGTCCATCTAAATTTTGAGGGGAGAAATGATAATAATAAGTTGTATTAATAAAAAGTAATCAAAAAAAATAAAAACATTAATTGTATTAAAATATTACTTTTAACATAAATATCATCAATAAGCATAATAGTATAAGTCAATAAATGGTGGGTTGCAGAATTACGTATATAGTAAAATTTTTACATAATCTACTTGACTTATAATTATTTGCATTTAAAATGTTGAATAAATATTTTTTAACACAATCTACTTCACTTATAATTTGTATGAGTGCTATTAGGTAGAGATGTCAATTGTACCCGTACTTAATGGGGAACTCAATTCTCTGTCCCTACGAAGACGGGGAAGACGAGGATGAGGACAAAAATAAGGGATCGGGGATAGGCATGGGAAACTTATGATGAAGATTACTCAAACTTGGGTGAGGATGGAAGGCAAAGTGTCGGGGGAGGTAAGCGATGATGGTAATGGCAAGGTGGCAACAGTGATGGATGAGGATATTGATGAGGCGGTTGCAACTTTCTCCTGACGGTAGATCTCACTTCACTTCTCACTGCTAAAATCCTCAAACTTGCAGGAGACTCAAAAATCCACGACTTACATTTGTTAAAAACTCATCTTTCACATATTTCAAAGACTCAACAAAAATAACCAATGTAAAAGGACTTATTCGTAATGAAAAGTGTCCATTACCGTAAATTGTGAATAATATGATTGTGAACAGTTATTGGAACTATATGCAATAAGTTTAGATAATTATTAAATTAAAACACTTTATATTATTACCTCAATATTGTGCGAATTCGAACCCTAAATTCATCGGCGAAGGGAAGGTGAATGCCACCACTGAAGAAAAATGTCATGACAGAAGATTTTGGACAGCTAGAAAAAATGAGAAAGAACAGCAAGAAAATTTTGAGTCAAAGATCGAGTCGCAGAGAAGGGAGGAAACGAGTTTGAGAATGTCGGTTTAATCCATTGCTAATCCATCGCCATCTTCATCAAATACATACATCATCAATAATAACAACCAACTTTCATTCACCAATTACTCTAATCACTACAATAATCAACATCAAATAATGATAATTAATAACTAATTACCTCATTAAAATGCTTAAACCCATCTTAATCGATTCTTAGTTTCTCTCTCTGCTTCGTCCAACACTGTCGGAATCGCACACCACCGCCGGCCACCAACACTCACTGCCTCGCCGGGGGAGATGAAGACCGGAGAAGACCTCAGCCACCATCGGACTGCCACCACTGCTCACTGCCTCTCTTCGCCGGGAGAAGCTCGGCATCCACCGTCGCCTGCTCTGCCTCGCCGGAAACAGAGGAGGGAAACACCGCCAAGCTTCCCGTCGCTGCTCGTTGCCGGAGGAAGCTGGGGTTGCCGGGTTTGCTGCTGCGGCCCTCACGTCGAGAAAGAGAGGGAGATGAGTGAAGAGGATGGAATGGGGAAGATGGTGGCTGGGTGCTCGCTGCCGGTCGCCGCCGGCGAGAGTGAGAAGTGAAAGGAAACGGAGAGAGAGAGATCGTGAGGGTGAGAAACAGAGAGACTGTACAGAATGGCTGCTGAATTTTATATATATATATATAGCTAGGGTTTAGGGTCTGTCTCACAATCTAAATTTATAATTAGAGTTAATTTCAGCAATAGTCCTCCTATTATTATAATTTTTCAAATTTGGTTCTCGTCTTTTAATTTGGATGAATTAAACCCTCGACTTTCAGAATTGTTCCAACATTGGTCCTTCCGTTAACATGGTCTTGGATAGATGTTAAATAAAGGGGTAAAAGAGTCATTTTCTTTGTTGAGTTTCTTCTTCCCCATTTTAGTCTTTCCTAATCTGTCGGCTGAGCTGTGCTGTGCTCCGGTGCCGCCGTCGAGCTCTCTCCGGCGGCCAAGACGTGTGAAACAGGGTCCCCTTGCAATACCTCGCCACATTTGACGTTTCTCAACCTCAGACCCTTATCTTGTATGACCTTGTGGTCTTTCCATATCACACAGGACTCCTCAGCAAAACAGTTTGATCTGCATGGTTGCACTCTTGAAATCACTGTCACTTGGGACTTGGGAGGGCCTCTAGATCCATCTTCAAGGCTTCTATAAATGCTTTAATGTTGAATTCTGCATCTCCCATTTTGTCATCCTTGGTGAATGTGTCATGATCTTACACTGTCTGGAGCACACAAATTAAACCGCATGTAAAAACTGTGCTTTGATCCCTTTTGATGTTCTAAAGATTACTACATTTCATGCCATTGACATTGCACAGTTTATCTATTTACTCTTCACTCATCAAATCTAACCAAAAAAGTAAATACAATAAAGAGCATCCAGTTTTGACTTTTGAAACATGGTTAAAACATAAAAGAACATTAATTGCTATAATAATAATAATAATAATAATAATAATAATAATAATAATTATAATAATTATAATAATATCCGGCCTTCTCAAAACAAGTTCTTAATCTGCTCATGAAAGTGGAAAAGCAAAGTCTTTAATTATCTTGTAAATGAAAAATTTTAGGCTGGTTGCTGGCTGGATTATCATATTGCCAGAGAACACATACCAACTCAAAAGACCCATGAATTCAAAAAGGCAAAATTCAAGTATTTTCGGTCAGAATATATTGATTTTTATTTTTTATTTTTTTTAGTTTTTGGCAAAAACATTGAAGGAAGAGGAAGAGGATATTTGGACTTGTTTCCCGTCTTGACAAGAACGTAAGGATCGCTGCTCAGAACATCACGGGCGGTGAGTTAATGCCTTGCTTGACACGCACTTTAAGAAGACCCAAAAGGTTGTCCATAAGAGATTTGGTTCCGTTGTCACAATGGTAAACAATCCATGGCGCAAGGCTTATGTTTGGTTTTTTTCTACGCTGTCGGGAAAGACAAAACCAACGTAGACCCTGACTCACACGCCTTGGTCGCTGGAGACAGCTTGACGGCAGGCAACGGCGGCACCGGAGCACCGCACAGCTGCCAGCAGATTAAGGAAGGACCAACATGAGGAAGAAGAAACCCAGCAAAGAAAATGACCATTTTACCCCTTCACTTAACACCTATCTAACGCCATGTTAACGGAAGGACCATTGTTGGAACAATTTTGAAAGTCAAGGGTTTAAATTCATCCAAATTAAAAGACAAGGACCAAATTTGGAAAATCACAATAGTCAAAGGACTATTATT
>CM008339.1:17668956-17679598 GCA_002525835.2 Ipomoea batatas
AACTCTTTTATAAACAGCTTTGTTGTTAGATATTTATACTTGATTCAGTTGGTGACTTGATAATTTTTCTTTTCCTGATAAATTTCATAATGTAAATTTCAGATTAGCTTCCAAGAGTTCAAAAACAAGCTGCTTGAGCCTGGTCTTGTCGATCACATTGTTGTTTCAAACAAATCAGTGGCAAAAGTTTATGTGAAGACCTCTGCACCCACAACTAATCAAAGTGGTAGTGATACTGTTCTTGGTCCAACAACAGATACCAATGGTAGAAGAAATGTCAGCCAGTACAGATATTATTTTAATATTGGAAGTGTTGAATCATTTGAAGAGAAGATTGAGGAAGCACAAGAGGCATTAGGAATTGATCCTCATAATTTTATTCCTGTGACATATGTCAACGAATTGAATTGGTTCCAAGAAATAATGAGGTATGGTCCTACAGTATTGCTTCTAGCAACCCTCATCTTTATGGGACGGAGAATGCAGGGTGGGATCAGTGTTGGAGGCCCTGGTGGAAAAGGTGGCCGTGGTATATTTAATATTGGTAAAGCCCATTTCACTAAGATGGACAAAAATTCAAAAAATAAGGTGAGAATTACCTCCTCCTTCTTCTTCTTCTTCTTTCCTTTTTTTTTTTTTTCAGTCAACTAAATAATGATTCAGTATATCTTTGATAATCAGTTTATAGCAAAGTCATTATTTTATTTGGCTTTCCAGGTTTTTTTCAAAGATGTGGCTGGATGTGATGAGGCAAAGCAAGAAATCATGGAATTTGTGCACTTTCTAAAGAACCCCAAAAAATATGAAGAATTAGGAGCCAAAATTCCCAAGGGTGCTCTTCTTGTGGGTCCTCCTGGTACTGGAAAGACACTTCTAGCTAAAGCCACGGCAGGAGAATCTGGTGTGCCTTTTCTCTCCATCTCTGGGTCAGATTTTATGGAGATGTTTGTTGGAGTTGGGCCTGCTAGGGTTAGGAGCTTATTTCAAGAGGCAAGACAATGTGCACCTAGTATAATTTTCATTGATGAGATTGATGCGATTGGCAGAGCAAGGGGACGTGGTGGTTTTTCAGGTGGGCATGATGAACGTGAGAGCACATTAAATCAGCTTTTAGTGGAGATGGATGGATTTCAGACCACATCAGGTGTGGTTGTGCTTGCTGGAACAAATAGGCCTGATATTCTTGACAGAGCCCTGTTGAGGCCAGGTCGTTTTGATCGTCAAATTTCAATAGATAAACCTGACATTAAAGGCCGTGAGCAAATATTCCGAATATATCTGAACAAGTTGAAACTTGACCAAGATGCATCGTATTATTCACAACGGCTTGCTGCTCTGACACCAGGATTTGCTGGGGCAGACATTGCAAATGTTTGCAATGAAGCTGCTTTAATTGCCGCAAGGAATGAGAGTACCCTGATAACTATGGATCATTTTGAGTCAGCAATAGATAGGGTAATTGGTGGTCTTGAGAAGAAGAACAAGGTATCTGATTGCCCCTGTTCCCTCTATACTTGCTTCTCTGTTTTCTGACCTAGTAGCTCATATCCTGTTTCTAGTATTATTATGATTTAATGTCTTGGGAAGTCTATTACAAAATTCCTGAAGTCAAGCCGCTTCTTTCAGTTAATATGATAGCAATTGTTCCTTACTATCCAACAAGGCTTATGAACTTGGGTAAAATATTTGTTTTCTAATGGGTTTTATGAATTGATACGACTTTTGGGCCTTTTGAAAAAATTTCCAATGAATGATGAGCTTGGTTTTCTTATACTTAACCTACTTGTGTCTATTATTTCATCCTGGGGTCTGAAATTCTTCTTTGAAGTTGGCTCTTGCTCAATGTTATCTGGATACTTGTTGGTTCGTTTATTGTTACATGTTGGGGTCTCTATTAGACTCTTTGGAAGTTACTTGTTGCTGTATGTTTCTTATCAATAACCAAAGCTCAGAATGCCATTTTTCCATGGTCAATGGTGTTTCCTTCCTTAAAGAGCACTTTCCCTAATCTGCTTTTATTTATTTGTCTTTATAGTAACTTAAAAACATGCTTTCTGCACACTACAGAGTATGTGAGCTCAAGGCAAGTCACTGTATTCTAAGTAAGAATGTAAGATAGTAAGGTTTTCCAAAGAAGGAACAATGTTACATTGTTGGATTTTTTGGTCTGTTGCTGCTGGAACAGCAAAATATCTAGCATGAGAGACGTGATTTGTTGTCTTGCTTGATTAGGCCTTCTGCTATTTATTGTCTTAACTTAGAATTTCTCTCCTTTACATTGGCATGCCATTTCTGTAGATGTCTGAAATGGCTCTCAGAAAGCACTTGCCAACATTACTTAACTCAATAAGAGCTTGTTGATCATTAGCATATCATGGTACCCATTTTCTTGCATAGGTCATAAGCAAGCTGGAAAGGAGAACAGTTGCTTACCATGAATCTGGCCATGCAGTTGCTGGTTGGTTCTTGGAACATGCAGAACCATTGCTCAAAGTGACAATTGTTCCTCGTGGTACTGCAGCCCTTGGGTTTGCTCAATATGTTCCTAATGAAAATCTTTTGATGACAAAAGAACAACTCTTTGATATGACATGCATGACACTTGGTGGTCGAGCAGCTGAGCAGGTAAAATCAACTCTCTTATCTATTTAATTTCTCTCCTGAAAGAGGGTATTTAGTTGGGTATACTTTTTAAAATTATTTTTGCCTTGAACATTGGAATTGGAATCAAAATTAATAAATAAAAATATAAATAAATAAGTATAAATGTAAATAATACACACAATTCTGCAACATGCATGGGAGACAGTTTTAATTTTTATTTTATATTTCATCCATATTTTTTATTCCAAAGTCCAAAAGAGGGAGGAGAGTCATGACATTTAACATTGCAATAGGTTTGAATTTGATAGTGGAGTAGCCAAAGTAAGCAAATAAACAGGGGAATAAATCCAATAATGGGGTGTAAAAGTTATGAACAAAACAGCTCTGATGCGTCGACTTATGTGTCTGATACTACAATTCTACAAATAACGCCGTTGAATATTCTAGTTTTCATTTCCCTGAGGAACATGATTAACAATTTAACATTTGCTTAGGCAAAGTGATATCACTACGAAATGCTTTCTAATGTATTATGGGTAGTTGGCTACCTGCTTGGTGGTTTTTGAAGCAAACAGCTGCTAATAAGTAGGGACTCACACTCACTACAATGTTCTGACATGGTTTCTTTCTTGTCTNGAGAAGTACATACAAGTAGTCACAGAAGATCATTTTGAGTTCTGATTTATGTGGTTCCAACAGCATCAAAGAACTTTGAAATATCTCCAGAATGCAATTTCTCAATCTCAGTATCTTTAGAGTCGAGCATAAAAATATACCTAGCTTGTAAAATGTGGACAAAGTTTTAGTAGAAGTCAAGAGCCTGTATATATATACGATTGACTGATTTTCGAAGTACTTGAAATCTCCCTATTGAAAATTTATATACCAGGAGTAAATAGTAAATTTAGTATTTCACATTGCATCAGAAATTCTTAAATAATATTTTGACGTTGTATCATTACTACGCAAATAAAAATTCAAGTAGATGATATTAGGTCTCGGTTATAAAAAAAATTGTAATTGAAAAATATTTTTATCTAATACTATTTAAAATAAATGTTTTGACCGTTTAGCATGTCAAAATGTCAGCGAATCAGGTGGCTCATGTGTTTGCTTGGACAACTGATTCTTTGTCTATCCTTGGTTCGTGGGTTTCTTTCCTGGGCTTATATTGTTGATTTATTGAGTTGTTAATGCAAGTTTGTGTAGGGGAAAAATTAACCAAAGGAAGGGTTTTCTGGACCGGATCATCTTCTAAAATACATCGAGACAGAAATATAGTAGGAGAATACGGTACAATAAACATGTACATCAATAATAATAACAGAACATAAATTGGCAAGAAATAATTTGAAAATAACAATATATTCCGAATATAAATGAGAAATCTGAAAATAACAGTATGTAAATGGAAATAGAAACAGTAATGGAAAAATCCAAGTCGTGTATAACACACTTTCCTTAAAACCGATTCGCTACCTCCCATGGTGCTAGGAGCGTTGTAGTGTCGGTCTCCCAGGATAAAATGGATCACAATAATATAGTTGAGCACTCAACCTATATTATTTTCGGCGAACTAGAACAAGGATTGAACACAAGGTTTGTATCTCCTCAACACTCAACTATCTTGGATTATTCAACCAAAACTTGTGAATTAATCCAAATAGTAATACAAATAGAAGGGATTTACTAACTTGGATTATTCAACCATAGCTTGTGAATTAATCCAATTAGTAATAAAAAGAAAGAAATTTGAAGAAGAGATTACCACTCATCTCTCTCTTCTCTGCCGAAAATAAGAGAAAACCATTTGTTTCTCTTCTTTCATTTCCCACGGCAGCTTCTCTCTTTCTCTTCCTTAATCCCTCTATATTCTCTTCTTCTTCTAACATAACCCATATATATAAATATATAGGATTCTAAGAAGAGAGAAATACAAATGAATAAGACAAGAGTGTATGGTGGGAGACAAAGCATTGGAGGTGGTGATTCGGCGTGGGAAGAGCTCAAGGAAAGAGGGAGACAAACCATTCCCATTTCCAATAAACCCATCTTTCTACCAAATATAAAATAATAATAATATAATATAATAATAATAATAAAATATTATTATTATAATAAAGCATTATTAAAGTGATCTAATAGGTATATTTTGAGAATCAATTTCTCATTCACCTATTTTCTACTTTATGTGTACAAAATATTAATTTCTTCTACTAAATAGAAGAGATCGAATTCACATTTACCCAATTAAATCGGAAGTGAAGNCGCCTCCGCCCTCGCTCCTCAGTCCTCACATCCTCAGACGGTCTGACCTCACTTCGTCGACTCAGCGGCGATCGTACGGGACTCGGGCACTCAGCGGCTCTGCGGAACTCACCTCATCCTCGCCCCTCAGCCAGTCAGCCCTCTGCGCCTCCGCTTCACTGTATCAAATCCAAGGCTAAGGTAATTTTTTATTTTTTACATATTAAAATTAAAAGGGATTTCATACATTATATGCTGCTATTGCTGCGGCTCTCTGTATTTCTTTTTACATATTTCATACAACATCCTATCGTGCTCACTGTACTCTGTTGTTAGTGTTTGAAAATTAATTCTGGAGTCTGGACAGTGTGTATTGTTTTTGAAAATTTTAAATTTTTCTTTAATTGTTCATTAATATTTTATGTAAAATTTTGAGAAATAACCAAAGGAGTTACTGTTTTTGAGAAAATTAATCCTGATAGAATTTTTAATTATTAATTGTGGAATAATTTGTTTCTTTTGGTTTTAGGGAACTGACATGACAACCTACTGTGTAAATTCCAATCGGTTTTTCAGTTGCTCACCCCAAGTTGTTCCTCACCGAGCCGTATGGCTGTGTAAATTGTAAAAGAATTAATATCATTATAATTTATCACTTTATATATCTGGTTTCTCTATGTGTACCTTGCTCATAATGTAAGTACTAATTTGACATGATTCTTGTCTCCAAACCATTTTTTGATAAATTTGAATAAGCTTCATTGCCTTTGGTTGTACATTTTGCTATGTGGTATTTGTATAGTTTAAGGTGCTTATAGTTTCTTATGTATTAGGCATTTAAAAGGTTACAATGGACTCCACAATGAAGGAGTTCCAAGAAAAGTTAATTGAGGTTGAAATTGAAGGCGAGAACATTTTATTGGCACGGCAGCAGGTAATTTAAATGCCTGTGCACCGTTTTTTTTTTAATTATAAATAATACTCTGTAATAGATCTAAGCGAATAAGTGAATTTCAATGATGTAATTGCAGTTAGTTGAAAATGATAGGGAAAGGAATGGAAACAGGGAGGCATTGACAGCATTAAGGAAGAGGGCAAAGACAACAAAATCCAGCGTTCCTTCACCTTTTGAGTCGATAATGAGGGAGATTGAGACGAAACCATTGGTGAGAGAGGTTTGTTCAACTTGTGGCAACCATGACGTGAAGGAGACAACTTGGCTTATGTTTCCTGGAACTGATATTTTTGCTAGTGTTCCATTTCATGCTGTCCATACCATTCTTGAGCAAGGTTTCTTTCTTTGACCATACTGTTTAGTGTTTATTCTTCTTTCTTGATGATATGATCATCTCAATATCTATGTGTGAATTAAATGAGCCAAGCTATTCATGAGCTACTCGAACTTGATTCTACAAATATTTGAATTAGATTGGGTTACTGTCGAGTTGAGCTTGAGCTCAAAAAATTAGAGCTCGGTCAAGCTCTTGAGCTTGACCTTTGATTTTTCTAATTGAGCTAAGCTTCAAGCTTGGACTATTCGGCATCGGCTCGACTCGTGTACACCCTTATCTGTGATATAGGTATCACTTATAATTCTTTCATTTCCATGAATGGGAAAACGGATGTGTATGTCATGTTAATCATTGAGCAAATGGTAGCTTGGTATAGTAAATGTAATCACATAATTGTGTTGAAGGTTTCTTCCATTTGAGAGTGGTTTTAATGATCTAGAAGACTTATTATACTTGAATACAAAAGTATGATGTTATTTAATCTAGCTCTGGAAGGTTGACAGCTTCTATGCAATAGATGTAAAAATGCGACCCCCATTTACAAGCTAAGCAGGCATATATTTTATATAGATGGTGATTCAACCCATAAGACTCCTAAAATGTATTTGAACCACAACTATAATTTTCTCTTTCTGTTCTGTCTTCCTATGGCTCTAAATCTAAATGTTTTTGCCAACAGAATCAAAATAAAATTCTCAAGATTTTTCTGAGCATGTGGACGGACAATTAATTTTGAGACAAGATACTTGGTGAATGTTTAGTTTGAATAGACTAGGCAATGCGGAAGGGGGATGATGAATGGTGAAGGCTGTGAATCATGAAAAATTGACTGCTGAATTATACAACTGGATTTGTGCATTATGCATAATTTAACTTTAATGCCTGTCTGTATCAAAGAAATTATTTGTACATTATTCTTTTATATAGTGGTGACTTGAGCATGAATCATTTTACAATTTCAAGTTATGCATGGCCATAAAGATATGAACCTTGTGCACACCTAGGATTTTGGCAGCATTTTCTATCATTCCAGTAATTCAGCACAAAAGATGAAATGGTTCAACTAACATGAGTACTTTTGACTTTGAAACAGATCAAACTCGACTGGATTATGAAGCTAAGAAACTTCAAAGCTATGTAAAGGAGAAGTCGTTTATCATATCTGAGAAAGGAGTTCTTGCTGACACGATCAACCCTGGCGTTCTTAGATCTATGGTCACCTTGTCGGATACACCAAAGAAAGCTGAGCCAACGGAATGACTCCTTCCTGCATTCAAACAACCAGTTCCGCCGCTTCACTCTCCATTATTCATAATTTTAGACCGAAGTGAATCTATAGCGATAGCAGTGTGCCCGTGCTTATATAGAGGTATTGTGTTTTTCTTTTCTCCCATCTCCATTATGGATTTCTTGTTTAAAATTTGAATGTGAAAAGGGTGTGTTTAGTAATTGAGAATGTTTCTCATTTATCTCTAGAAAATTTGTTTCTAGCATTATTTTCATTTTTTCAGTTTAGGTATTTGAATAACTATTTTTTTCCTTAAATTTTAAATACAAAAATATGTAACCTTTCATCTTCTACTTCATCTATTTATCTAGCCATACCACTCCTTAACATATACATCACTATAACCCCTATATATTTAACATAATTCTTGCCCCAAAAACTTCCTAGAACCATTGAGCTAAACCGTGCGGGCTACTTTACAATTCTTGCATTGTGGCTACAAGCCATATATATTGGCACAATCACATTTGTTACATGTCAATACAATATAACTTTTATTCTATTGTTTGATTTGTAAGAATTGTTATTTAGTTTTTTTTATTGATTTAATGAATAAAAATGAAAAGTATTCAAAAGATAAATATATCTTTTATATTAAATAATATATGTATGAGCATTTTAAAGATTTTTGTTTTTTAATTATTATGAAAAAAAACGTTATTCTTGAAAATTTGGGAATAACTAATACCATGTGTCACTTTGGAATGGATATTCCAACTCAAGAAGGAATAACTCATTCTGGGAATGCTATTTTTAAGAGCAAAAAAATTAAAACAAAGAATATAATGGATTTATTTTTTAAATTATTATTTTATTTTTAACCTATTTCTTAAACCAAACTTTTGATCACATTCCATTCTCAATTTTAGCAACAGTGTGAAATCTAGTTTTTCATTTTCTATCAAAAAGGTAAAATAAGGCAAAATTGTATAATCTTATAAATTGTGTTTTACACGGAGGAAAATTATACTCCATATTATTCTATATTTGAATAACAAATTATAAACAATAAAAATATATTAAAAATTGCAATAATTTATTATAAGGATGGTGTAATATCACATATTACAAAGCATCATTTTTTCACCAATTGTAACTTCGAAAGGAATGACCAAGTGGATGAAGTATGATTCTTGTATCTAAAGGTCACGAGTTTGATTTTTTCTAAGACTTTCTTGGCCAAGCTTGTTGCACAAGATTGTTTACTTCTCTTGTGTGGTTTGTAAGATATTACAAAGAAGTGGGGTTTCCCATTGAATTCTGGTACTCTAGGGTAGTGATTATGAGTTTTCTCGTCACAAAAAAAAAAAAAAAAGAGTACTAAGGGATAAAAAAAGGGGTATTCTCTGCTTTTATTTTATTTGTCATGTTATTTGTCAAACCAAGTATATGTTCTTTTCTTTTCTTATTTTCTTATTACTTTTATATGTAATTTTTGGTATTTAATATTATTCTTAATATAGTGTCTAAATACATAAATTTTATGTACTAATACTAAATTATTACTAGTATTATAAAAAAAATGGGAAAAGTGTCAAATTGGTCCCCTAAGTCTGGTGGATAGTACAATTAGGCCCTCTAACTGAAAAAAGTTCCATACAAGCCCCCTAAACCGGTAAAAAAGTGCAATTGAGTCCTAAATGACTTGTTTATCAGGTCAAATTCAATTAGGGGGCCAAATTGCACTATCCACCCAGCTTAGGGGGCCAATTGACACTTTTTCATTTTTTATTTTATTTTTCAAAACAAATATTTTTATTTATTTCAGTTCAAAATTGTTTTTTTTAATTTATTAAAAATATTATTTATTATAAATAAAAATATTAAAAAACAGCCACCGACCTTTTAATAATTTGGTCCTACTGTCAAATTAATTTGTAAAATTCGTCCTCAAGTGTTGGCCATATGCATTTTTCGTCCCTAAGTTATAATTGATGTTGCACTTTTTCTCTGTTTATTAATAAAACATTAGAGACGAAATTTACAATTTTAGTATAACTCAAGGACGAAAAGTGAACATAACCAACACTCATGGACGAATTCTATATTGGCATTGCATTTTTCGTCTTTTTGTGCTCGCTTCTCCTTTAGAGACGAAAAGTATAATTTTCTATTTTTTTGTTTTTTTTTTTAAATTTAAAATAATTATTTTAAAATTATTTAAAATAATTTTACAAAACTTTTTTAATAATATAAAAAAAAATATTTAAATAATGTTTTTGAAAAAAAAAACAATAAAAAAAAACAAAAGTCGGCAGTCCAGTACCCTGGGGACTGCCGACTTTTGCTTTTTTTTTTTTTTGTTTAAAAAAATATTTAAAAATTATTAAAATTATTTATAGAATACAAATAAATTTGACAGTATGACCAAATGTGATACAAATCATAAAGTTTTGCACCTAATTTCAGTTCAAGGAGTAGTAACCTGATAAACAAGTCATTTAGGCCTCAATTGCACTTTTTTACCGGTTTAAGGGGCTTGAATGGAGCTTTTTTCAGTTAAGGGGCCTAATTGCACTATCCATCCGACTTAGGGGGCCAATTTGACACTTTTCCCTAAAAAAATTAAATTGTAAATAATTTTAGTCAAACACATAAAATGGGATAGAAAGAATACTTAGGGTGGTGTCAACGACTTTTGAACTAGAGTATGCCTTCGTTATGTTTGACCAAATTATTATTGACAGTAAAGAAGCTTGGAGTGCTCCTGTCGACTTCTGCTTCAAATTTGTGAAACAGTCTGCGATTCAAGTTTTCGATAACATTGTTAGGAAATTTGTTTCTATGTCTGACTGTAAGGAATGTTTGTCCATTCCATTAATCTTTCTTGTAAACGTTTCCGCTTATGATTCAATGAATTAGTCTCGAGAGATTATTATAAAAAAAAAAAGAATACTTAGGTTGTGTTTGTTTATGGAGTTAGACACAAGGAATGAGAATGAAAGTTAATTATATACATTGTTTGGTTAACAACTTTTTTAAAGCACGTGTATAGGATTTGATTACCCCTATAATTACAAAACCCGTCAGCCTTATCTCTCCTCATTTCGTTGCATCCTCACTCATCTTTAATTTCCTCACTTTATCGACTTCATTAATGCATTGCCTACTCATTTTATTGTCCACACGCGCAATATCTAAGATTACAACCATAAATGTCCAACAACTTTAATCCATGGAATTCTCTATCTCTCAATTCCCATTTGTTGCC
>CM008339.1:17680020-17690209 GCA_002525835.2 Ipomoea batatas
ATGTTGATACTAGATTGTACCGTGGCCGAGCTTCTGTTGAAGTCTTCAGATTACAGTGTGGTGTGTTGATACTAGATCATATATGAACCAAGAACTTTAATACCAATAGGAAACACCAAAGTCATCACCCTGGAAAGTAAAACACCATCATCTATAGCATAGAAATTAATCATAGAAATTGAAATAAATTATGGATTAAAAGTTATAAGTATAATAATTAATTTTTTTTTTGAAAAACAAAAGTAGCTAGATATCTAACCGTAAAATATAACAGTAAACAGGTCGTTTCGGTACTCTCGTTGCTCTTCTTGAATACACTTGGCAGAAGATATATTGGACTTTAAACATTCATATAACTTGATCGATTTGAGAGTAGTTATATCTACAAAGTCACTAGGAATCTTTTTAAGAGAAGACATGTACATGGGGACTAGACATCCAAGGACAAGAAAATGCCCACCCGTGGCTTTCCAAATTTGAAGATCACAATTATCTATGCTTAATCCATGAAATCCTCCATTACTACAAGAAAAATCGCGAATCGCGACGGAAAAGTTTCCGTTGCAAATTAACGACGGAATTCGCGACGGAATTAGATTCCGTCGCGATGTTTGGCGCAAAGTGAAAATAAAGCCTGCGAAAAGTTGCCGGCACAATATTCACGATGGAATTGGCGACGGATGTAAGTTACGTCGTCTATTTAGCGACGGAAAAGGCGACGGATTTACTTTGCGTCGCGAAATAGCGATGGAAATTGCGGCGGATCTTGTTCCGTCGCGAAAGGAAAGAAATTTTTTGTAAATTAATAAATATTGCGACGGAATTAACGACGGAATAAATTCCATCGCAATTACCTTTTAAAAACCCTAGCTATTAGACACTTTTTTTTTTTGAAGAGAGCTATTAGACACTTAGTTCTCCAATTCAACCTAGCCTAAGAGACTTTGCCGTCGCAGCCTGGGAGACCCCGCGCCTTCGCTGTTGCCATCGCAGCCTCACGCCGTCGCCATCGCAGACGCTGTCGCCGTGCCTGGGAGACAGCCTCACGCCGTCTCTGCCTCACTCTGCCTCCCAAAAGTAGCAAAATCAAGACGAAGAAGATCAGTGTTCTCCTCACTCCCAGGATCGCGATCGGCCGCCGCTCATCCGTCATCTCCGCCCACGCGTTTAAGGTATATATATTCTTGAAAAATAAACTTAAAATTGTTTTTCTGTGTTAAGTAGTGTTAAGTTAATCTGTTTTCCTTTGTTGGTCTTGTGGTCTTGTGTGCTTTGCCTTACAATTCCTGGTGTTAGATGTCTTTTTAATAATGCATTCCTTCTTTTGCCTTCATTACTATTTCTTCAGTGTTGATTTCTTTTCCATGAATGCTTCTGTTCATTGAAGTTGTACAAATTTAGTTAAGGCTATCTGGAAGTGCCAGATTTTTAACAAAGTTAGTTATTGCTGATTCAACTTTACATTAGTGATTTTAGAGTCAAGTTCAGATTCTTATGTTATTTCCTCCCAAGAGTTAACAGTGAATCTAGTTTTTACAAAACACATTTTTTTCTGTTTGTAATGTATATTAATATTTTAAAAGCTCATAATTCTATTAAAAAATAATAATTATAAATAAATTATTTAAAAAATAAAAAAATGCGATCGAATATAAAATTTGCAACGGAATATTTATTTCAGTAAATGCGCCAAAAATCAGTTTCGTTGCCAAAATGCGACGGAAAAAAAGAATTTGGCGACGGAATATTTGTTTCCAAAATGGCAACGGAATTAACGATGGAATACTTTTCGTTGTCAAAATGCGACGGAAAAAGTTCCGTTGCAAATTTGCGACGCCTTATTCCGTCGCCAAATTTTGCGACGGAATAATTCCGTCGCGTACAAAAATACGACAAGTTGATAGACGACGGAACTAATTCCATCGCAAAACGTGATTCGCGACGGAAGTTTGCTGTTTCGCGACGGAATTTTTCCGTCGCGATTCGCGATTTTTCTTGTAGTGCATCTTTGGGTTTCCATTTTCTGCCCACAACAGCATTATCCTCCAAGATGAGGACCTCAAGCTTCGGCAACATCCCAACAACATACATATTCTTCCATTTTAATTTTGTATTCAAGAGTTTCAATTTCTTAAGATTTGGCAAAAAATTCTCTACGCTCAAAGTCCCCGTAGAATGAATAGTACTAAACTTGGGATGAAGAAGTCCGCCACAAACTTGTAGATCTTCGAGTTTATATAAATAGGCAAGGCTTTTGAACCAATTGAATGATTTGCGTTTCAAGTTAATTTTATAACCTTCATTGACTCCTAATGTCCTTAGATTTGGGATACTCATAAATAACTCCTCTGTACAACTCCTATAATCTAAAAATCTAATGCTCTCCAAATTATGATGAATTGATCTTGGAGGAACCAGTGTAATGGTTCCTAGATGACTGAGATTCTTCAGTTGGGGCAATCCCCAAATATTAAGGGGCTCCTTTATTGAATGATAAACATCAACATCTAGCTTCTGCAAATTCCATAACATGAACTAAGTTTGAAAGTAGAAATTTTTTT
This sequence comes from Ipomoea batatas, assembly GCA_002525835.2. Lineage (NCBI taxonomy): Eukaryota > Viridiplantae > Streptophyta > Magnoliopsida > Solanales > Convolvulaceae > Ipomoea > Ipomoea batatas. The sequence goes on from CM008339.1 coordinate 17,682,582, forward strand.
AGACATCTCAAATGCACTAGACCCATTAACTCTGTAAAGGGCGTAGGCATTGTGGCCTGGCACTGCTAGTATCAATCCTCTTAAAAACTTAGAATGAAACTGCTTACTGTAGTTGTAACTGATAAATCCAAATTTAAAAAGTTGCTACAAATTTTTGATTGGATACTCCATGAGTGAGATATAGTAGAAGAGTTTATTAGTTGAGTTCTCCTAAACCCCACACTAAAGATAGAGCTATATCATTTTGAGACATAATAGATTCTCCTTCTGAGCTTCTCTCAAGGTTAATTCACGCAACACATCATGCATTAATTGATATACTTTCAATGATCTATTCTCATTCACCTTTGTAGAAATTAAAAGGACATTCCTATCTACAAGATCTTGTAAGGATTCTCATGCCACATCTTCCAAGCTCTTAGACCTAAAATCTTTAGAAATTCCTCTGAATCCCAAAAATCAACAATAAAATGTTCAGGAAGTTCTTTGTCTTCTCGAAAACACCCAATTGACAAGAAACAATGTTTAAGATGATGAGGTAAGAAGGTGGAACTCAAGTCAATGATGTTTTCACCATGTTGATTAGAATGATCTATACTTAATGTATGAACATTTTTTTTTTTGTAATTAGCTCCCATTCATTTAAGTTTTGTTTGGGGTTTGAGAGGAGTCCAACAACCACATTGATTGCAAGAGGTAATCCTTTGCACTTGTTTACTATCTCTTTACCAATTCTTTCAAATTCAGGGGACAAACTTATTCTCTGGGAAAACATTTGGTTGTGAAAAGGTTCCAATTAACTTTCATATGAATCCAAAAAAACGCATGGTATGACAAAGATTACCACCTGAACCGGCATAATCAACCACACTTTTTAGTTGAGTGGTCAACAACATTCGACTTGAGTGTTATTGTCTGGGAAACATTTCTGCAAATCACACCAAACATCTATACTCCATATGTCATCAATTATGATCAAATACCTATGATGTTTTAGACATTTGTGAACTACCTCAGCAAATTTGTTGTTGCTAGCTTCATTGTTTTCTTCATGGACCACTGGGACAAGAGAACAAAGAAGGGCTTTGAACACTTTTGTTGGATTATATACCTGTGAGATAGTAGATAGTAACCCAAGCTAGACAATCAAAGCGAGAAATGAATGAAGCATCTCCATAAATTCTTTTAGCTAAGGTGGTTTTACCGATTCCACCCATTCTCACAATTGACACAATTTCTCGTTGCTTGGATTGCTGGTTCAATTTATCCGATCCATTATCATGTTGAACTCATCATCACAAACCCACCATTTCTATTGTAGTGTGTTGTAACGAATCACCAGCTATAATGTTCTCCCCTTCCGGCCCTCTAAGTCTAAGAGAAGCAGAAGTATTGTTCCCTTGTCGAGTATTGGATTGATTGTAGTGTGCATTCTTAACCTTCAATTCAACACCACTTTTTTGATGTAGGATGTAAGTTTAATTCCTTGCATGAAAATTTGATGAATCTTATGTCAAGCATGTATCTGTTGCTTCATGTATTTATTGAGATAAGAGGGGGATCTCAATTCTTGCCTGATTATACTTTCTGCTTGACACAATAATGTTGTACCTCAATCTCCCATTCATTACCACTCTCCTCCAGTTCATCCTTGTTACTTTGTTCATCATCACTCTTTTCTTCTTCCTTAGCTTGTTCTCCCATTCATCCTCAGTCTCCTCCTTTGTCTCATGTTCATCCCCGCTCTCATATTCATCATTGATCCTTTATTCATCCTTGCACATGAACAAATCAAGTATATTCATATTCGGAAAAATATACACAGTAATATTTTTGTTCTAAAATATGCACAATAATGTACTTGTAAGGCAAAAATAACTCTAAAAAATCACAAATTATGCAAGTATACGTATATGCACACTCATTTGCAAAAGTAGATATATAAATGTACACCCGAAAATTGCTACAATTCAATTGGCAACAATATTCATATAGCATATATATTTTATACAAAATATATGTCATGCAATTTTGACCAACTAGGCTGAGATTAAATATGCTCTAATACCAAATGTTAAAAATATATACAAATCCATACATGTATTATACATGTAAAACACAAAAAATCATTTAACTTGGATAGTGGAAGCATATGATTGATCGCGCAAGCATCTCCAACCATAAATGTAATCTTCGTTGCATTGCTTGAAGAATAGTAAGGAACTGAATTTTGCTTACCACTTAATCTCCTAAGAAATTAGATGGTGTAGATGTGAGACTGTAACAGGATGAACAATGGAAAGACTATGTTTAAATAGCTTATGTGCCATCATTATAGGCTATGTAACAAATCATTACATTCGTTTTAAACCACAACATAATGGTCATAAATAGCCTATTAACCTGCACCTTAATAGTGGCATAATGAAATGAAAAATGTTGCATTCCATCGTGATCCCTAACCAGCCCCTTACCATTGTGAAACCCTTCATCCCTTGGAGACATCTATCCGTGTTGAGTTTGGCTTTCCTTGGCACACATAGCTTAAACCTTGGTAGCTACTAGGTTATTTTGAAAGTATACTTAGGGTAGTGCTTCAAAATAAACTATTACTATTTTCCTTTCAAAAAAAAAAAAAAACTATTACTATTTTAAGTTCTCTATGTTTTAATAAACAGAACTTAAAACTTATTTATATAAGCTCTTTAATATACTCTACCAAAGAAATCATTTATAATGTGCTCTTGGAGGATGAGTCGAACCTATCCACTTGTCGCCCACTTCCTTTACCGGCCTAGTCACAATCCATGCACCACTTCTATCGGAGTTACATATGTTGTTACATTTGAACACTCATTCATTTTTCATTTTTCCAATCCGCTTGGCGTCCCCTTTCGTGTCCCTATACCCTATAATGATATCATAAGTATATTTAACTGAGAAAGAACCCAAACTTGTATGGGAGGATAGGAAAAGGTGTCTTGCACGATACACATACACCACCCTTTAAAGGTTGGGATGACAACGGGGTGGGTTGGAGACGGATCCAATTCTAGGAGCGATGTCAGACTAGTAGACCGGGGAATATACTTCTTGTCCCCATTCCAGTGACTCTGACCCTGTCCTCGTCTCCTGCATAGAATTGGAAATATTCTACATTCTTGTCTCTGCGGGGAATTAGGCCGTCATAGGTTAACTCTTAGTCAAAGTGTTAAATTAGTGCAATTTTTAATTAAAAAAATTTAAACTTTTAATTTCAAAAATTAAAACATTTAAGTGTATATATAAATAATTTTTTTTAAAATTATAATAATTATTTGGAGAAGGAGCAGGGCGCGGAGGGGTATCCCATTCCCATCTCCATCGGGACGGGGATCTAGGATCCCAAATGAGACAAATTGTCAAAAAGGATGTGGAATCCCCCGTATAGCATTGACCAATTCGGGAGGTAGGACCCATGCCAATCTGTCAAAGTCACACTCATGGTTGCCCACCTTCGCATAAGAGCATCCTCAATAGTTATAGTTTTTTAGTAGTTTTTGCATATGTGAAAGAGAAGATGTGAAGGAATGAAAAAAGGAAAAGCAAAAACAAAAACAAAATATGAAAAAATATTTTTTTAAAAAAAAAAAGAAAAAAAGAAAATATAAAGTTATACGATGCACACGCCCAGTTGGGAGCAAGATTTGCCTCACTTGAGCCAGCGTGATTGGCTTTCTTTCTTGGTGGGCCCCATAAATCTGCAAAATCTTGATCCTCTAAGAGCTCACTTAGAGCAACCTCAATAGTGAGGTCTTTGGGATGGTTTTTGAGGTGCCAACTAGAGGAGAGAGTAGGGAAAAAGAAGAAAAAAAAAAGGTTTGATGCGAAATTCAAAAAAAAAAAAGAAAAGCAAGGCCCAGGCTGGGTGCTGTCGGTTGTTATGCCATGGATCCGAGTCCACCTTGCAAGGTGGACCTAGGTGCATGTTTACAATTTCATAACTATATGTTCACAATTTTAGAACTCTATGTTCACAATTACAGAACTATATGTTCATAATTTTAGAAACCTATGTTCACAATTTCATAACTTTATATTCATAATTTCATAACTCTATATTCAATAATATAACACAATTTTTGAATCTATATAACAAAATTGTGAATATAGAGTTCAAAAATTGTGAATATTGAGTAATGTAATTTTGTATATTGAGATTTAAAATTGTGAGTTTTAAATTTGTGAACATGGACCTAGATCCACCTAGCAAGGTGAACCCGGGTCCATAACATAATTTGCCTGGCGTTGTGTTGCGCAACAGTCCTAAATTTTGGTGAGTCCCACAATTTGATAAAAACCAAGGTTCTTGCAAAGGGGATTTTTTCTTTCTTTCTCCTCACCCTCTCTCCTCCATATAAGCTTCCTTTCTCAAACACCACAAAAAAATCTCAAAAAACTAATATTGGTGATGCTCTTATTTTCTCTCCTCTCCCTCCCTTTTCTCCACTTAAGTCTTTTTCCATAAAAAAATCACACCAAAAACTTCTATTATGATGTACTAAGCCAAACACATGCAGGATATTATTATTATTATTTTTTTACAACTAAGCCAGCAAAGTCTCACCACCGTTTGGATTGTATAATATTATTCAATAATTTGTGTTAAGATCGTCTGGTGTGATCGAAGTCAACGTTTCTTTTCCACAAGCCTTGCAAGCAATCAAAAATGGAGGATCCATTCTCCAAGACCTCCAAAGAGGCCATTCTCCAAAACCAATCTTCTTCTGGGAATCGAACGAAACTTCAACTCACATTCTACCTACTCATTTTCTTCTCCCTCATTATTGCCTCCATAATCTGCGTTTTCAACGTCCTCAAGCACCACGCCCAATCTCAATCCCTAACCCGCAACCCCCAAAACGCTATCCAGTCGGTGTGTTTATTCACATCGGATCCCGACTTCTGCTACGACGTCGTTTACGTACCTTCGGCCATACCCGATGAAATAGATCCGACCCGCATCTTCCATATTTGCCTCCTGTCGTCGCTAGACTACCTATCGGAGCTCGTCGATATCCCCAAGTCCATGATATCGGGTTTGGACTCGGAAACGCGGCTCGTTTTGAGGGAATGCGAGTTCATGTTCGTGTTCGCTCAGAGTCAACTCAACGAGTCAGTGGCGCGCCTGCACATGGAGAAGTCGGAATATGGGAAAATGCTGGGAGTGGATAAGCTCGTATGGGATTTGCAATCGTTTATCGGCGAGGCGCAGGGTCAGGTTAGTATAGTTTAGTTAGTAGAGAAGTTTTAATTAAACAAAACTTCAAAAATATGAGGAAGGGAGTAATAAAAAATACGAAATTAATTTTGTAATTATTCCAAATTTTTAAGTTTATAATACTCATAAATCTGACTCTGCTTATTTTTTTTCTTCTTATTTTTCAACAATCCTCACCCGTTTCCCGGTTTACACTCCCACATGTATGATGGGAGTGGGTTTGAGACTCAGTGAAGACAATTGTTGACTCTATGTGCTTCAATAGGTTGAGAAAGTAGTTAGAACATTATTGGCTAAAGTGTCATCTAGCACCATGAACTATATCAAATTATTCATGCCGCACCCTGAACTTTCATATCGTATATATCGAGCCGCAAACCAAAATAAAAAATTCACCTAGAACTTTTAGCAGGTTTCCAGGTCTTCAAATGAACGGACTAATAAAAAAGCTCCTAAATATAAATTTAAAATTTAGGAACTCCATAATTTCTTTTAAGAACTCTGACAAGATTCTGTAGAGATGTAGAGTTCCAATATAATATTGTGAGAGAATGATGAGCAATATTTCAAAATTTCTGTCAATTATTTTGACACCAAATTTTTTTTTCATAATTAATTGATATTTATTTTATTGATTAACAATATTTCAAAATTTGAGAGATAAAGACAAAAAGACAAAAATCAATATCACGAATTAAACAATCGATATTAATTTTTTTCAATTTCAAAACTAATTATTTAAACAAGCAAATGCACATCTTCAAAGTATAAATAAATAATTAAAACACACAATAAATCATTAATTAATTAATCAACATAACTAATAAAACTAAAACATATATCTCAAATTTGGAGATTTTTTAAAATAAAATGGATATTTGATGCCCTCCATTATTAAAATATTGATAAAAGAAATAAGATAAAAAAAAATAGTGACTTTAATTACTTGGTTTATTTCTTTCTATTTAATGAATTTAAACTTTAATATATATTTTGAGTTCACTTAATATAAACATAATAGATTGTTTTAAAAAAATTAGAGGGGGGCCAAAAGTGTATTTTATCCCTACTATATCAATATATATTTACAAAAATATTTTAAGGTGGAGGTAGGGGTGGGGTGGGGGTTGGCCCCCCAAACCAATAAGGTGGCTCCCTTATAGCATATATATTTTATACAAAATATATGTCATGTAATTTTGATCAACTAGGCAGAGATTAAACATGCTTTAATACCATAAATGTTAGAAATATACAAATCAATACATGTATTATACATGTATAACACAAAAAAAAAATTATTTAACCTTGATTACGGAAGCATATGATCGAGCATCTTCAACCATAGTTGCAATCTCCATTGGATTGCTTGAAGAACAGTAAGGAACTATGTTTTGTCCACCACTTAATCTCCTAAGAAACTAGATGGTGTAGTTGTGGGACTGTAACAGAGGAGTAATGAGAGGACTATGCTTAAATAGCCTACGTGCCATCATTATAAGTTATGTAATGAAAACTAATACATTCGTTTAAAACCACAACATAATGACCATAAATGACTTATTAACTTGCACCACTTAATAGTGACATAATGAAATGAAATATGTTACATTCCATAGCTAGTGATCCCAAACAAGCCCCTTACCATCGTGGAACCCTTCCTATATCTGTTGGAGTACGTCATCCATGTTAAGTTTGGCTATGCTTGGCATACATAGCTTTTCTGGTAACTACTAGTTTATTTTGAAACTATACTTAAGTAGTTTTAATTTTCAAAATAAACTATTACGGCCTATTTTAAGTTTCTTATGTTGTACTAAAGAGGATTTATAATTTATTTATACTTTAAAATAAGCTATAAGTTATAAAATAAACTCTACCAAACAAATCATTTATAGTGTGCTCTTGGCAGAAGAGTCGAACCTTTCCACTTGTCGCCCACTTCCTAATTTGCCAGCCTAGTTGCAATCCATGCGCCATTTCTATCGGAGGTATCTTGTGACATTTGAACACTCGTTCATTTTTCATTTTTCAAATACACTTGGCATCCCTTTCGTGTACTTATACCCTATAATGATATCATAAGCATATTTAACTGAGAAAGAACTCATACTTGTACGGGGGATAGGAAAAGGTGTTTTGCATGACACACACCACCCTTTAAAGGTAAGGATGACTACAAGGCAAGTTGGTGGCGGGGAGTATGCTTCTCGTTCTCGTCTCTAGCGGAGAATTAGAAATATTCTATATTTTGTTTCTTTAGGGAAGTACGCCGTAATAGACCAACTATTAATAAAGTGTTAAATTAGTGTAATTTTTAATTAAAAAATTTTAATTTTAAAAATTAAAATACTTATATATATATATA
>CM008339.1:17722185-17735470 GCA_002525835.2 Ipomoea batatas
CAATGGTAATTAAGATTAATTATGAATTAATCATGTTGATTAATGGTTAATGGTAATTAGGGAATGATTAGTGTTAATAATGGATTGATTATCGATTATGTTGATGAGGAGGATTAATAGTTAATAATTGTGGATTAATGAGCTAAGATGTTGAATTATAAAGTGTGGTGGTGATTATGAATTAATGGTGTAGATTAATTGATAATTTTGGATTATGGTTAATAGCGGTGTTAATGCTTTCGATGACTTGATAATGATGTTATCAGGTTGTTGACTTGTTGTCGATGATGGATTACAAGGTTAGCAGTTACTAATGACAGTAATTAATGCTTAAGAGTGATTAAGGTCAATTGTTGGATTATGGTGACTAAGTAACGATTATGGTTGTGTGATTTCCTTAAGTTACAATGGTGTTGATGATAGTGGAAGTTGTTGATGACGAAAGTGAAAAGGACAACTATCTATTAATGATTAATGGTGGAACCATGATTATGGATCACCGATGATGATTGGATTGTAAGATGAACTGAGATTCATGATAAGGAACAAGTATTGGGAATGGATATATGTAGTGTTAGTAGAAAATATGTAAGTATCCGATGAGTGACCAGCTTGTGTTCAGTATTTTCTCAACTTTAATTTCTTCCAAATTTTGCTCGTACTTGAACTACGTTTGAAAAGCCTTTGGGCAAGTGAAAATGTTTATGAAAACTTACGTTGAAGAACGTATGCTATTATGGTACATCGGTTGTCAAAACCTTATTATTTTTGAGGGAAAATACCACTTTTAGTGAGTGGGTACTTTACGTGGAAATGACGAGAAAAATGATATTAAAATGAATAAAACCTTAGTTTCAAGAAGTTACGAGGGNTTCGACTTGTTTTTGACCCGGTTTTTCCCCGATGTTTTTAACCCTGAGTGTTGCGATGTTTTGAGAGCCTACGGGCATCCGGGTGAAACATCCGTTTGGAAAATAATGGTGTTTTGAAACTTATTGTGACTCCCGTACTTGGATTTCCATAATAAAAATGACACTAACTAAATGTGTATTTTTGGGAAATATATTTGAGCAAGTATGATGGTTATTGAGTCGTGTGATAATAATGAAAGGTGAGGGAGTCTGTATGATTAATCCATACTGCAGAGCGAAGTGTCTTCGCTGAGTGAATGGTGAGGGGTCTGTATGATTAATCTATACTGCAGAGCGAAGTCTATTCGCTGAGTGAATGGTGAGATTTTGTATGATTGATTCATACTGCAGAGCGAAGTCTATTCGCTGAGTGAAGTGTGAGATTTTGTATGATTGATTCATACTGCAGAGCGAAGTCTATTCGCTGAGTGGAGTTGTGAGAACTAACTGTCGGGTGTCTCGAACAGTAGTGTGGGCGTTGTGTTTCTCACTTGTGAAATAATGGCTGTGTTATGTGCCGAAGTTACTTATATAATATGGTATTGCTTGTTGTTAGAATGATTGCAGGTGGACTGCGACCGTTGGGTAACGTTTATCTTACTTTATTTAATATTGTTGTTGTTCGAAACCTTTGTTTACTTTCGAGTGACAATGGATTTCCTTACTTAGCCGTCGTGCTAACTGCACTTCATTGTGTCCTTTATCAAATGCAATCTAGCACAGGTTCTTGCAGTCCACTGGACTCAGATCCGTCTGAGTTCGAGTTCCCTATATATGATTACGATGATTATGCACAGTACCTATTAGATGGAGATCCCTATGCCCCGGGCTATGCACCTGACCCGTCGACGCTGACTTGTACTCCAGACCCCACTCCTGCTCCAGTCTCACCAGACATACCTGTGTGATCCCCTGCTCCCGTCGAGCCTCTGTGTCCCTTCGATGCCCTTCAGGCCAGTTATGGGTTCTACCCCATAGAGATCGTTCCTGATAGCAGTCCTCTAGAGTTCGTGGTTCATTACCCGTACCCATGGGATCCGAGTCCCCCGGATTACCATGACGAGTGGATGATGTACATGAGCACTTGTCGGTTTCTAGACCATATTATGTGGTTTGAGGGTGATTGGCATGTGGTTTGGGGCACCTATACAGGCCCAGTGTACCACTCATTAGACTAGGTAGAGTCTAGAGTGGGGGGGGGTTCAGTTAGTGTTTTGTGTATATGTATCTTTTGTAGAGGTGCTAACTCTGAATGGTTGTCTAGCCGGGTCTCACTAAACTCTCTTGATGGGTTGTATTATTTAACCCTCGTTTTGATTTTGGTAGCTTGGTTAGCTACACTCTTCTCGATGCTATAAATGCTATTTCGTTTTGATGAGTATGTTAGATTTTGACGATAAGAAACACGATCCTTGTCTTTAGTCTGTTAGCCTGTGCATCTAGAATAAATCCTATCTGAATGTGATCGGGTTTAGCCTAGGTGTGGCGGTAACTACTCCGGTTGTACGGTATAGCCGAGTCGGGGTGTTACAATTCCTCCTAAGATTAAGTGCTTTTTCTGGTCGCTTTGTACTTTGCGCCTCCCAACGAAAGATGCTCTTTGTGTGAGACAAATTCCATGTGATCAAGTCTGTCTACTGTGTGGGATGGCAAATGAGACTATTACTCACTTGTTTGCTAACTGTCCATATGTTCATAACTGTTGGCGTGAGCTTGATGAGTCATGGCTTTTATCTTACGTACATTCTTTTGATTCATGGTTGGAGGAGCTATGGGATGTATTGCCGGCACATATGATTGAGAAAGTGATTACAATATGCTGGGCGGTATGGGAGAATCGCAACTCCAAGCTATGGATTTCCAGGTGTACAGATCCACGTACTTTGGTCTATCATGCGCTATCTTATGTTAATGCATGGCAGCAGATTACTGGTAGTGAGTTCAGCATGCAGACAACTCCTAATCATTCTTGTGTTTCACGTATCAGTTGGCTGCCTCCCCCCTATGGCTATTTGAAGATGAATATTGATGTGGCTTTGGATTTTAGTCGACACCGTATGGGGTTTGGGTGGGTAATTCGCGATGACACAGGAGCTCTGTTAGGAGTAATCATGGACACAATGGAGGGGCTCTATTCGGTTAAGGAGGCGGAGGCTATGGGCGCTAGAGAGGCCCTTAGTTTGTTGAAGCGGAAAGGGTGGCAGCACGTGGTTCTTGAGACTGACGCACAGGTGGTCACTAATGCAACCCGCTCTGGGGTCGATCTCACCCCTTTTGGAGCTATTATTGGCGACATTCGTAGTTCTTTGCAAGACTTACCTCACGTTTCTTTTCAGTTTGTAAAACTTAGTGGTAATATGGTAGCTCATACTATTGCTTTTCATGCTTTACGTCGCATTGAGGAGGGTCCGGTTGAGTGTTTTGACTCTAGCCCTCGGTTTCTCTCTACTGTAATGTGTGGCGATTTAATGAATTAATTTGAGTGTTTTGCTTTTCAAAAAAAAGCTTAAATTCAAAAAAAAAAAAAAGAAGTGGGGCTGATATATGATGTTAATCTACGTACTAAAATAACAAAAGAAAATAAAATAAAACTAAAAACATAATAAAATAAAGGCTAGAACTTTGGGCTGTTGAATTCATAAAATAAAAATAATTAAAATAATTAAAACAAAGAACCATTAGCAAAATACTGCTAAGCAACCACCATTCACACCCGCAAGGAAGTATAGATATACATAAGCTTGTAAATAGGTTTACACACCCATATAGAATATAAACACCAACAAACTGTTCTTTAATTAAAAACGGATACTCAACAATGATAAACTGAATGAATCATAAACCAAGACTCATCCAAACGAAACCAATATTCAATAATGAATGTATAAGACAACGAATCCATAAACAGGATACCAACTGAACAACAACCATAAAGGAACCAACCAACCATAACAAAGAACACGGGATATCAACCGAAATACGAATTAACCGAATAATCCCAAGGAACTCACGAATACATAAACCAAGAAAGAACTCCCAACTCCAACCTCCAAACCACCATACCAACCATCATACCAAAACCAAACCACAGTTAGAAGTTAGGTACGCAGGGGTAAAAACCCAATCACAGGGACCGAAGTCCAATCACAGGGACCGAAGTCCAAATATAGTCAATAGTGGCACAGTTAGTTCACCCATCAACCTCCAAAAGATACCCAAGGATCCACCACTCCATACTCATACTCAACTCAACCCAAGAACCATCACTTAGAGTGCTCATCTCAGATATGAACACAAACCAACTCCCAGATAATATAATCAAGGATTCAACCAACCAAATAATAGACTCATATAATGGACTAAGAGGTATGAATAAATACTCCAGAATCATGGCAAAATATCCAATAGAATACTCCAACAAAAATCCAGAACCAAAGAAGGGAACAAACAAACAACAGATCACATAACACTCATTGGAATAGGAATTCTAGGAGAACCTGCGGAACACACCGACGGAACACTGCCCTCCGCCACTCACCTCCGCAAGAAGGAAGCGGATCCCCTCAACGGATCACTCACCTCCACCAACCACTACCGCCTTACTCTTGCGGAAGACTCTAGCGGGTTACATTATGCCGCTAGGGTGCACCGCAAGAGCAAATCCAACGCACCACTCCCAGACTCAGCTCAGAAACGAAGAAATGTTCCAGAATACACAAATCAGATCATAATACACCAATATTTCATCTAACAGAGGCCAAATAACATGGAAATCCAAACCAACAATGCTCATAACAACAATAGGCAAAGGATCAAGTCACAAGATCATGAATCCATCAAACACAATCAATAATAGGCTAATATCCAAGAAATTTCAGGATTTCCAACACCAAATAATATCATATAGAATGAGAGTGTAAAAATAGATTTTGATGGACATAGTGGTTACCTTTTGAAGCTCTTTTCCAACCAAGCAAGCCTCAACACACCTCACAAAGCCCCACCACCTTCTTGATCATCTTTTACCCAAAGAATCCCAAAAGNTATATATATATATATATAGATTTCTATTCAAATGTGACTGCGCCTTCCCGTGCGGTCAGTGCGGTTTACCCCACTCAATGTTAAGAAACGCATCACAATGAAAATGCATAAAAACACATCATAACTCCCCTGTTTTTAATTGTGCATTTCTGAACATTGTGTGGTGTATTTTTTTTAATATCTAGTGGTGTGTTTTTTGGTGATGTGTACCTAATAGTGCATAATTGTGTGGTGCATTTCTTATATATATATATATATATATATATATTCAAATATGACCGCGCCTTTCCGTGCGATCGGTGCGGAATACACCACTGTCTATACAAATATACACCACTCAATGTTAGAAAATTCACCACGATGAAAATACACACAAAAAAAATCAAAAAACACACCACACATCCCAAATAATGCACCATCACTCCCCTGCCCCTAATGGTGCATTTCCTAACACTATGTGGTGTATATTTGCATACCTCGTGGTATGTTTTTTTGGTGATGCATAACTAATGGTACATATTTGTGTTGTGCATTTTCTAACATTGAGTGGTGTATATTTGTATACATAGTGGTGCGACTGCACTTACCGCACGTTAAGGCGCGACCACACCTGATTATGACTATATATATATATATGTGTGTGTGAACATTAGTGAATAACAAATTACATTATAATTTAATTAGATAATTTTCGGTGCAAAACGATAAGCAGCCTTAAGTATGGAAATTAAAATTATAATTTAATTAAATAAATTTACATCAAATAATAAAGTATCATTACCTTAGCTTGTGGTTAAGTGGCATGAAGTATGACTTCGAGTCTTAGTGGAAGCAGTATCGACTCTTTGTGCTTGAGTAGATTGAGAAAGTATATACGAATAGATACTACATACTACATTGTAATATAGTAAACTATATTAAAAAAAATAGTAAAGTATTATTACCAATTTTATTTAAATTTTTTGAAATACTCTTTTTTGTTTCAATGTAATATCTTTTCTATACTACCCATTTTATTTAATTTAGGAGGCAGCACTTTTCATTTATTAATCCACGAAACATTCAAACTCGACAACGTAACGTAATTTTCTATCACATTAATAAATGTACCACGCTTTCCCTGATGTTTAATCACGTTGTCTTGTACTGCCTTATTTCTTTTATTAAGGAGTACTAGTTTTATACGCGCATTGCGCGTGTGGGTTAATGCGCAATGTTTATATTTAAATAAATATTTAAAAGTATATCAATGCAAGATTATATAGGAGAAGTTTATACATGGGTAATTGAATGTCAAATTTTTTTATTTAAATATCTAACTCAAAGTATATGAATCCAAGATAATATAGAAAATTCATTATAATTATTACTAAAATAAAGAGCAAATTGCCATTTTGGTCAGCTGACTATAGGGGTCCTATTAATTCTAGTCCACGACTTTCAAAAGTGTTAATTGCATACCATGACTTTTCAATTTCTATCAATTTTGAACACTCCGGTGAAATTTCCGGCTAAATGTCGCCGGATTTTCTTAATCCCACCGATTTGGCTTAATACTATGGGCAAAAATGTAATTTCCTAAACCCAAAAAAACCCAACCCAAACCATATATCCCTAACCCGGTTCGATGCTTTGTCCTATGTTTTAGGCTATGTCGTGACCTCGTGAGCGAGAAGCAGAAGAACAAAGCAGGGCTAGCGAGAAGCAATACGAAGATCAGCGCCATTCTCCATCTAGTGGACTCTCTACCTAGCAATGAGTAATTTCCATTCTTCTTCTTCTTCGAGTAATTCGTACTATGAATTTGGGGAAAAGTTCCCAATCATCCATTGTAGATGTGGGCATCAATTAACGATTCGAACCTCATGGACAAATGACAATCCGGGTCGGAGGTTTTGGCAATGCTGTGGTAGTATTGTAAGTAATTACATTTTTTGGTTAAAATTGTATAAATGTATTACCAGTAGACCTTTATTTTTGGCTTGTTTTTTTCTTTTTTGAAATTGTTAATATAGGGTCGGGTGGGCTGCGGATTCGTGGATTGGTATGATCCTCCAATGTGCTATCGTTCGAAGAGAATAATCCCAGGATTGCTAAAACGCATTAATAGGCAAGATGAAGAAATAAGAACACTAAATATGAAGGTTAAAGCTAGTAAGGAACATGGAAAGCTGTTGAAGTGGGTGAAATGGTTCATTGTAATATCTGTTCTTTTGGTTGGTAGTAAATATTGTGCTAGTACGTAATATACATCGTTTTGGTAATGTAATGTACTGTCCTTTTGGTAATGTAATGAACTATCCTTTTGGTAATGTAATGTAATGTCCTTTTGGTAATGTAATGAACTATCCTTTTGGTAATGTAATGTAATGTCCTTTTGGTAATGTAATGAACTATCTATTCAAAGAACAATGCCAAATTCAATAACCAAGCAGTAAGCACAATGCCATTCATTCACTGTATATTCAAAGCAAAAAACTAGACTGCCAATGGATACCAAAAAGCTAGACTGCCAATTCATTGTAATTCACTGTAATGTACATTCAAAGCACTTTTATCCAAAATACAAATCCAAACTAGACTGCCATTTGGATACCAAAAAGGTTAATGTCAGTTAAATACATTCACAACTACTAGATACATCATGACAGTTACAAAAACCATTCAAAGTCTTAGTCTAAACCTTGATTCAGTCAAGGTTGATAGGGTCATCAGTGGTATTCACAAATTTGGACTTCATGGTGGTCTTGCTCCGGGTATAGTACGGTTTCTTACGGTTGCATTTTTGTTTGTTTTTCATCTTATTGGTGCTCACAGTAGGGAGAATGAGTTCTTCCTCGTGCTGCTCTCGGCTAAGACCAAATCCTTCCATTTCCATGCTTAGACCTTCATGTTGCTGCTACTCAATATCACTGTTTTCATGTTGTTGCTGCTGGCCAAGATTTGGTGCTTCATTATCTCCTTCATTAGCTCCTTCATGCTGCTGTTGATGCCCAAGATTAACATGCTGCTGCTGCTGCCCAAGTTTAGATCCTTCTGGTTGCTGCTGCTGCTTCTTAGTACTTGGCTTCACTTTCTTTGTATTCTTCAAATCAATATAAAACTGTTAGTGGACTACATTCAAAGTAAACAATGGGAAATACATTTGAATTGAATTTTTAATATTACCTTTTCAATTGGAATAGATGGAACAAATGGACATTTTCTTGCATTGTGCCCAGGTTGCCTACACAGACCACAGTGCAGTTGGATGTGTCTTCTTGACACAGTAATTCCATTTTGACTCAACTTCTGCTCCTCCTCACCGGCAGATCTTTTTCTTAGCTTCTTAGGCCTCCCAACCTTAGCAACATAGACAGGGGGAAGTGGGGGACTCCTGCTAGTGACAGGCCACTCATCAGGCCCAAACATAGGGTTAATGGAACCACTGTATATCTTCAAATATGTTTCCTTGGAATAACATAGATGGACAANGGGGGAGAGAGAGAGGGAAGCAAATTTCAAGTCCCGGTCGCAATTTGTTCGGTAAATTTATATTTTAATCGGTTCAAAAGCTTTGTTTTCCTTCCTAGACCATGAATCTAAGTTAAGATTTCTTAAATTATGTTGTTATGGTGTTGATTGTGATCTTAGGGTTTTAAGGTGATATTGGGGAAATCAACTCCAATAGTCTTCCACAAGACTATTAACCCGGTTGAGGTAAGGAATTCCCTTAAGTTGGTTTAGTCACTTGAAATTAGACAATTGATTATTTGGTTGAAACATGGTGTTTTGGAGCTTTGGAAATATTTTTGTATACATGTTCATAGCTTGGATATGCTTGTATATGTTGTATTTATGCCCATATAGGTTTATACTTGTGCAAATATTGACAAGAAATTTAACTAGTCTCTGGCAGTGACGTCCGAGAATTTCTGGGAAAAATCGGTAAAGCATTTTGATCCAATTTTTTTTATACATGTAGTTCTATAAGTGTAGAAGCTGCATATAAAATTTCATAATTTTTGGAGTAGTATAACTATGGTTTCCGGAATTTTTCCCAAAACTGGTCCGGAGAGAAGAAAAATCCGGACAGCACACTGCCAATGGCAAAAATGGAATTTTCTGTGTTAATTCGTGAACCAAAATGACCAAAACCTTTTATGAATATCAAGTACTATAAGTTGGGGTTCTACCATAAAAATTTCAAGTGTAAAAGAGTTCGGGAACTATTGTTACTGGCTCAATCTTTCGGACTGCGCAAGCTGAGTTACTGTCCTGAATAGGCAGAACGTGTTGGACGCGGCCATGGATGCGCGTCCACTGCGCGTCCGGTGGAGTCCAGTAGGTTCGGGAGTAAGATCAAATCGTATAAGCTTTGATTATTATTATTGATGTTTGGATGATGGGGTTGTTTGAAACTAAGAGGTTATGAGAATGATTATAGATTCAGGATGAGTGAGTATCATGGGTTGTTTAATGAATTTTGTTAATTAATGATGGTGGATTAAGGTAATGATTAAGAGTACTTAAGGATTAATTATGGTGATTATTGAGTAATGAGAGGATGCCAAGATTATGATATAGATTGATGATTTGGTTCACATTGAAGCCTAGTGATGAGGATAATGTTGGACTAATGAATAAAGGTTTATGTTAATTATAGATGGGTGAGTTGTTGAAGGTGAGAAATTATGGTCTAATTATGAGTTATGGTTTAGTGATTTAAGGTTTGAAATCAATTATGAATTATGGTTAAGGGTGGTGATTATTGATAATGGTGAGTAGGGACTATTATTCTTATTAATAAATAAGGAAAGTATGAAGGTTATTAGCTTATAAGGATTATGATTATGATTGGATTAGTGATGGAATTAAATGAGGATGAAGGAATGATGGATGACGTTATTGAGGATGGTGATGTCATTATGTTGTTGAGCTAAGATGTTGAATTATAATTATGGTGGTGATATATATAATGCTATAATTATGGTACATGAGTTATGAATTGGTGATCATGAATTAATGGTTTAGATTAATGGATAATTATGGATTATGGTTAATAGCGGTGTTAATGCTTTCGATGACTTGATAATGATGTTATAAGGTTGTTGACTTGTTGTTGATGATGGATTACAAGGTTAGTAGTTACTAATGACAGTAATTAATGCTTAAGAGTGATTAAGGTCAATTGTTGGATTATGGTGACTAAGTATCGATTATGGTTGTGTGATTTCCTTAAGTTATAATGGTGTTGATGATAGTGGAAGTTGTTGATGACGAAAGTGAAAAGGACAACTATCTATTAATGATTAATGGTGGAACCATGATTATGGATCACCGATGATGATTGGATTGTAAGATGAACTGAGATTCATGATAAGGAACAAGTATTGGGAATGGATATATGTAGTGTTAGTAGAAGTTATGTAAGTATCCGATGAGTGACCAGTTTGTGTTCGGTATTTTCTCAACTTTGTTTTCTTCCAAATTTTGCTCGTACTTGAACTACGTTTGAAAAGCCTCTGGGCAAGTGAAATGTTTATGAAAACTTACGTTGAAGAACGTATGCTATTCTGGTGCATCGGTTGTCAAAACCTTATTANGGCCAGATGAAGTGTTAGTAGAATATATAAGTGTCCGATGAGTGACCAGCTTGCGTTCAGCTATGTTTTCTTCCAAATTTTGCTCGTACTTGAGCTACGTTTGAAAAGCCTTTGGGCAAGTGAAAATGTTTGTGAAAATGTTTATGAAAACTTACATTGAAGAACGTATGCTATTCTGGTACATCGGTTGTCAAAACCTTATTTTTGAGGGAAAATACCACTTTTAGTGAGTGGGTACTTTACGTGGGAATGATGAGAAAATGATGTTAAAATGAATAAAACCTTAGTTTCAAGAAGTTACGAGGGCCTTGTTGTCTTTTTACCTCGGGCTATAATTACCGAAGGTCGTCATTGAAATACATACGGTTGTATTCGTACTTAGGCGAAGTCTATTCGCCGAGTTTCTACGTCACTCATGTATGGCTAGATTGTGGGGGTGTGCACACTTAAGCGTATTGACTCCGTCGTCTCCGGGTTGGTGTCATTTTAATGGACCTAGGCGGGGCCACAGTAGGGGCCATTCTAATGAACCATCGTCCATGGGACCGAGAAGAGAACTTGGGTAATGACCGCAAGCCCCTGTTCCAGGTTCAATCGGTCAACGACAAGGAATATTCAACATTTCCTATAAGGCCTCATACTTTGAAATGAAACTAAGTCGAGTTTTTCACAAGTAATGGTTGAATCAATGACTATGATGAGATATGTGATACTAGTTCCAAGGAACTAGACGATTGATGTCTGAGAAATGAGATATTGTGAAGATGTCAAGTATGGTTGTGCAAATTCACTTGATGTTGAGATGTGAAAATGTTTTTGAGCGGCAGTTATGCCATTATTCTTATTTGAGAAAAGCTTTACATGATTTATTGTATATACGCTACTATACTATCTATGTATCATTTGGTTGCAGGTGGATTTTCAAATCATGGGAAAAACTTTATAAAGCTTTCAAATTATTATGTTTTCAAACCTTTAATTTGTCTACTTTTAAGTGGCAATGGATTTCCTTACTTAGCCGTCGCGCTAACTACACTTCAATGTGTTCTCTGTTAACAAATGTTGTATAGGGTTGATTCTTGTAGCCGATGAGCTCTGAATAGGATGGAAGTTGAGGTTGGGGTCTACTCTTTGATGTAGACAAGGATTGTTGTTAATGTTGTAAGTTTAGCCTGTGCACTTAGAGTGGAGTTTGTGTAACACCCCGAAAATTCCTACTACTCTTTTGAATATTATAAGGGGTTATTTTCTTATTAAATAAGTATTTAATTAATTATAAGTATAATTATTTCCTATGGGCTTGGACTACATACTCTTGTATCTATATATATATATATAGTTTATTGATATGATTAACAATAAATAGTCTATGGGCCAATATTTCTATAGTTATATATATATATGTACATACATCCTACATAATATCATTATTGAGCCCACATTATTTATGTTTTCTTAAGACTATATTATAAGCCCATGATTATATATATAAGTCTTATAGATTATAATTAGTCTTGGGTCCAAACTATATTAGCCCAAGTGTCTTCTTGACCCAACTAGCATAATCCACATTTAACAATCTTTCTAATCTTGACCTAGCCCAAAAATAGTAGCTTCCTAATTGGGAAACCTACCACATCAACCTAAAGAAATGTTATACGTTCAGCAGCCAAAAAGGAATTCTCCCTTCACCTTCGTATTTCTCATCTCTCTCGTACCTCTCATCTCTCTCTGTCGAGGATTGTCCACCGATCAAAGCAAAGAAGAACTCCGACAACAGCAATGGTCACGGCGTCGAATGGAGGAGCTCGGCAATGGCGACGGTGATTCCCTGAAGGTCGACGACGTTCCTCCAGAGCAGCAGCTGGGTGCGACGGTCACCGACGGCAACAATGTGACGTAGCCTCCTCCCTCCCTCGCTTCTCTTGGTCGACGTCAGTGTTGGGGAGCGTCAAGCGGCGGCATCGAGCTGCAGCAATGGCAGTCTCCGGCGGTGGAGCCCCACGACAACAGCGGCGAAGCAGAACGGCGCGGTTACACTCCATCGGCGGCGACGAGTTGGAGCAGTAGCAGACGGCGACCTCCCCTGTTTCAATGAAGTCCGGCCATCTCTCCTTCCCGGCGTGCCTTTCTCCGTCGAAGTGCGAGCGCAAGGCGGCGGACTGCTTCAACGGCGCATCAACGGAGTGCCTTCCTCCGTCGAGCAGAACACCAATCAGCAAGGAATGGCTTTATACTGCTTATGGCAGAGCTGATCAACAAGAAGCAGCGTAGTGTAGTGGTATGGTGCGGTGGTGTTAGGCTGGAGGGCGCGGGTTCGAGTCCGGGTTGAGCATGGCAGTGAGGTAATTACCATCTAAGTTCTTTTATGTTTAGCTTATGGCTTAGGATGTTAATCTCTGGCAATGTTTAAGGACTATCATTAAATGGATGATTAGTTTGTTATGTCTTAGTACGTTAGTTGTCTTTAATGATCATATTACCCGATGATAGTCTAGAATAGGATTATAGTTCGGCTAGCCGTTAAGCATGAACTTTGTGCAAGTTTCATAAGGGGGCTAGTTAGGGATCATTAATAATGATTAGTGATCATGTTGGATTATATTAATTCTTCAGGTTCGTGAGTATGAACCGAGCTTTGAGTTTGACGTGGCTTTGGATTAGAATGCTTTGGGTTAAATACGCTTCAAAGGTAACCATCCATGTCCATCAAAACTATTTTATTCCCTATTCTATACATATTGA
>CM008339.1:17741070-17760552 GCA_002525835.2 Ipomoea batatas
TTCATTGTTTGCAATCTTTGATACTCAACAATGAATGTTATGTGTATAGTCTGGCTAATTAATTAACAAAAGTTCATGCTATATTTTATAGGAAAATACTACTTGTACTCCCAAATTTTACTCATAACTTGTACTCTCTCAAAACATGTTGATGTTGACATTTTTCTTGGGACACACAGGATGAAGATAACATATCATTCGTTGCCATGTCAAGGAGTAAAAGTGAGCGAATAAAAAAAGATGGAGTACGTGTAGTAGAACTCTATTTTATATTGTATTTTTTCAAATATACTCTAACATATTCATAGTATATGTTAAACAATTATGCTAACTCTGATTGGAATGAGATTCAAACATAAGACATTACTTATGGTAATCAATGAGTAAGTAAGAATGATAAATAGTTAACAGAATATTTCGTTACTAAAGTTTACACTGACAGAATGTGGGGTATTTAAGATAAGTAAATTATACTCCGTATAATCGATGGTAAAATAGGAAAATCATAAAAAGATACTAAAATCAAAATAATCTGAATCCTTCATTTTATCAAATAATTGGAGGGACATTTTTAGCTACCATTATAGGCCTAACTTTATTGACTCTTATTAGTATAGTAGATATTGAATGTTATTTTTAAGAGTTAATGTAATATAAGGTCCTTTGAGTATAGTGGTTTTGCCATGTTTAGTACTAAACTTTCAAATATATCACTTGTGGTCCTTCGACTTTCAAGTTGTTACCATATGTGGTCCAAGTTAACCACTCATGGTCCTTCAACTTTCAAAATTTAACCATTAATGATCTTTCTAGAAAGACCACAACTGGTTAAAATTTAATAGTTGAAGGACCATGGATGATTAACTTGGACAACAGATAGTACCAATTTGAAAGTCGAAGGACCACAGATGACCAATTTGAAAGTTTAGGACTAAACATGATAAAACCACTATATTTAAAATACCCTAGATGGTATTAACTATAATTTTTAATATATTAAATATAAATTTTTTAGAAGTAAATTTTGTTAGTACTGAATGTTCATTTTTAAATATATTACTAAAAAAATGTACTTAATGTTCATTTTTAAATATATTACTAAAAAATGTACTTTTAATATATTAAAAATGAAACATATATTATATCAAAAAAGAACATTTATCCATGATGCATAATACAATGTAGACTTTGGTCTATAATATAATTTACCTCTATTGATTGCCCTTCTAACGTGCACACAGAAGCACACAACATCCCAGTAGGCCTAACGTGCACTCATACCCAAACAAATATGCACACAGCGCAATATATTACACATACTACCATAAAGAAAGATATCACACGCATACACAATATGCACAAACTTACAAACACATGCACACTGGCAATACGACATCCTGAAATGATCAACAAACCCTAAATATATGCATAAAACATAAACCTAACCATGGTACTCCCACCACACCCCATGAGTCCATTGCTAATCTCTAAAAAAAATAGTTGTAGCACATGACTACACAAAATACAGAAAAACAAAGAATATATGCACAAACAAATGTGCATAGATACACAAACCAATACTAGTCAGAATAATATGCACACACATTCCAACTACAATGCACACAATAGAGGATATTAGATATCTGCCAAATGAACACAACACAGCAGGGAATATATATTCAAACACAAATGTGTATAGATGCAGAAACCACAACACAAACAAAATATGGCATACAACAATATGTGCACATGATTATGATCATAGATGCACCAATTAAAAACCAATATTACAACTGGGATGCACACAAAATTCAACGTAGTACTTGCACACATGTATGAAGATATGCAAATATCCGAGGATGCACACAAATTACAAAGTAGTTGCTCACACTCCACAAAAATTTATCCTCATTTTCCAATTTTCATATTCCAAACACCATGCAGTATATGCACACAAACATGCTTACATATGCACATATTAAAGAGGTAGTTTTCTTCTACATGCGTAAAACTTTTGTGTTTTTTGGCCATCACAACAATTTTTTATTCCTTTTTGATCATCTTCCTACTTGCTTCTCCAGTCACTGTCATGCTAGTTGAAGAGTTCAAAGGCTGGTTACTCCTGCAGCAAATGTGGTGGGAGA
Source organism: Ipomoea batatas (assembly GCA_002525835.2). NCBI lineage: Eukaryota > Viridiplantae > Streptophyta > Magnoliopsida > Solanales > Convolvulaceae > Ipomoea > Ipomoea batatas. The sequence continues at coordinate 17,743,215 of CM008339.1, forward strand.
CTTTAGAAGTAGACACTGGTCATTTCTGTGACTTCCGATTCTGATGCCATCTCCAGTCGTCTTTTCGTTTGGATGGAGTGAAGACAATCAGCTACAGGGATGGTGAGGCATCGAGATGAGGTGTCTTTGCTCATGGGGTGCAACCAAAGTAGGTTGTCGGTCTTCTTTCCGTAGAGAAGGCGTAATCGAGAAGGAAAGGGGGAAACCGGTGATGAGATCGAAATGAAGCATATGGTTCTCAGATTAAAACACCCCAAATACCTCTAACTACCTAAAATAAATAAAAATCAATCCTAAGATCCTATAAAATTAAGTTTTAATCTAAACCATTGATAACCTTAAATAAATGGTCAAGATGGGTTCCTAGTTCGTACCTAAGGAATGATTCGTATTTGCATATATATATATGTGTGTGTGTGTGTGTGCGCGCGCGCGTATCTGCGTGTGTGTGAATTAGAAATCAAGGAAATTATTGTCGGCTTTATCTCAAAATTGTTGGTTTCCACTCCTGGATAATAAATACTATCCTCATCATCAATATCTTCCGCAACATAGTTAAGCAATCTCCTCCTTTGTTGGGGACCTCTCGGTTGTGGCATTTGAACTTAGGACACTTGAGGTTGTGGTGGTAGTCCCGGTGGATAATAGTATCCCTATTGATAAGGAGGATGAGGTGGATATAGATAATGGTATGGCAGTGGAGCATGAGGAGGATTCCTTTGAGGTGCATCTCCAAGAGGTGGTTGATAGTCTTCTTGAGGCATCTCTTGATGCCAAGGACTAGACACTTGAGGAGGAATATGATCATGCTCCTCAATAGAGACTTGTTGATAATTATTTTGAGTCGAAACCCTTCTAGGATCATTTTGAAGATTTGGAACATGATGTTCCCCTTCTTGTTTCAGAGTATCACTGGTAACACCTTGGCTTGTGCTCTCTGATAAGCACAAAATATAGCTAGAATTAAGGGTCTATATTGTGGTTAATTAGTTGCATTTGACACTCTTTTGTGAATTATTTATATCGTTTTCATGCTTTAATGTGTAACTTTATTGCAATGATCTATTTTGGTATGTTTAGATGATTTTTCAGGTTCCAGGGGTATAATGGCCAAATATAAGGACTTGACAAGCAAATGAAGCATGATGAAGGAACTTTGACCAGAAGACCGTCGCGTACGAGCTCGAGTACGGTCGTACGCACCCTCGTACGCGACCCAGAATCAGCCTATATAAAGAGGCCTTTGCGGAAATTTTAAGCAAATTAGCTAGGTTTTTAGATCAGATTTTCCATTTTCCAGTAGCTTAGTTTTTAGGTTAGATTTTCCATTTCCATAGCTTAGTTTTTAGGTTTACATTCCATCAAGATTCTATTCAAGCATTCTACATTGGTTTTAATTAGGTAATTCCTATTTCTATCTTTGATCTTGCTTTAATCTATTGTTATTGTTTATTCTTGATTTTTGTTCTTAAATTTCATAATGCTTGAGTAGAGTAGCTTGGGGTGTGTGTGCCCATGTTAGACATTTCATTGATGCTTGAATTTTGCCTTATGATTATGAAGATTGTGGAGTAGGATTGTAGACTTGTGTGGGTGATGTTCTTCTTGCTTTGGTCCTATTTCGGCCGGAATAGTGAGTGAACTAGGTGAAAGTGAGTGTGTGCGCGATAGCGGCCACTCACGAGTCCAACTCATCTACATCTCTGCCCTTAGTCCGAAAGGACAAGGTCCGGGAGGAGTGGTAGGCAATGTGTTTGATAAAATGCCTCAACCGAATGAGGATTGAGAGTCTGAGTGTGACGCCACTCGGTATAAATACCGTGACTCCCTAATTCAATCTCGAAACTCGTTTTCAAATCCCCATAGGATAATCAATCGATTTGTTTAGCTGTGGCACGCACCCCCTTCTTTCCCTTTTGAATTGTTTAGTTTAAATCTTGTTCTTACAACCCCCAACATATTATCAAGATGACCCATAGTGGATTCTTGCAACTCTTAGTGACCAACTCCCTTGAATGCCAAGCACTTGACTTGGTTCCAATTTGCCATCCTTGAGACCGACACTCGGGGAACTTTTTCTCCGTTTTACCCTCCGTATTCCATCATTTCACCACCACTAAAACTACACACTTCAAAAATGGCGCCGTTGCAGGGGATGGCAAACGGTATTTGAGTTGTCTGCTTTTGACATTTAGGAAGTTAATTTCTAAGAGTTCTTGAATTGCTTTTTTTTTCTTTGTTTTCTCTTTCATTTTGGTTGCTTGATGAACTTGAAGTGGGCATACTTGTGCTTGTATATCTTTTGGCTCACTTGCAACTACTTTTAGTTGCAAAGACCTTTTGTTTGGTGATGCTTTGTGCAGGAAATTGTTGACAAATGTACCGAAGAAGCTCACATTTGTATGAAAGTGAACCTCCTTATGGGTATCCACCCCATAGAGGAGAGTTTTGGTCACATCTTCCACCTCAAGAATGTGAACATCACCCCCATTACCCTTCTTTTACACATGATTATCCTTCTTATCCACCCATCTATCCATCTCCACCACCATACCATAATCAATACCAATACTCATGCTCCACTCCTTACATGGATAACTATCCATCACCATATGAGTACCCACCTCCACCATACCAATTCAAAAGAGCATATGCCACATATTCCTATGATTTTCATGATGCTCAATACACAAATGAACCCCCACCATACCCAAATGAACCATATAATCATTCATACTTTGAGGATCCATACTATGACAATCCCCCACCACACTATCATAATGATATTGAATGCCTAGAAATGAAGTTGCAAGAGCTTGTAAATGATGATAAGGAGGATATGGCTAACCTCAAAGCGGAAGTCATGAAGGACATTAAAGAAGATCTTACTACCCTCCGAGAAGATACCTTGCAAACATGGAAGAAAATGGAAGAACAATTGGCATTCATGATAGAAGAATTCTCAAGAGGAATCCAAGAGAAGGCCCATGCTAGTACCTTGGAGAGTGGTGAAACACTCAAGATGATCCCATGGTAGACGAGACTCCGGTGCTTGAAGAGATCCCAATCCATCAATTGGAGAATGAAAAAGGGTTAGAATGTGAAGATGAAAGTGATGAAGAAATTGAAACAGTGTGGGAAGATGAGGAGCCAAGTGGTAAAACTCTTAACTCTACACTTGATAATACTTGTGCTCAATCCTATGATGAAATTGCTTGTGATTCATGTGATGATAATTGCCTTAGTTCTTTGGAGAATGATTCTATTGATAATAGTGATAATGAGTCCTCTTATTTTCATGGAATTTTTGATGATGCTTGTGGGAACTTTGATTGTGGGGATGAGGAAATGGTGAGTGGTAGTGTTGAGGGTACCATAAGGTTTGATGAAGTTGTCACTTTTGACAATAATTTTGAAGGGGAATTGGTTGAAAAGAAAGAAGGGATTGAGGAAGTGTTCACGCAACTAAGTGCTTTGAATTATATAATTTTTGAAGGGGAAGGTGAGAAGAAAATGAGTTATGAATTGCAAAATCTTTTTGAGAGATTAAGCACAATCTCTAAGGTTGTTCTTGGGTTGATCTCGAGAATGATTGTGCTCGAATTCGAGGGTGCCCGACACCTTTGGGCATACCTCAACTCAAAAGTGGATGGGACACATGGTGAGGTCCCAATCTCGATATGCTTTGTGGGATAGTTTTCGTTTGTTAAGTCTAGTCAAGGACGTTAAATGTGACGCTCTTAGGAGGCACCCCAAGCCTATCCTTGTATATACTATTGCATTGCTTTTGCTTTATTGATTAGTTTTTGCTACTTTTTGTATTGTTTTTGAGCTAACATTGCAGGGAAAGTCACTAAGGAGCTTCAAATTTCAAACGGGAGAGAAATTTCAAAAGAAAAAAGAGAGAAGTGTGGAATCTGGACCGCGTACGATACCGTGTACGCCCGTACGCGAGCTCGTACGCGACTCAGACCATGCGCGATTCGAGCCAGGATGCGTGGTGTGGCTCGTGGGAGCTCACTGGAAATAAAACACGCGTGTGAAGAATTCAACACGCGTGATTTAGAAGGCGTACGAGGGTGCGTACGACCGTACGTACCCGCGTACAGCGCCCAGGATTAAAACGCGAACAGCACTGCCATTTCGGCCAAAACACACTCCAAACTCACTTCTTCTTCTCCCAAACCTCTCCCAACTTCAATCCAAGGTAGTGAACGACCCAAGGTACGCCCGTACACAACAAATACACCAATACATCTTCAAGATACATACTTGAATCCATTCCAAACATCAATTCAAGGTATGAAATTCCATTTTCTTTTCAATTTGAGATTTTTTTCCAATCTTTAGGGCTACGAATTTTTGATAGATTATGCTAAAATTGATATTGGAAATCATTATATACATGCTTGTTGATGATGTTAGTGCCTAGAAATTAAATTACATTGCCTATTTTTGTTGAGAATCTTCATGTTCTAGTATGCACACTAGGTGTTTGTAAAAATGCTTCAATGAGAAATGTATGAACTTTGTGCCTTAATTTGATATGTTCTTTGCTCAAATGTTGCTAATGCTTAAATGTTGTCCTTGAACTGTTGATTTTAGCCATGGCCTTGTAGAAAGAAATATGATTGTGAAAATTGTTGAACATTCTTGAAATTGAATTTGAAAAAAAAAAAGAGGAATGTTGTGAAGATTGGCTACTTGAAATATATTGCATGCTTGCTAGAAGTACACTTTGTTGAATTTGAAAGAAAAAAAAAACAAAATGAAATAGTGTGGCTACATAATTCCTCTTGTTAAATATTTGTTGCTTGATGCCTCTTGCTTTCAATGATAATTTTTTTATTCTTGTGGAAAATAATGAAATGCAAATACTTGATTTTCTTGGACTAATCTTTGTGGACCCATACATGTGAGTTTTTGTGTTATGTTGCAAAATTTTTGTTGTGTAGGAAAATGAGGAACTCAAGGTCTTCAAAGAGAAGAAGAGAAACAGGGGAATCAAGTGCACAAGCTCAGGGGGTAGGAGTTGAAGCCCCTGAGCCACAAGAAGAGTTAGTGGGCATTCAAGCGGGGGCACGAAGACTAGATATGAGCGCAGTCACCTTAGCCAAATTCAATCATTTTAGGATCAAACCGATAGGCCGATGGAGCTACATCGATCTTCCTCTCATGGAGTTGTTTGGGTGCCGAGAGGGTGTATAAAGGCTCATGAGCCAACCCTATTGGAACCAATTATTCTCATGGAGAGACCATACCTTGGGGCCAGTAGTACATGAATTTGTGGCTAGTTTGAAGATTTCGGGACAGCCTAAGGACCTCACAAGTCCTACCATCTAATTCCGAGTCTTCAACACTACTCACCATATATCGGTGAATACTTTGGGCCGCCTATTGGGCTTCTATACACAAGAGGAGCAGGAGGATGAGTGGTATCGGACCTTGCCACTTGAGTTTGAGGATGATAGGACCCCGATTGATTATTGGGCTACCATTGCTAGACCGGGGATTAGGTGGCAAGGATCGAGAGTGCATGAGTCACATATTGCTCGTAATGACTTAAAGGTGGTGAAGCGTTTATTGGCATATCATTGGACGGGAAGGAGGTCCAACGCTAGCAAGGTGTACCGTACCGACCTTTTTGCTCTTTGGAGCATGGATACCGGCACCCCCGTCAATATGGAGATGATTTGCAAGACATGGCTTGACTCACAGAGTGCTGAGGGAGTAGACACCATCTTTGTCGGGCCATTGGTTAGCCGGCATTGCATAGGGCTTGGATACACAGCCGAATTGGCACAGGAGGTTCGGGTGCGAGAGTCAGAGATGACACCTTTCTCCCGAGAGGACATGCTATTACTAGAGATCACTCTCATCCCCATGGATAATGATATGGATCCACCACCACCACCTATGCGGCTATGCCTACATTTCCACCGGTGCCACCACACTATGCCACCGTGACGAATTGGACGACTATGCAAGCATTCCATCACCAACTCCACCTAGAGGCTATGGCAAGGCAACAACAATTCCACTTAGAGAATATGGAGAGACAACAAAGAGCAGAGGAGGCCATTCATAGGGCACTTGAGGCACAAAGTGCACAAATTAATGAACTCCGGGAGCAATTCATGAGATTCCATCCACATCCACCCCCGGAGTAGTTGTTACGCGTTGGTTGATGGGTTACCTTGGTTGTTCTATTTTGGTGACTTGACTTAACATTTGAACATTGCTTTACATTTCTAGTTTTACTTTATTCTCGCTTTTATTTTAGCACTTATTACAAACTTTTAGAAGTTGTAATCTCTTTAATTCCTTACATTGTTGCACTTTATTTTGTTTTTCATTTTCATTTGAATTCCGCCACTCCTCTTCATCGCGTTTATTTATTTTGCATGCACTAACTTTGCTTGATGTAGCTTTGATGACGGAAGCGAGATGCTTGGAAGCTAAAGTGTGGAAAAAGAAAGGGATGCTCACTTGGTTGTAACTTCTTATCCCTTTTTACATTAATGCCTCGTACATCTTCAATTTTAAATTGTGGAAATATCTTGTTAGTTTTGCTTAGTACTTTGCACATATGATGAGCATGCCATTCATTGTTTCACAAAAGGATATCTTGGTAGTTACCCCACACCCCATAGACAATTCTAAAGTGTGGAAAGGGGATTGTTGATTGTTTGATTGTTTAGACCCGTGCTCCTTTAATCCACCTAGTCCTCAAAGCAACATCGAGGACGATGTTTGGTTTAAAGTGTGGAAAGGATGCACCTTGTACTTTATTTGTTTGATTGCTTAATTGGTCCTATGGTCATGATGAATGTGTGTGTTTGACATTTGGAGAGTGAGTCATTGTTTGTGCTATCTAGAGAGAGTTTGACTAGATGCCATGAAAAATTTTTTTATTCTTGAAATATCCTTGGGAAGTTACCTTTTTGCACCCATGAGAGTGTTTAGAGCCAAATAAGTATATATTCTTGCCTGCTTGCATGATGTTCACCTCTTATTTACGTAGGACCTTAGTCAAGGATCTCTCGAAGTGGGAGTGTGCACTTTTTAATTTGAGAAAGATAAAATTAGCGAGGCCCGGAATTGAACTAATCTTTGGTAGGGCATGGGGCAAAAGGAGAGCATATTGGTGAGTTTATAGTGTGAATTATCCCTAATCCCAATAGAAAAAGGCATGAGGGGTAGTATGGAGAAAAAGTTGAAAAGACCAAATGGTCAATCACTGAGATAAAAATTGAGGAAAGCCATTTTCGCTGGGTTGTGCTCAATCATAGTCTTCGGAAAGCAAAAAGCTATAACTGGAGTCGGTTGTTCACATAAAACGTTCACAGGAAATGAGAAAAAAAGAGAGGAGGCGAGCCGCTTCGCTAGGATTCGGGCACTCATTGCACTGTCTTCGAAAAAGCATGGATCTCCATGTGATGAAGTCGAGTTGCTCGAAGGTGTTATCCTAGGAAGTGAGAAGAAAGAGAGAGACCGCCCAAGCCATTGGCAGCAAGTGGTCCATACCCCTACCCTCACTTATTTTATCGTTGGGCTTTGGCGTATAAGGCTGGAAGGGTTGATTAACTAGTGTACATCGTTCCCACTAGTGGGATCGGCTAGAGGCCCTATTTAAATAAAAGGTGAATCTAAATTGTGATTGCATGCTTGTGCGTGGTGTGAGAAGTGTGTTCCCCATTGTTTTAATTATTTATCTTACGAAGGGTTTTTGCTTCCCGGGAATATTCCTTGAAGTTATATGACATCTAGCTAAGCCTCTTTGTAGATAGCATGAGGGATTTCCCCCTCTCCGGTAGCTTTTGCATTCATTTGTTGATTGACCGGGTGTCCAATTGAGTGATCCTAGCTATCTTTGGTACTTATATGCTTATGGTTTTGAAATGATTTGCTTGAGGACAAGCAAAGTAAAGTGTGGAAAATTTGATAAGCACAAAATATAGCTAGAATTAAGGGTCTATTTGTGGTTAATTAGTTGCATTTGACACTCTTTTGTGAATTATTTATATTGTTTTCATGCTTTAATGTGTAACTTTATTGCAATGATCTATTTTGGTATGTTTAGATGATTTTTCAGGTTCCAGGGGTATAATGGCCAAATATAAGGACTTGACAAGCAAATGAAGCATGATGAAGGAACTTTGACCAGAAGACCGTCGCGTACGAGCTCGAGTACGGTCGTACGCACCCTCGTACGCGACCCAGAATCAGCCTATATAAAGAGGCCTTTGCGGAAATTTTAAGCAAATTAGCTAGGTTTTTAGATCAGATTTTCCATTTTCCAGTAGCTTAGTTTTTAGGTTAGATTTTCCATTTCCATAGCTTAGTTTTTAGGTTTACATTCCATCAAGATTCTATTCAAGCATTCTACATTGGTTTTAATTAGGTAATTCCTATTTCTATCTTTGATCTTGCTTTAATCTATTGTTATTGTTTATTCTTGATTTTTGTTCTTAAATTTCATAATGCTTGAGTAGAGTAGCTTGGGGTGTGTGTGCCCATGTTAGACATTTCATTGATGCTTGAATTTTGCCTTATGATTATGAAGATTGTGGAGTAGGATTGTAGACTTGTGTGGGTGATGTTCTTCTTGCTTTGGTCCTATTTCGGCCGGAATAGTGAGTGAACTAGGTGAAAGTGAGTGTGTGCGCGATAGCAGCCACTCACGAGTCCAACTCATCTACATCTCTGCCCTTAGTCCGAAAGGACAAGGTCCGGGAAGAGTGGTAGGCAATGTGTTTGATAAAATGCCTCAACCGAATGAGGATTGAGAGTCTGAGTGTGACGCCACTCGGTATAAATACCGTGACTCCCTAATTCAATCTCGAAACTCGTTTTCAAATCCCCATAGGATAATCAATCGATTTGTTTAGTTGTGGCACACACCCCCTTCTTTCCCTTTTGAATTGTTTAGTTTAAATCTTGTTCTTACAACCCCCAACATATTATCAAGATGACCCATAGTGGATTCTTGCAACTCTTAGTGACCAACTCCCTTGAATGCCAAGCACTTGACTCGGTTCCAATTTGCCATCCTTGAGACCGACACTCGGGAAACTTTTTCTCCGTTTTACCCTCCGTATTCCATCATTTCACCACCACTAAAACTACACACTTCACTCTCCATAGCTACTCTTTGTTGTTGAAGAATGACACGGTGCTCCATTCTCCTTTGGTTGACACCTTTCTCAATTTTTAAGCTAAGTGGTTGCAACCCTCCAACTCCCTTGGATCTTGCGTGCATATAAATTCAAGAAGTCCATTCAAGCAAAGAAAACTAGAGCAAAAGGTAAGAAAAGGAAAATAAAAACAAAGAAAAAAAAAAGGTCTAGCAACCTAGAATAGCCATTCACCAATGTTAACTACCACAAAACAATCAAAACCAAGCCATCCCAAGCAATGACGCCAAATTTAATAAAGACGGTTTTCACGCATTCATCAAGTATCAAATCACAGTATATGGTTTAGATATCGTTCTACTAGAGATGACTCTTGTAATGTTAGGAATTGATGCTATGTGGAGTTAAGCACTAGCTAAAACTACTCTTTTAGAAGATAGGCATATCATTAATGAGTTTGGTTGATATGATTTTGCAAATTACAAATTAGACAAGTAAATAAAGGACCGGGACTTGGTTGATTCAAGCTAAGATTCCAATTATTCTACTAAGGGTTAAGGGATTAAAACAAAACATAGCGTAAGTGAGATGCACAAAAGTGTTTAAATACCACTCTCGTAGCTATTTGGATTTGCAACCTCACCTTGAACTCCACTCTCGTTACAATTCAACCTAAAGTTGCCCAAATAAGAACACAAAGCATAAATTGTCCTTAACACCCGAAATACTCTCGAATTGGGCATCAAGTGTGTGAATGTGTGGCTAGTGTACAAGCTCTACTCTCGTAGCAACAAACACACTCCAAACAAAGCATATAATTGAGACCCAACAATCATACACAAATTCTATATCAAACCATTTCACACAACCCTAGAACACCCAAATAATCCCCTTTGTGCAATACAACTCATACAGGCATCAATAGCAAGAAATCAAACCAAATCTTAGTCCCAAAAGGCTTAGCTACTCATAATATAACAATAGATACACAATATTAAAGAAATAATTGAAAGCATAAATAGAAATCAAAGGAAAGAGACGAGTAAGAAACACTTCTCTATTGAGCTTTTGAATCCAACATTTGCTATGTTCTTGAGCTTGGAAGTGAAGATAAACTAGTAATCTACCATATTCTAAGATATTCTAAGCTAACACTAGCTAGGAAGTGAAAATGAAATGAAATATGTCTTTTTGGGGTGGAGAAAATCCATTTTTAGAGGATCAAAACACGCTGTCAAAAAGTGCAGAGGCTGGCCATGGCTATGGCTACACCCGTACATGGCCAGAATTGAGGGGCATTCTACCCAGTGGCCACGAGCGTGGCCACTAGGAAGTGAATTCTGCCTGGTTGCCTCGGGCGTGGGCACGTAGTGGCTAGGCGAGTAGGCCTTCAATTGCTTCGGTGGTCACTTTGGTGCTTTCCTCGGTTGCAAGTCACGCCATGTTCCATCCCAAAACATCCAACGCTCTAAACATCATTGCTTTGGTCATCCAATAATGCTCCCGTGTTAAGACAACACCAAAAACTTGATCAAATACTTTATAGAATGCTTCAAAACATCATTTCTATATCAAATCACCTAACACAAGCAATAATTACATAAGTGACCAAAATGACTCCATAATATAATGAGAAATAAGCAAAAAGTATCAAAATGTGCAAGGAAAAAGCATTGGTTTAAGACATTCATCAATAGGGACCTTAGGAACTGCCGACAACTACAGTAGTTAATTCTGGCGAAGATCAGAACAAACTCTCCAGTGAGATTCCCACTGGAGTTTTCCTAGAGCTAGCAAATTTGGAGCAGCTCGATCTGTCATCCAACTCATTCAGTGGGTCAATTCTGGACTATATCGGTGAATTAAAATTGCTTTCAGGAACTTTAGATTTATTCTTCAATCATTTCATCACTGGAAAAATCCCCAAATCTTCAGGTGATTTACCCCTCACTGTTAGCTTTGCTCTTAGGGACAACAATTTAACAGGAGAAATTTCCCATACTGGTTCATTTGTGAATTAAGGCCTGACTGCATTCTTTAATAACCCAATGTTAGCGAAATTTAAGTATAGGGTGTTAAGTACAAGGAAGAAATTTGCTTGGCGAAATTTGATTTTCGGTTTACTTGGCAAAATTTGATTCTTGATTTCTTGGTTTACTTGGGGGAATTCACAGATAATTACATTTGAACTTTAATTTGAGTTATTGAGATCGAGAGAAGACAGGTGGGGCAAAGGAGACCTAAATTTGAAATTACAAAATTATTCCTATACTTAACACCCTTTTGATGGGTTAACAAACGGAGGACAATATCGAGCGATAATACAAAAGTATGAGGCTACTTTATAACACCAAAGTAGTTTAGGACGAAATTGAGAAAGACCACTATAATCGATGACAATTTCGGGTATTAACTCATTTAAAATTGTTAAAAACGTGTAAATCTTATTTGAAGTTATTTGACATTAGTATTTTTCAATTATTTAATTTAATTTCAGTTATATATATATATATATATATATATATATATATATATATACATATTTTCATGTAGGGCCATGTTTTTTGTTACGCCCTTGGTCTATAAAATGATAGGACCAGGCCTAATTTTTCCAATATTATTTTAAAACATAATTATAATTATATATTTTACAAACCATTAGAAATTAATTCCCATGTATTTTATGTGAGATTGTGAATTGAATTGTGGATTAATGTGAATGAGCAGGGTATAAATAGTGTACAGGAGGAAGGAAGTTACAACTACTGACTAGCCTATAGGAGCCTATTTAGAACAACTTAACAAATACAAATGATGTCAGCCACAACTAATAAATACAATTAATATCAGCCACACATGTGCTTAACACGCCCCCGCAAGATTGAGGATCCGTCGGAGACACCAATCTTGGACCGTAGCTGAAGAAACTAATGTCGGCCAAGTGGCTTAGTAAGAAGATCAGCAAGCTTAGCAGAGGAAGAGACATGTTGTACTATCAACGCGCCACTCGAGACCAAGTCACGGACAAAGAAGTAGTCCAAGGCCAAGTGTTTCATGCGGGAATGAAACACGGGATTTTTACAAACGTACGTGGCGCTGAGATTGTCGCAGAACAGTACCGGAGGCTTCACCAGACCCAATTTTAGCTCTTGTAACAAATTCTTAACCCAGAGAACCTCTGTTGTTGCATTTGCCAATGCCCGGTACTCAGCCTCTGTAGACGACCTAGAGATAGACTTCTGCCGTGTGGACTTCCAAGAGATAAGATTAATGCCCAGGTATACCAGGTAAGCGGTAGTAGAACGGCCTGCAGTGGTGCAACCTCCCCAATCTGAATCAGAGTATACATGCAACGAAAGAGGTTGGCGTGCTCGCAGGAGTAGACCATGACAAACCGTCCCTTTAAGGTAACGCAATAACCGTTTAGCAGCCTGCCAGTGCAAGTCCGAAGGCGCATGCATGAACTGTGAGAGCCGATTGACCGCAAACGCCACATCAGGCCGTGTGAGCACTAAATACTGGATTAGACCAAGCAGGCGGCGAAATTGGGTTGCATCAGTTGCGGCACCGGACGATTGTAGCGGCATCAACTTCTCGGAAATAGCCAGTGGTGTTGAAACATCCTTTGCACCATCCATCTTGAATTGCATCAGTATATCAGTGATATACTGGCTTTGTGACATAAAAATTCCATCAACAGTGGTGATAACCTCTACACCCAGAAAATGATGTAAGGTGCCGAGGTCCTTGAGAGCAAATTGTGCTGACAGGGTGCCAACAAAACGATCAAGCCAGACAGAATCATTCCTTGTCAACAAAATATCATCTACATATACTAAAAAGTAAACAACTACACCATGAGCTGAATAAACAAATAGTGAAGCATCTGCCTGTGATTTAGTGAACCCACAACGCTGCAAGAATAACGAGAGCTCCTGGTACCAAGCTCTAGGGGCTTGCTTAAGGCCATACAGAGCTTTAGTCAACCTGCAAACATGAGTAGGGTACAAAGGATCAACATATCCCGGTGGTTGCTCCATATAGACCTCCTCATGCAATGTGCCATGGAGAAATGCGTTATTGATGTCCAATTGGCGCAAACCCCAGCCATTACTCAATGCAATAGTTAGAACTAGGCGAATGGTGACCGGTTTCATAACCGTGCTATAGGTCTCAAAGTAATCTCGGTCAGCAGTCTGCAAGAACCCTTTAGCAACAAGGCGTGCCTTGTATCGATCAACTGACCCATCCGATTTACGCTTGACACGGTAAACCCACTTACAACCAATCGGAACCCCGACTCCACGAGGTACAATACGCCATGTTTTGTTGTGGTGCAAGGCGTCGAACTCCTCATCCATGGCTTTCCTCCATCTAGCGTCTTTTAGAGCCTGAGCAACGGTAGAAGGCTCTAAAGTGGGAGGTAAGGGATGTGCAGTGGTGTGGTTGACGACATAATCAGAATACCTGGGGTTAGGACGACGCTGCCTGGTAGAACGACACAGCCCATCCTGCTGTTGAGAAGTTTCGGTGGTGGTGGCTGGCTAGGAAGACTTAAGAGTAGGCTGTGGTTGAGTAGGGGATGGAATCTTTGTAGAAACAGTAGGCGACGAACTATTTGAAGAAGGCGACAAATTATGGTTAGGCTGCGAGGAAGCTGACGACGAGGTGTGAGAATCTGCCAGACTGAGCTCACTGGACTGCGCAGGCGACGGAGCAGAGTGCGGCAATTGTGGTCTAGTAGATTCCGACGAAGATGACACAACCGGCGAACCAACCGGCGTAGACGACGCTATCGAGGATGAGGCACCTGTATACACGGACTCCGTAGTAGTAAAGGGTGATTTGAACAGAACTTGTGGCAGGTCAGAAGACTGGAAACCCGTAGACATATCTGACTTGACCTGAAACTCTTTTGAAGGAAACACATTGGGGACAAAACGTACATGCCTTGACAAATAAACACGGTTCGAGACAAAATCAAGGCATTTATAGGCTGATTGAGTGTTTGAATACCCAAGAAAAATACATGGTCGGGATTTAGGTTCCAGTTTTTTTGTATTATAGGGCCGTAACCACGAAAAGCAAAGACAACCAAAAGGTTGCAATTTATCATAATTCGGTGATTGTTTAAACAAAACATGATATGGAGATTGATTACCTAACGTTGGTGTTGGGAGCCGATTAATCAGGTAAACAACTGTTTGAAACGCATGAGACCAGTAGGAGGGCGGCAAAGCGGCGGCATGAAGGAGCGACATGCCAGTTTCGACAATATGTCTATGTCGCCGTTCAGCCATGCCATTGTGCTCAGGTGTGTGTGGTGGAGTAGTGAAATGCGAAATGCCATGAGCATTAAATAGTGGTGCTAGTTTAATGAACTCTCCCCCATTGTCAGAATAAACTGAAATAATTGACATACCGAAATACTTCTCCACTAACCGTTTAAACTGAGGAAATATCACAAAAAAATCATATTTCCTTTTTAACGGATATAGCCAAATGTATCGGGAAAAATGATCAACAAAGATGACATAATAAACAACCCATCAACAGATGGTTCAGAGGTGCCCCATACATAAGTATAAACCAATTGCAACGGTCTAGTACTAACAAGAGTACTTTTGCCAAAAGGTAGTTTATGACTTTTGTACATATTGCACGATTGACAGTAGAATTGACGTAAGGACGACACAGAGATAGGAACATTACAGTGTTGCAACACTAGATGTAGCACCTTATTGGACGGATGATCAAGGCGATGGTGCCACAGCGATACTGGTGACAGAGTTGTGGTGTTTGTTGAGGGCTGGCACAAGAGTGGTCCGTAGCAGACACCATTAATGTTCGCTCCCCGTAATAGCGACATCCCCGTTTGAAGATCCTTCACAATAAAATGAGAATAAAAAAATTCAACGGACACTTGATTAGTTTTGCACAGTTGAGACACAAATAATAGATTATTATGCAACTGTGGGACACGTAGAACGTTTTGGAGGGTGAGCACGGAAGTGGGAGTGGGAATGGTAGTCAAACCAATATGGGAAATTTTTAAAGAATTACCGTCGCCCAAGCGAATTTCGTCAGGACCCTTGTACTCAGAAAAGGTCTGTAGAGGAGTAACACTAGGGGTGGCATGGTGAGAAGCACCACTGTCAAACAGCCATGGTGAAGACGACCCAATTATGGAATTGGCTGTAGGTGACTGATAAGGAGGAGGTGCCTGCATGGGAAAAACATTATGTTCCTTTAAAAACCGGGTTAACTTACGGCAAACCCGAGTCTCATGGCCAGAAAAATTACAAAACTGGCACACAACTCCAAGTCGGCTATTGCCACCATTCAGCCATTGTTGTCTGTTATTGCCGCTATTATTATTGTTGTTACGGAACCTTCGGTTGTTGGTTGTAGCGTGCTGATTGTTCCGGGGAGGAAAAGAACTACGTTGGGTAGCATTAGCAGTAGGCAGTATAGACTGGCGGGCATCATCAGCCTCCTTTAATTGACGTTCATGATCTGTGAGAACGTCGGCTAACTCACCCAAGGAAATGGGAGTTTCACGAATACGAACAGCAGAAATGATGGGATTGTATTCTTCCCCTAGTTGTGTTAATACGTAAACAACTAGGTCTTCATCAGAGACAGGACATTGAGCCAATGCGAGATCATCAGCTATGGACCGCATATCATTCAGATAAGCAGTAACTGACCGAGCACCCCTCGGATTTTTAGTGAGCTTGGCCTTGAGGGAAATAATGCGTCCTCGAGAGGCATTAGCATAACTAGCAACGAGCTGTTTCCAGGCATCACAAGCTGTTGTAGCAGAAGATATAAGGGGTTGGATTGTGTCTGAGCAGCTCCCTAAAAGAGCATAATGTTCCGGGTTTGGGGTAGTTTGTGCAGTATCGGTAAACTTGGCCGGTTCTTTAACAGAACCTTCAATGTAGCCGAGGAGATTGAAGCCAATCAGAGTAGCTTTATCTTGGCGTCTTCAGACGGGAAAATTTGTTGGGGTGAGTTTGATTGGGAAGTTTGATGGTGCAGTGAGTTGGACCACTTCATTAGATGTCGTAGGAACAGCAACTGTAGATGCCATTAATAGGGAGAGTTGACAAAGGAAAGGGAGAAAAAAAAAACTTTCTTAGGAGATTGTGGCTCTAGATACCATGTGAGATTGTGAATTGAATTGTGGATTAATGTGAATGAGCAGGGTATAAATAGTGTACAGGAGGAAGGAAGTTACAACTACTGACTAGGCTATAGGAGCCTATTTAGAACAACTTAACAAATACAAATAATGTCAGCCACAACTAATAAATACAATTAATATCAGCCACACATATGCTTAACATTTTATACATACTCAAAGAGTCAAAGTGTAATATAATTCTAGAAAATTATTCGTGTTTTTCTTTAATTTTTCACCCTATATAAGCACTTCAGTCAAAGCTAATTGTATGTCAACTTCTTTGATCATCTTTCAAAAACCTGTGTAAATTATGTCACATTTACATTATTCTTCTCTAATTAGTTTTTCTTCTAATTAACTATAATTTTATTTAGGCTGGATATAATATATTCCTTATAAATATGAAAAAAAAAAAAAAAACTTGTTGAAAGCACCTGATCAATTTAATAAGTTTTAGGAGGAGAAAAAAAATGTTTCTTTCAATTGTTGAGAAATGATTTTGTCCCCCACTCGTGTTGAAATTATGTTCCAAGTCTCATGGATATATTGCATTACAAAGTACTGTGAATGTACATAAAACTTCTGACCATATTTTTCAGTGTTGGCCATTACAATTTTTATGGTCATGTTTATAATTGTATTATATTCATGTCATGCGGCATCAACAAAAACTCATGATTTCAAGTCCAACAATAAAAATAAAAATAAAAAAGATTAAAAAAATTTTAAAAATAAAAATCAGTAGAATATACTTCTGAAAGCAAGTTAAATAACTAGTCACAAAGTAGCTCTCCCAAATAGGAGGTCATAGGTTCGAGTCTAAGTGAGAGCATTATTGACTCTTTGTACTTAGTAGGTGACTCGTCACATATATAAATTCAAAAATTAATATTGTTGGTATTTGTATTTTCAAGTGTAGAAAACAAACTACTTAGAATAATTCATAATCAAAATAATATTTTTGAATGGAAAATAAATTAAGATACACGAGAAAAAGACACTTTAATAAGTT
>CM008339.1:17780354-17791580 GCA_002525835.2 Ipomoea batatas
TCATTTGAGGACTATAATTAACTCTTTTATATATATATATATTGCCTCAAACTAAGTTTTGGTGTTTGATTATTGTAGGTGGAGTTTATATGATGGAAATTGATAGAGTGGTGAGACCAGGAGGGTACTGGATACTCTCAGGTCCTCCCATCAACTGGAGGAATAATTATGAAGCCTGGGAACGTCCGAAAGAGGACTTGGAGGAGGAACAAAAGATCATAGAAGACATTGCAAAATGCCTGTGCTGGGAAAAGAATCACGAGCTGGACGAGATTGCTATATGGAGAAAAGGAACAAAAAAGGAATATTGTGAACAGGATTGTCGTGTGCCTAAATGTGCATCCACCACAGCAGATGATGTTTGGTAACCACCAACAAATCTTTGTTGTTTCTTATTCACTTAATTCCATCCACGGATGTTATTAGGATCAAGCGATACCATTTGTTAGGATCAAGTGTTTATCACTAGGCTATAACTAGCAGTAAAGGCGCAAGTTTATTTCTTTATAGGCCGCCATTACAGTTTCCAGAGGCAGGGTACTAGACTTGGCCTTTCACTAGCCTCCGCGCAACCATCCCCTAGCCAGCAATTGATGGATTTGGCCCTTTACCTGCCTCGGCCCAACAATTCTAATCCCAACACTTGCTTGCTCTTGTTAGGATCAAGCTACCACTTACGCCAAACGCTATAACTAGTAGCAAAGGCCGCAACTTGATTTCCTTATAGACTAACGTCACATTTTCAAGAGACAGGGGCTGGACTTGGCCCTTCACGGATTCACTAGCCTCCGTCCAACCATTGCATCCCCTAACTACCAATTGATGGACATGACCCTTTACTTGCCTCTGCCCAACAATTCACATCCTAACACTTGCTTGCTCTTGTTAGGATCAACCTACCACTTACGCCAAAACGTTATATCTAGTAGTAAAAGTGTAACTTTATTTCCTTATAGACTAACGTCACATTTTCAAGAGGCAGGTGTTGGACTTGGCCTTTTGCTCGCATCCGCCTAACAATCTCTTAGACTTTACTAATTGATGGACTTGACTCTTTACCAGCTCCGATCCGTCCAACAAAGGATTCTGATCAAAATTACTATAAATGTAGGATTAATGAATAGAATGTAGCTGATTGATTACTACTTCATATATACTAGGTACAAGAAGATGGAGCTATGTGTAAATCCCAATTCTTACCTGGAATCTACCAACTTGGATGAAGGTGGAGAACTGAAGCCATTTCCAGAGAGACTGAACGCTGTTCCTCCAAGAATCGCAAGTGGATCCATCCCTGAGCTCTCAGTGGACTCATTCATGGAGGACAACAAGATGTGGCAAAAGCACGTGAAATGGTACAAAAGAATTAACAAACTCATTGGCACAGGGAGATACCGCAACATTATGGACATGAATTCTGGTCTGGGAAGCTTCGCTGCCGCCCTCGAATCCCCCAAACTGTGGGTCATGAATGTGATGCCAACCATAGCCAAGATTGAAACTCTGGGCGTTGTCTTTGAACGTGGCTTGATTGGCATCTATCATGATTGGTAACTTCAATTCTACAAAACAAAACATCCTTAATTTTATGCTGAGTGTACACTGGTTTTTTTCTGTTTTGTTTGGTAGTTTCTATTGGACTTTTTTGACAGGTGTGAAGCTTTCTCCACGTACCCGAGGTCATACGACCTAATTCACGCCAATGGACTTTTCAGCTTATACAAGGACAAGTAAGTTGCCAACACTAATCTCTACAAATTATACCATAGACCAAGTCTATCTGCTTAGCCTGCATTTTGAACCCTGGTCTAAAAATAATCTTCAGATTATGTGTCTGCAGTACCTATATATACAATTAACTGTATGTACTTGTAAACAAATTAAAGATACATAACGTGATAATTACAGATACATAAATTGTTAACTGCAAGTACATAATATGTTAACCAACATCTTTGTGCATCTGCAGTTAATATAGTTTGTATTTGCAGTTAACACTTTATGTGTTTGTAGTTTTCATATTATGTGTCTATAATTACCATGTTATGTGTGCTTTCAATTTGTTTACAGGAGTACAGAAATGTTAACTGCATGTACAAAATGTGTTAATTGAAGACGTTTAAGTTTTGGACTATAATTCACAATGCAATATGAACCCTAGGCCATGGTACTAGGATTGAATCTCTTATTTGCTTCTCCTATCCCTCTACTCATTTGTGAATCATGGATTAATGCATGCAGGTGTAGCTATGAGGATATTCTATTAGAGATGGACAGGATTCTGAGACCAGAAGGTGCAGTTATTCTCCGAGACCATGGGGATGTGCTAAGCAAGGTGAGAAGAATAGTGAGAGGGATGAGGTGGAACACCAAAATCGTTGATCATGAGGACGGCCCTTTGATCCCAGAAAAGGTACTTTTTGCTGTCAAACAATACTGGGTTGTGGGAGACAAGATCAACTCAACCATATCCTGATAATTAAATGCTTAGGAGGCTAGGAATATATATATGCAGCCAATGTTGCTGCTGTGTTGTAATTTGTTTGCAATCACAGCTTAATTAAATTCCTATCCTTTTTACATAAGACTTTAAAATTTAAGGTTGGACAACAAATTTTACTAGTTTCCTTAGCTTGTTAACAGGTCGCTTATATATGTTGTTTTTGGTTGGCAAGGACTTAAACCGTATGCTTAAATACCATGATGTCTGCTATGTTCATATTGCTCAAAAAGATAATGGTCATGTTTGGTAGATAGCTGTTAGCTGATAGATGTTAACTTGATTAGGCTAGAAGTTATAATTAGTTATAACATTAGCTGATTGTAAAAAGGTGTTTGGTAAATTAGTTGTTAGTGATAGTTGTTTGGTATAATTTCTTTTTTCAAAAGGCTAATTGAAAAAGTTGCTTTGAGTAGCATTTTAAATTTTAGTATTTTGAACTTACAAAAAGCTTATTAACCAAACACTTATATTGATTTTTAACCAAAGTCGAACAACTAATAGTGGTCAAATAAGCTAAAATTGGCTGATAGGCTAATTATTTACCGAACAGGGCCAAAAACCACCTTGGAATGGGTTGTTGAGTAAGTATATATGATTCTCGTATTTGGATAGTCACAAGTTCAATTAACACCATTCTGGTTGAATTTGGCTAACTTTGTTGGCTGAAGATAATCATAATTTAAGAAAAAAAAAATTTATGTAATTTCACTGCCGGCCAGAATGGTCGCCAACTCTGACTTTTTATTTTTAACCCACCCACTTTAAAAACATTCATGTTGGTGCATGTAAATACGAACGCTATATCCCTAACATGTAACCATAGTTGGCCTAGGTTTTAAGCTTGCAATGGAAGAAAAGCAATGAAACATTAACAATGAAGAAAAGGCTTTGAATAGCTTGGAGCTATCAAAGTTAGTTAAAAGTAGAATGTATTAAAGTCTTTCCTTTTATCTTATTACAAAGATGATATTTATACTAGTTGCATTAAGATTACAATGTATAAAATGACTACTATACAAATAAGGTAATTACATGCCCCCTCTATGTTGATTCCTGCCCTGATTCATTTTGATACATATCAACACATAATTCATTAGGTATAATTAACTTTGACGTCGATCATTCTAGCCATTTAACATTCTTGGGCATATATGGCCAAGCTAGCAATTCTCAGCAACCCATATCATTTTGCCTTTTAATAGCAAAGTGAAGCTTCTAGGTTAGATTTTCGAGCTAGATGTATAACCTAGCGTTAATTGCCCCAACTAGTGATCATTTTCTTATGACATGGTAATTTGGTATAAGAAAGCTAAGTTTAATGCTTAATGATTTCTTTGTTAGCCTCTTCAGCTCTGTTGATAGGACAACAACAAACTGTTTTGACTTTTTAACTAGCAAGAAAGTGAAAGCATCTTTCTTAAGTCACGGATATTCTTACATATATGTAAGATCGCAATCTTTAATTTTCTAATCCAAATTGATTTGATGGGCTCTTCAAATTTCAAATACATGTTATTTTTTAAAGGCAGAAAGGTCAAATAAGCCTATGTACTACAACTGATTGTTCATCCAGCACCATGAACTACAATATGATCCATCTAGGCCCTCAAACTTATTATTTTGGAGCAAACAAACTCTCTAACTAATTTGTGACCTGTAATTGCAGGTATTACAGATCATCTATAATCCCGACCAACTCCGGCAAACCTCTGGTGAACATCTGACCAAATTCTGACAACTAAAGTCATAATATCAACGACCGGCAACCGTTGACTATCGTTGTCGCCAGTCGCGTTCTGCCGAAGAAGGCTGGTCGCCATCTGCGGCGATTGGAGATGGCGACCAGTCGATCACCTTGGCTTTCTCCACTGTCGGAGATGGCGACCAAGTTGGTCGCCTTTTGCACGGCCAGAGAAGGTAACTAGCCATCTTTGGTAGAACGCGACCGGCAATAGCGATAGTCAAAAATCGTTGGTCGTTGATATTGTGACTATAGTTGCCGGAATTTGGTCGGATGTTCGTCGGAGGTTCGCCGAAACTGTAGATGACTTGTAATACCTGCAATTACAGGTCACAAATTGGTTAGAGGGTTTGCTTGCTCTAAAATAATAAGTTTGAAGGTCTAAATGGACCATATTGTAGTTCATGGTGCTGGATGAATAATCAGTTGTAGTACATAGGCCTATTTGACCCTTCTGCCTTTTTTAAATCTATCAATTCCTTTTGTTTCACCATTTTCATCTCTTCAACGGATGCCAAGGATTCGCCATTAACTCTAAAGTTGCAACTTGATCCCTACTCTGGTTCCATCAAAAACATAGGCTTACAATCTCGATCAACTACTTCCATTCCCATTAAATGAACTTAGGTTTTCTACTCGACCTCTTCGTTCCCAATTCTTGAATTTTTCATTCAATTAGGGGAAGGAATTACTCTAAATTCAAAAACCAGCATGTCTTCTAGTGAGGAAGATCATTTGTTTCATTCCTTACCCCAAGAATACCATTGGGTAGATAGAATTGATCTTAGTGCCCGTAGGCCTCACTATCAACATTTATTTACAATTTTTTCTAGGCGAGGGAGTGTTGCTATTATGCCCAAGTCCGAGAGTGAATCAAATTTTGATAGCTATTAAAATCAATATAATATCATAGCCTCTCTAAGAATAGTTGAAGTCTTGCTTTCATGGAGGGAGCTACCTTAGGGATAGGGCCACCCAACCCCACCCCACCCCACCCTTACCGTCTCCATTTCTCTTTATTATATTATTTCTTTTATCAAGATTTTAATAATGGAGGACATCAATTATACATTATTTTAATTTAAAAAATCTCCAAATTTGAGATGTATGCTTTAATTTAGTTTTATTAGTTATGTACTTATGTTGATTAATTAATTAGTGATTTATTGTGTGATGTATATTTGCTAGTTTAAATGATTAATTTTGAAATTGACAAAATTTAATATTGATTATTTAATTCGTGATCTTGATTTTTGTCTTTATCTCTCAAATTTTAAAATATTTAGTTAATCAGTAAAATGAATATAATTAATTATGAAAAATGTTTTGGTGACAAAATACTTGACAAAACTTTTTATTTGATATTAATAAGTGACAATCTGATTTACCAAAAAAAAAAAGTGACAATCTATATTTAAATAAATGTTGGTGTTGTTGGTGTTATTATTGTTATTATTGTTACGTTATTGTTATTAGTGTTACTAGTAGTTGCACCCGTGCGATGCACGGACTAAAAAATGTAAAAACCAATATACTGTAATATAGAAATTAAGAAATGATGAAAACAACAAATGAATTGATAATGAAAAATTTGTACACTTATTACAAATTATTGAAAACTTCTTTGTATACGACATTTTGAGTCGTATTTGCACATTGTTCATTTTCGTTCAAGATTAAAAATTTTAATCCTAAAGGATTACTAACTCTTGACACTGCTACATACAATTGTCCATGATTAAAAATCGGTCTTTTCAAAAACAAACCAACGTTTGTTAGTGTTTGACCTTGGCTTTTATTAATTGTCATGGCATATGATAACATCAATGGAAATTGCTTTCTTTGAAACTTGAACGGCAATCTTTGCTTGAATTTGGAGGAGTTAAGGACATTCTTGGTATTAATACCTTTGTTCCAGCATGTGTGTCGCACATAATTTTAGCTTCCAATACATGATCAGCCAATCTTGTAAGAATAAGCCTTAGCTTGTCCCATTGCATAGTCCTAATGAGTGGTCAATATTTCTTAAAAGCATCACAGGTGAACCCACTTTTAAAGAAGTGCATGATTAGGTAAACCAGAACATCGCAAGCCATTTAAAAACTCAGGAGTGTGCAAGTCTGAGAGCATATCTGCATTTGAATTTGACTTACATACAGAATCACAACTCAAGTATGTCCTACCTTCGGCCCGATTTTGCTCATTCATATATTCATTGATTTGATCAACAACATCCAAAGTTGGCGCCAAAATAGCACTATTCTTTAGACAGCTAAGATCATGGTTGCCATTACGAAAACCAGGGAATATGCTATCAACAATAGTACCAATAGGATCATCATTAAATTTGAGTAATAAGTGATCTAGAATATTAAGGTCAGAATAACCTTCTGCTGAATTTCCAATTTCTACATCCCCTATATTAGCAATTCACTTTGCAAATTCTTCAATCTCAGCTACTTCAGTGTTAGATTGTAAGAGGCAGAAGAATGATTATTTATAACTGAGTGAGATTGGGATCCTTTGTCTGATCTTTCTGAGCCTTTATATAAGGTCTTTTTTGTAGTTGTAACCTCCCCTAATATTAAGGCCACCATAACCTTCCTATTTTCTTGGCCTAACTCTTTAATTTCTTCTCTTACTGCATCTTTCTTCATAATAATAATAATAATAATAATAATAATAATAATAATATGGAATATTATTCCATCAGAAGTCCCCTATTTTCTTAGGGGCAAGTATTTGTCGGCATAAGAAAGTAGAAAACAAGTACACGTAGAGCCAAATCGCAAAAAAAAAATTTGATAACACTCGGAGTGCATCCTTAATGACAGGTGTAGTCCGAATTACTTGTTAGTGCACGGGGCACCAAAGTTGTGACCTTCCCCGCTCGGAGCATTGAAGATCATAATGAGAGCCATGGTTTGGTGCGTAGAGCACCTAGGAATTCGCAATGGTTATTTGCTGCATGCTGAATAACATTTGATTAACAGGGCATGCCAATACTATCGATTTAAATATGAAATTAAAATTGAAGATAGGTTCGGAGAACTGTACTCTATCTTCCTTTAATTTATTGTGACCAACACCAAACTTATTCATTGTAGCTGTTGTTGTAAGAGGCAGCGCGAAGCTTATCGTGTAATTTAGATGGTAGCACGGAGCTTACCATATAATTTAGTTGGCAGCTCAGGACTTGCCATATAATTTAGGTGGTAGTACATGGCTTGCCAAATTATGTAGTTATTTGAATAAGTTTTGGTTGTTGGACCAATCAACTAATTAAAAAGAAATAATACAAAGAATAATAACAATAACAAATTAACAATGATACTTATCTTTTAGCACCGCATGTTGGAATTGGGAGTTATGTCGCCACCGTAATCGAACGTCATTTTTTATATTCCTCGTTGAAAGGGGTAGCAGGTGTCAAAATTCCATGTCATCATCATGATCAACACATATTTTACGATTGCGTGAATGGAGATCTGTAGTGGTCCAGTTGTCAATGAAGCCGCGGTTGCCTGGGGTGGTTATTGTAATCTTGGCCACAACTCCACAAGGACCAACAATAATAATTATATCCCATGCATAAGTCATAACCTTCCCCCTTCCCCAAATTATGTATATATGATGTACTGGATGGAGTGATTGAGATGAGGTTTGTATGAATAGTGTATTTTGCTGTTGCGTGATGTGAGATGGAGAGCAATTAAACTTGAGTGTTTAATCAGCTCTCAACAAGAGCACCATTGATGGATTTAATTAACCCAAGGTAGTCCGAATCATTAAACCCGATAAATAAAGGAAAGACAGATAGTAAAGGTGTTTGCATGAAATTGATAAATAAACCAGGCATAGGATATTTAACTTAGAAATCAAAACGATAAAAATCACGAGCCTTTTTGGGCTAAGTCAAGCCGAAATTCACTATGTTTGGTGTAGGTGTTGTACATGTACAGAGGCAACCATGGCCATGGGCTGAAAGAGAGAGACAGAGATTAGAGGTTATATATTTAGGACTGAACGAACCAGATTGAGATCCTTTGTTTGATCTTTCTGAGCATTTATATAATGTTATTCCTGTGCAGTTGTAACTTCCCGTCTTTCCTAGTTTCTTGCTGGACTTCTTCTTCTTTGATTGTTATTATTATTATTATTGTTGTTGTTCTTGTTGTTATTGTTATTATTGTTGTTATTATTATTATTATTATTATGGCATAATATATTATTCCATCAATATATATTAACCTGTGTTGCCTGTCGAAAGCATCCCGGCTCCATCACCGGAATTTTAATGCTTTTAAGGTAGTGTTCAATGTAACACCGCACAACGTTTATTCTTTGTTCACTACTTCACCTTCATGCTTCGAGATATTGTTCCACGCATGCATCTGCTTCGAATTTCTACTTCAGCTTTACGCAGACCTTGTGGAGGTGATTACTCAACACAGTCAACAGGCCAGTTACCAAATTAAAAGATTGACCAAATCGACTAAAGTTGTCTCCAAATATATTATATTGTGGACTACATTTCATATATTTACTTGGCCTAAAATTTATTAACAATGTAAATTGACTTGAGTAATTTACACAATCAAATATTAACATATTATCCTATAAGACGTTATCAATATAATATATAAAATCAACGATGATCACTTGATTTTACTTCACGATTGATAATACACACATGTGTTAGGAAGAACAATAATTTCGATGAAAAAAGTAAATTTAATATACTTTATTCTTGTGACAATCAATATTTTTTTTTGCAATTCATTAATTTATTTATGATTTATAAAAATATAAATTTATAAGAAAATTATAAATAATGTATTAATAGAAGATTGAATTTTTGTACAAGTGTATTCAATTTAGAGTTTTAATGACTTTTAGTTTTATATACTTTTTAATATGAAAAAGTTTTTAAAAGTGTATAAATGTTTGTCCTATGGATATTTATAAACTCTTACAAAGTTGATAAAAATTTAAAACATTCTAAGAAAGTATACAAAAACTTTACAAAAGTCAATTAAAATCCCACTTTAAAAGTATTTGAAAGTATTTAAAAACTCTTGATTGAATAAACCCCCTTAATTTGTTACAGTAGCTTTAATACCTTCTAGTGGCTAGCATGGGGTGTACTAAAGTCTAAAACATATATGAAGAACAAAAGGTGTAGTTTATATAAATATTATTTAATGCAAAACCATATTATTACTATTATTATTTTGTTTCTTGACCAAAAGAAAATGAGTGAGATCATGTTATCATTAAAATTGGTGGGTAACAACTCTAGTCAATTACTTTAAGTTCAACTCTCAATAACAACACTATATTAGTTTTTCTTAGTTTAATTACTTGTGCACATTACCAAATAAATTTTTTTCTTATCACTAGAAAATAAGGTGAGTATTTCGATCTAAGGTGTATAGATACAACGGAATAAATTATGAAATTATATTTTATTAGTTAAAACTTTTTGATTATCAAGACAATATAATTTTAGATTATATATAAAATATTTTATAGAATGAGTTCACAAAAAAATATTTTAGAATGATATGGACAATGTAGAGTTCCAACTCCAGGTAGGATGAGACATGCAAGTAGATAATTAAAGTCTTGATGTACAGCTAGCTAGGCATATGTATACGTCATTGCAGGTATGCCTATGCATGGCATGCAATAAGCAAATAATTATGGCATGCAATAAGCAAATAATTAAGCATCTTTGAATTTAATTCAATTTAACCCTCCGTATTCTAAAAACAGGCCTACACCATCCAAAAACCTTTCCCTTCTCTGCAACTCTCTTAGCTTCTTATTAGCATCATCCATTCATCTTCTTCTTCACAAACTCGATCTCTCCTTTCTCTGCAACTCGATCTTCTTCTTCTTCTCAAACTCGTTCTCTCCCTTTTTTGCAACTCAATCTCGATCTTTGACCCAAATTTTTTTAAATATTCTTTCTCATATTTTCTAGCTATCAAAAACCTTTCGTCATGGCATTATTCTTCAATGGTGGCATTCGCATTCCCTTCGCCAATAAATTTAAGGCTCGTATTCTCGCAATATTGAGGTATAATATAAAGTGTTTTAATTTAATATTCATCTCAGCTTATTACATATAGTTCTCAATAACTGTTCACAATCTACGAAATGGACAATTTTCATTAGGACTAAGGCCTTCTACAATAGTCATTTTTGTTGAGTTTTTGAAATAATAAAATGTGAGAAATGAGATTTTCACAAATGTAAGGAATGGATTTTTGAGTTTCCTGCAAGTTTGGGAATTTTAGCTTCCCACAGATCCATTGTCGCCACCTCACCATTACAATCATCGCCTACCTCCCCATCCCCGACACTTTTCCTTCCATCCCCACCCAAGTTTGAGTACTCTCCATCCTTACCCCGGTCCTCGAAGGGAATTCAAAATTGCCCCACCCCGATCCCTTATTTTTGTCCCCATCCCTATCTCGGTAGGAGCGAAGAATTGAGTTCCCCATCGAATACGAATACAATTGACATCCGTACCTAATATCATGTATACAAATTATAAGTGGAGTAGATTATGTCAAAAATATTTATTTAACATTTTAAATGCAAATAATTATAAGTGAAATAGATTATGTATATACGTAATTCTACATCCCACCATATATTAACTTATACCATTACGCTTATTGATAATATCTACGTTAAAAGCAATATTTTAATACAATTAATGTTTTTTTTTTATTTTGTTGATTGCTTTTTATTAACAACTAATTATTATCATATTCCCCCCTAAAATTTAGATGGACAGATGTTAATACTTGCATGGTTTTAGCTGCAATTGGAGGGGTGATGTGTGGTTATTCTCCACACATTTACGGTACGTCATTTAAAATAATAATTTTTACAATTTTAAATGTAATTTTTTGTTAGTAAACAAATGCATAGTCGTATGACCTTTTAAGGCTTTTAATTTCTTCCC
>CM008339.1:17863528-17880106 GCA_002525835.2 Ipomoea batatas
TTTGGCTGACATGAGTTTATCATAGCCATGTAACAGGGAAATATGACATTGAGCTCCCATAATATCAATCAATAGTTAATTGTATTTTAAATTTTTCTGATAATGGTGAAATAACAATGAATAAAACACATAATCAAATAGCACTTTGACTTGAAATGATTGCATTTTTGCACAATAAAAGGCAGTATAAATAGAGAAGCCTAACCTCTTCAACAGCCGTCTTTTCTGGCAAGCGCTCAGAAAACCTCAAGGCCTTGATCTCTGCTTGAGCCTCAGACGATTCCCGGTCCTTGTCTGCACAAGTCAACAAAAAATAAAATGCGACCACATCAATCAAACACAAACCAGAGAACACCTAAACTCGACGTATTCAAACCGAATCCCACTGGATCCAGCTGACATTACTGACCTCTGACTTTGTTCTCGAGTCGATTGAGCTTCACTTTCACCCGATCTGATCCGTGCAACAAATTTATGAACTCGTCCGCGTCGAGACTCGACCTCACCAATGCTCTCCTCATGGCCGTCTTCCCTTCCTTGAAGGACGCCGACACCGTCAGTTGCAGCGGCGTAGCCTCCGCCGTGGCAGGCCGCACATTGCAGCCATTCTCGCCGGAGCTCACTTCCGTCGCCGTCACACTCCTCTCGCCGGGAACCTCCGCCATTTTTTATCTACTCCCTTATCTCTTCTCTCACATCAAATTCCTCTTTCTCGCCCAACGTAATACTCAAAAACACCAAATAGTGATTACATAATAGGGAGACAGACAGACAGATACAGAGAGATAGACAGAGAGAGAAAGAGAGAAATCAATGTGTGAGTGCAAAGAAATTGTGGGTGAACTCTGCTACAATTGCTATCTTAGACATTTGGGCGAAGAAAAAGAGTGAGAGAGAGAATAATGAGGTTCAGATTAGGGTTCGAAGGGAGGGAAGAAGGAGACGGGTTAAGAGTAATTTTTATGATTTATCGGAGGAGAATGAATAATAATATATAATAAGAGGAAGTTAGCCACTCATATTTAGTGACGGTTTATATAACCGCCACTAAATACACTTATTTAGTGGCGGTTATAATAAACCGCCATTAATATTTTGTTGCTAAATGACTGAATTTTTGTAGTGAAATGCCGAACAGTGAAAGGGCCTACCTTTCGGATAAAAGGGGATTTATAAAAGAGCGAATAGTAAGGACAACCATTCGTAACCAAAAGGTTGCAAAGTGTTAAGGTTCGAAAAGTTAACTCAAATAGTGACAATTAACCACTCGAAAAGAATTGATCGAGACATTCTTTGAGTCAACACTTCAAAACCTTAATACATTAGTGCTTTATTGTAAAATGTGTCATAGACATTTTGTGCATAACAAAAAGTAAAGTTCAGTCAAAAAGGTGGTTTAACGGCTGGAAAATCTGACACATAAAGTACCTTTCCTGTTTATCAGCTGGTCACTACCTGCAAGGTAATAGGTGTATGGATTTCCCTCTAACAGATTCATTTCAAAACGCTTATAAATACCTTTATTCAATACTGAATTGAAGAAGGACCTAGTCTATTTCAAGAGAAATTTACAAGTGTTCAAAGCGTTCTTAGCAAGAATTTAAGTGTGACCAGTGAGAGAGACTAAAAGCTCAAAAGCTACATCCAATTTAAAAATTTATACTAATAGAAAGGAGTTCAAGAACCATATTGAAGAAGCTAAGTTCTCATAGAAATAGCTTTACGCCTTTACCATTTAACCTTTGTAATATTGTATATTTGTATATACTATTATGCATTTTTTTCATTTAATTTATTTTTCTCATATGTATTTTTTATTATTCAGGTTGCATTGTTTTGTCTTCTTGATGGTTCCTTTGCATTTCCATTAGCACTGATGAATGCAAGAATGGACTAATCAGTGTTGGTGCATTGGTGGTATCAAAAGCTGCAATAAAGATTAAAATACCTAAAAAAAAAATTGAATTTGTATTTTATTTTGTTGCCCCTAATGTTAAAGTGTGGATTAGTGACTATATATTTAAAAAAAAAAAAAAAAAAAAAAGAAAAAGGAATTGAGTAATTGGCAAAAGTCAACATAAATGATAAATGCAACATAATAAATAAACTTTTTAAATGTTGAATAATCATAACTCAATTAATTTTGGCAATATACAAATTATTTTATAAAAAACATTATCGCATTATTTATTAACTTCAAACAATGGAGAATTATAAATAACATAACAAATTAACAAGTTAGACTTTTGGGCTTATTAAATTTTTGGAGTGTAGTAATTCAAACCCTAATTAAACCCGATCCGAAACACCCCAACTTGATGCATGTTTCTATATTTCAATTCGATTTTCGGGCGTAGAGAATTTAAACTCAAAAAATTTTGGGTGACCCAAATACCATTTGGTTGAACCGAACTCGCTCGTATCCATCCTAGTTGAAAAGATGGGGGAGAAAATAACATTATTCATAGTTGAGTTTATTACCGAAATGGTCCATCGATTATTGTGAAATTATTAATTTGGTCCTTAACAATTTTTCGTGTCCAATTAAGTTCTCAACTTTGAAAATTTTAACTAATTTGGTCCTCCGTTTCTTTTGCGGTTAGACATCCGTTAAATCGGATCAAATTGATAATTTTGTTATAGTTAAGGGACTATTTCGATAATTAATTTTTCAGAAAAATTGTGCATGTAATGACTGAAATTGTCCCTTGACTATAGTGAAATTACCAATTTGGTCATAATTTAACGGATATCTAACGGTAAAATGAACAGAAGATCAAAATAGTTAAGTTTTCCAAAGTCAAAAACTTAATTAGACACAAAAAATTATCGAGAACCAAATTGATAATTTCGGATAAACTCTTCATAGTTTTACCACGCGAGTCGGAGATATAATAGCGAAAGTCTTTGAAAACCACGCAGAAACATAGTACTCAGTAGTGGCTATGGAGATGGCGACGGAGTTGCAGAGAGGGTTTCCTCTTCTGAGACAGCAAACCACAGCCCTGCTGAAGAAGAACATCCTTCTATCCTTGAGAAACAAGAGAACCACCTTCCTTCACCTCTTCTCCTCCCTCTTCTTCATTGCTCTCTTGTTCGGAATCCAAAAGGCCACTGATTACCGTTCCAGGCACCCCTCCGCCGTCGCCGCCGTCCCCGATCCTCAAGCCGCCACTAACCCCGCTATTCCCGCCTGCGAGCACAAGCTCTTCGTCAAACGCCCGTGTTTCGATTTCGCCTGGAGCGGCAGCAGCAGTTCCAGGATTCAGGCCATCGTCGCCGGAATCCTTGCAAACAATCCCGGCCGCACAATTCCGGCGAGTAAGGTCAGGAAACATAAAATTTATGTGTGCTTTTATATTGTTTTCTTGGATTTCAACTTCAATTTTTATACTCCATATCACAACTTCAATAATTTCATACATAAAATATGACTATGAAGAAAATATATGGGTTTGCTTTAATTATTTAAAAAAAAAATTAGAAAAATATATAAGCAAAATGAATTTTTTTTCCCTTCTCCATTTTTTTTTAAATAGAGATTTTTTAAATTTTATTTTAGTTTTTCTTTTGAAGTATTAATTTTATTTTAGTTAGCTTCCTCCTCCGGCTCTGTTTTGGAGGCATCAAAGAGTAAGAAAAATTTGTAAGACTTCCATACAAATTATTCCAAAAAAGTCTTACCCCACAAAGAGAAAGAAAGACTTATTCAACTTCTTTTTGCTAAAGAAATAAGAAATTTCGTAAAACTTATGTATGGTTAGTGCTTATAGATTGTGATGATTGTAAATGATTAATAATTTTACATGAAAGCATCAATATGGACATGTTTGGTAATATAGTTAGCTTATCAATTAATTTTAATTTATTTAATCACTATTAACTGTTTGATCAAGTCAAACAGTCAATATAAGTGTTTGATTAATTAGTTTTTTTTTTTAAAAAATTATTGCTCCGAAACTCCAAAATTCAAAACAACCTTTTTGATAACATCATTTTGCATATAATCCGTTATCAACAAATTTATCAAACATTTTTCTATAATCAACTAATGCTATCAACTAGTCAAACTCACTAATTCAATCAGTTAAAAGTTATTTATCAAATACTCCATAATTTCATGATCATCGGTACATCTTTTTTACCTTTTAATTATAATATTTTTAAGGCCAGAGACACTCCAAAATCCAAATGATGAATTAATGACAAGAGGATATAGCCATATATATAGGGTATGTAATGAGTGATGCAAACAAAGTCAAATTGGTGTTTCCTAAGTAAACGTATAAGTCAATGACCTAATTAATATTTAATATAGTGCCTTTGAACGTGTCAAATTTGTTTTTTTTTTCTTCTATGTCATGAATTTTGTTACACTAAAATTAGAATGATTCAGAAAAAAACTAGCTAGCATGACCGTTGCACATGATTGATACACAAATTTAGAACTGATTTTTTTTTTAATTTTCATTCCTTTTAATTCAATCAGTAAAGCACATGTAACATAAAACTTATAATAATTAGAGAAATCTCTAACATTTTTTTTTGAGTAGTACTGGCATTGCTATAATGTAGTAACCTCTCATTTGGGAGAGCTACTTTATGCCATTAGACCACAAAATCATTGGTTCATATTTAGTGAGTATAAAATAGTGTAAATTAAAATTTATGAGCCTCTCTAGTGCATAGTTTGGTATTAAGTTTCGAAGGTAAATTGTCTCTGAGATAACTCTTCATTTGCATGGGTAGGTTTATGGGTTTGAGGATTTAGTCTGGTTAAACAAAAAAATTCGAGTTATAAAAAAAAATTGTGTAAATTAAAATTTATCGAGATCTATAGTATTTTTCTAATTTAACGTTGGCACATTAATGGATTAATAGCGTTTTAAATTCTATAAAAATATAAAAGAATTCATAAAAAAAATATTTTAGCTTGCAAAAAAAAAAAAAATTTAGTATTTTATTGTACGTTATTCTCAACCTAAAATAATCTACCGTAGGTCTTTATCAAGGGCAGATTAGGAAATTGAAATGATGAGTGTAGATTTACAAAGTTGGACGGGAAGATTATAAATTATTACTATATTTTTTAAACATAAATTATTACGCGTACTATATAATTAACTGCAAATTAAAACTTGAGTGGGGCAAATGCCCCACAACCTTACATATGGATTTTCCACTAAGATATGTGATATTGTTCAATTTCACTTAGTTAATAGTAGGGGGGCGTTTCGGTGTTCGGTTCGATTTTTTTGGTTTCGATTTTTCGTTTTTTTTTTTTAAATAAAAAATAAAAAAAAAGTTAACCATTCGGTTTAACATTAGAGTTCGGTTCAGTTTAAATCGTTCGGTTTCGGTTCGGATTTAATTCAACTCGGTGTTCGATTCAATTTACGACCCCCGAATTTCAACATTTCCTAGGCGACACGGCAGTTGAGGAGCGCCGCAATGTAACGGGACGCCGTAATAACTATGCATGCAGATACATCACATAACCCAAATCCAAAGTCTAATATTTAAATATTAAATACCAACATAACAAATTAACAATTCAAACAAATTAAAATAAAAAATAAAACTGAAATTAAAATTTCAAAACTGAAATTTCTTACTGGAATGAATTTGGAAATTCAATTCATTCCAGATTACAGGAGTGAATGTCCAAATTCATTCTAGTTTGGAAATTATATATATATATATATATAATATTTATATTTAATTAAAAAACTGTTCGGTTCTTCTAAAACATGAACTGATCGATTTTCCGTTCGGTTCAGTACGGATAACCCAAACCGTTTTGTCCAGCCATAGTTAATAGTTTATTTGTAACAATTTATTGATCATATATAATCAATAAATTTCCACATTTATTGACTTAACTAGGGTTTTGCGATCAAAGTACCTCCTGTAAGGTTCATATACCTATAAGGTCTCTATACTATGTTTTACTCAATTTAGTCAACGTGTCTCAATTTTGTTCAATTTAATTTTTATACTTTAAAAAATGAATAAATTAAAGACAATAGTTAAGTGTTAATATGATTGTTAATTTAGCTGACATGGCACTGACATTGTCTCTGTCGCGTCATGATATTTACATGCCAACTTATATATGAAGTATTATTGTATAAGTATTTAAAATTAATTAATGTTACCACCAATATATTATAATTAATATGCCCAAAATAAATGATTGCTTACATATTTACATTGAAATTTGAACACTTGACCTATTACATAACGAAGACTATTCAACAAATCTCCAACCCAAAACACCAAATTATGTATGAAATTCTACACCGTAAGCAATATTCCCAATATATTCTTACACCATTTTTTTTTATCTCCAACACATTTACACTAAATTCTATAGAAAATTTTATTTCTTCACTAAAATAATTTATATTCTCATAAATTAAAACTTTGTATTAATACTTTAAATATTTTAATATAAAATATAATTATAATGCAAATAATATTCTTGAAATTATGTTTTATGCAATTTAATTTTAACCAATCTATATTCAATATTAGTCATTTTCAAAAAAAAATAAAATATTTAATATTAGTCTTGTTTTAGTCGTCTTGCTAAGATATTTCAAATGATATAATTTATTTTTAATAATATACAATTTATGCTTAAGTATTTAACAAAATACACAAATACATATAACAAAATAAGGGATATAAAAAAAATTGGTAAATAAAAAGGGCCAAAATGGAAACAAAATAATGCACCAAATTTTCCGTTTGATGAACGGCGCAGCACTCTTCATCGACAGAATTTTTTGCCGCAATGGCGTGTTCTTTGGAGAGCTTCTGCGCTCAAAATTTCACCATTTTAACATTTTGATGTGTTCTATGGAGGTGATCTCACTACCATTTTACTGCATACTCATATGGTCATTTAATTACAAAGTATCTGATGGATTTAGTTAATCCGGCGTCCAAATTAATAAACCCTATAAATAATAGGAAATAGTAAAAGGATAAGGAAGATAGATAAATGAGCAATCACAAGATAATGTAACGCTATTACAAGAGTCTATTAGGACAATGAGTGAGAATATGATGTCTAAACAAGACAAATACAATGCTTTTATATTGACAAGCCACTCAATCGCCCCCACGAAAAGGGGGTTGTTATAACCAACTTGGACCGCGCGCCCCGAGCCCTCATTTGACCGAGGCCCAACACCGACCTGGGGTCTGACACCCAACCGAGGTTCAAGGTGCCGACCCGGGGTCGGCACCAGCCACTGCCTAAGGCCAATCGAGGTCCAAAGTGCTGACCCAGGGTCGACACCAGCCACGGCGCAAGCCCACCACGAGGCCACGGAGTGTCGGCCCGGGGTCCGAGCTGCGAGAATTCGTCAGTGAAGGAGAGTAGACGTTAGCACCGCTCCGACCCGTCCTCCGTGCCCCCTAAAATATCTATAAAATAATAAACTCGTGCGGAGATAATTTTCCAGGATAATTGCCTGCGATTAGGGGTCCGTTTGGAAAGCAGGAAAATGACTTCTGGAAAATGTTTTCTGGAAAATGAGTCATTTTCCAGAAAACAGTTTCATTTCCAGTGTTTGGATGTATTATGGAAAACTGTCTTTGTGTGTTTGGTTCATTTTCTGGAAAATGGATAGAATTGTATAATTAAACATTGTAATTGTTTTATTTAAAATATAAAAAATTATAATAGTTATTAAAATAATGGTATTTAATAAAAAAAATAGAATTTAAAAAAAATTAAAAATTAAAAAAATTAAAAAATTAAAAAAAAAAATGTAGCAAAGGTTTTCGGCGGTTTCCCCACCTCCTTAGTCCATGGTCATGGGTGATATGGCTTGGTTTTGGTCGAAAACATGCGAAACAGCTATTCTGGCGATTCCGTAAAATGACTTACGGAAAAAAATTCTGTAAGTCATTTTCCAGAAAAATGATCTGATTTTCCTTGGTCAACGGAAACCATTTTCCGTTGACCACATTTTCCTGACATTGCCAAACACAGAAAACTCGGAAAACATTTTCCAGAAGTCATTTTACAGGTTACCAAACACACCCTAGATAGGGTTTATCACAAATAGACTCCTCATCCTATAAGAATTGTTCATGAATAATTAGAGTCCTACAAGATCTCACCATCTTCCCTATAAAAGACCTTAGGAATCCCATAAGTCACACCCATCATTCGACTCATCACTCCTCATTAATTCTCACCACTTCCCAACCTCCTATTTGAATTTAAAAAATGGAGACTAGGCTCCTCTCTCACCTCTTTTTCCCCACTTTTCCTCCTATTTAATCCCCTTCTTTATCCCCATTTCGGCCACCACACACCATAATTCACTCTCAAGCTCTTTCCAAGTCTCCTCCAAGTGTAATAGTTTCCTCCACGTCCCAAGCCGAGCTCAGGTTAGCTTCTCCACCTCCCTTCTCTTTTTTCGCAAGACCACGCTATTTCTCTTAATAACATTTTTTTTGGACTTTTAGTTTACGGCCGAGAGG
Source organism: Ipomoea batatas (assembly GCA_002525835.2). Lineage (NCBI taxonomy): Eukaryota > Viridiplantae > Streptophyta > Magnoliopsida > Solanales > Convolvulaceae > Ipomoea > Ipomoea batatas. Next base: position 17,872,034 of record CM008339.1, read on the forward strand.
GCCCTCCCAACTTCCCCTTACTCCTTCTTGTCTCCTTTGCATGCACTTTAGCTTGTTAGGTCCATATGAGATTCTAGACTCCATAGATATTAGTGACCTTCCCATGGATGATAACACACCTCTAGGTGACTTACCTCACCCCTCCACCGAGGTCTCTTCTCTCCACGGGGACCCTTTAGATATAGCTCTTCTTCAATCTCTCGAACCCGATTCTAGCTTTAGTTTCGACCTCTTACCATCTTTTCCGAGCTTGAGTTGGATATTCCACGCTCCATTTGACCAAACACTAACGCCGAGCATATAGCCCAAGCCCAAGAGCTAATGGGGTTGGGTGTTGAGGTGATAGCGTCGTCCCCAGACGGCAACGTTACCGAGCCCTCGAAGGACCGCTTTTTGGGGGTTCATGTGCTCTCCTTGTCGTACGGTCTTCGTTTTTCAATCCATCTCTTCGCTTTGTCCCTCTTAAACCATTACCAAATTAGCCCGGGTCAACTAATACCGAACTCTCATTACGTGCTTTTGGCCTTCCTCCTTCGATGTAGGGTCCATAAAATCGCCCCGTACCTAGATTTGTTTCAATATCTCTTCTAAGCTACGGGCTCTCCCACCCCAAAGAGTAAGGGTTATGTAGCTTTCTCGACCCGAACTCATATGAAGGTGTTCCAAGACATAAACATCTCTAGTAGGAATTGGAAGCCTTGTTTCGTGTTCCTCTCCGTTGGACCCTCCATCCCCTTTGTTTCTCCGTGGAATAACCGTTTTAGAAAACATAGAGCTCCTCTACCTAATGCCGACTTGATTAGGGATGTTAATGCTTTTATGGGGTTGGGGGAAACCATTTATGTTGGACCTATGGTGAGTGAGTCGAGCATGACGGACCTAGGTTTTGCCCCGAGCACCCAACTTCCCTCGAAGTTGTCGACCTCGGGTCCTACGATGGCACCGGTCAAGCCCATTAGAGGTGGGCTCCGATTCCGAGGCCGAGCCTTCGCATGGGGATGAGCTCTCTTACGACGTCGCCGCTACGCCTCCACATGAAGTCGAGTCCGAGCTCTCCGCCGCCGCGTCTAGAGGTGGCTACTTACTCCCTCCTTGTCATTACTTTTCAAGATCATCTCTAGGCGTGGGACTTGAGGTCGACAACATCGAGGGAAGTTGGGTGCCCGGGGCGAAACCTAGGTCCGCCATGCTCGACTCACTCACCATAGGTCTAATATAAATGGTTTCCCCCGACCCCATAAAAGCATTAACATCCCTAATCAAGTCGGCATTAGGTAGAGGAGCTCTATGTTTTCTAAAACGGTTATTCCACGGAGAAACAAAGGGGATGGAGGGTCCAACGGAGAGGAACACGAAACAAGGCTTCCAATTCCTACTAGAGATGTTTATGTCTTGGAACACCTTCATATGAGTTCGGGTCGAGAAAGCTACATAACCCTTACTCTTTGGGGTGGGAGAGCCCGTAGCTTAGAAGAGATATTGAAACAAATCTAGGTACGGGGCGATTTTATGGACCCTACATCGAAGGAGGAAGGCCAAAAGCACGTAATGAGAGTTCGGTATTAGTTGACCCGGGCTAATTTGGTAATGGTTTAAGAGGGACAAAGCGAAGAGATGGATTGAAAAACGAAGACCGTACGACAAGGAGAGCACATGAACCCCCAAAAAGCGGTCCTTCGAGGGCTCGGTAACGTTGCCGTCTGGGGACGACGCTATCACCTCAACACCCAACCCCATTAGCTCTTGGGCTTGGGCTATATGCTCGGCGTTAGTGTTTGGTCAAATGGAGCGTGGAATATCCAACTCAAGCTCGGAAAAGATGGTAAGAGGTCGAAACTAAAGCTAGAATCGGGTTCGAGAGATTGAAGAAGAGCTATATCTAAAGGGTCCCCGTGGAGAGAAGAGACCTCGGTGGAGGGGTGAGGTAAGTCACCTAGAGGTGTGTTATCATCCATGGGAAGGTCACTAATATCTATGGAGTCTAGAATCTCATATGGACCTAACAAGCTAAAGTGCATGCAAAGGAGACAAGAAGGAGTAAGGGGAAGTTGGGAGGGCCCTCTCGGCCGTAAACTAAAAGTCCAAAAAAAATGTTATTAAGAGAAATAGCGTGGTCTTGCGAAAAAAGAGAAGGGAGGTGGAGAAGCTAACCTGAGCTCGGCTTGGGACGTGGAGGAAACTATTACACTTGGAGGAGACTTGGAAAGAGCTTGAGAGTGAATTATGGTGTGTGGTGGCCGAAATGGGGATAAAGAAGGGGATTAAATAGGAGGAAAAGTGGGGAAAAAGAGGTGAGAGAGGAGCCTAGTCTCCATTTTTTAAATTCAAATAGGAGGTTGGGAAGTGGGGAGAATTAATGAGTGATGGGTGGAATGATGGATGCGACTTATGGGATTCCCAAGGTCTTTTATAGGGAAGAGGGTGAGATCTTGTAGGAATCTAATTATTCATGAAATTTTTTTGTAGGATGAGGAGTCTATTTGCGATAAACCCGGCCTATTTAATCCCAGGAAATTATCCCGAAAAATTATCTCCGCACGAGTTTATTATTTTATAGATATTTTAGGGTGCACGGGGGATGGGTCGGAGCAATGCTAACGTCTACTCTCCTTCACTAACGAATTCTCGTAGCTCGAAAAGTGGAGGACTGATGATGGATATATTAGGAAGTGGAGCGGGGCAAACCAAACCGGAGGAGCGGAGCGAGGAAGAACCGAGCGAACCCGGACTCGAGAGCAAGCTCCGCTTAGGCCATGGCTCGAGTGTCGACTCCGGGTCAGCACTCCGTGGCCTCGTGGTGGGCTTGTGCCGTGGCTAATGTCGACCCCGGGTCGACACCTTGGACCTCGGTTGGCCTTAGGTCGTGGCTAGTGCCGACCCCGGGTCGGCACCTTAGACGTCGATTGGGTGTCAGACCCAGGTCGGTATTAGGACTCAGTCAAGGAAGGGCTCGGGGCGCGCGGTCCAAGTTGGTTATGATAACCCACCCTTTTCGCGGGGGGCGGTTGAGTGGCTTGTCAATATAAAAGCATTGTATTTGTCTTGTTTAGATATCATATTCTCACTCATTGTCCTAATATACTCTTGTAATAGCGTTACATTATCTTGTGATTGCTCATTTATCTATCTTCCTTATCCATTTACTATTTCCTATTATTTATCGGGTTTATTAATTCGGACCCCTGAGTTAATTAAATCCATCAATATGACTATATACCATTTTAAAATGAAATCGGTAGAAAAATTTTATTTGTATAAAGATGTTTAATAAGAAAATGAATATATTGATATAAAAATAATTTAATTTATGTTGATAGAAAAATAATAGGGAAAAGGGCCAATGCATAAATAAAATAAGTTAAAACTTACAATGCATAAATAAAATTTTATTAATGTTAATATTTTTTAAAAAACTAATCAGTGTTATGAATTTTAATACAAAATATAAAAATTTTAGTTGTTAAAATATTATAAAGTAAAATAAATTAATCCTAGTTTGCAATTAATAAACAAGATGAGGGTGTAGTAAAGTGGTAGTTAGTAGCATTTTATTATACAATAGGTAAGTGTTCAATTCTCAATATAAGCCTGTATGCATTTATTTATTTTGGACATATTAATGTAATATATATGGTGGTAAAAATAATTAATTTTGAATAATTATAAAATAACATATAAGTTGGCATATGGCAGTGATGATGTCAACGCCACGTCAACTACGCCACGTCAACTAAGTTAATGGTAATATTAACACCATTAACTATTGTAATTAATTGTACACCTTTTTAAAATATAAGGACTAAATTGAACAAAATTAAGGTAGTATATCAACCTCATAGATACTTTGACCAAATTTTGCGCAAATAATGTTTGAAGTTTTTAAAAATTATTATATTAATTTTAAAAGGAAAATGTTCCTTTACCCTCCTCCAAATTTCCCCTCATGATGTGGCTTTCATTTACTGAGCGCCAATGAATTGGCTAACACATACACCACTAAGTAATAAATAAATTTAACTACCAAACACATGATGACACCTCAGGAGAAAAATTTTGTAGGGGAAATACATGAGAGGTTTGTAGCATTGCTCATTTTCAAATAAGAAAAATGTTTAAATTGGTCAACGAACTAAACATAAAAATGCAATTAGGCCATTGAACCCTAAAAATGTGCATTTAACTCCCTTGACTAGCAAAATATGTCTCCTATTGATTCCATCCTCAATTTGTTACTTTGCCACGATGATATCTGGGGCAATTGTTTTACTTGTTTTACTAAGCTGATGGATATATTAGAATTAGAACCGGGGTGAACTAACCTGGGGAGGTGAACAAAGTGACTCGGCCCGACCCCGTAGTCAACACCAGGACCTCAAGGCTAAGCCGGACCATAGGCCCCGAGGTCGACCCCAACGCTAGGCCTTGTGTTGCGCCAAGGACCAGCCTCAATCTCAAGCTCGACCTTGACCTTGGTGTCTGGGTTCAACCTTGACCTTGGCATGCAGCCTTGGCTTCCGGCCTCGCCTTAGCGATGTAGTTAAACTGTAACCGCCCACCGTCTTCGCGTGGGGCGGCTACGAGGGAGCTTTTGGTATAAATAATATCGTTTGTCATGTTATTGGGAGATCATCTGGTCTTGACATTACATGTCTTGTACTCTCACGAATCATTAATACAGAGCTTTGTATTTCCTATTCAATATCTTGTCTTTATTATTTATCCTTTAATTATTGGTTTAATTAATTTGGGCCACCCAAGTTAATTTATTCTATCATTGGTGCTTTCATTGAGAACTCGATATACAAGCTCGAGCGTGCTCCCTATTTCCAATGGTGAGGTCCAACTCTCGCATCTCTCGCAATTCCTGCAACACACGTATTACCCCATACTAAAACGAACTCAACAAGGATGCGAATTGTCCACCCCCTCCTAATAAGGTCAAAACGAGACCTATATGATCACTTGAACAAGAACTGTAAGGGTGGATCAGCCCCAATTGCCCTACCTCCGGCCCCGGGCCTCCAAGTCAGGTTAGTCGCGATCTAATAAGTCGCAACTATGTTAACCCAGCTCATCGAAGGGATTCAAGGAGTCAAGGTGTGGTGTGACCCCATCTAATCGACACCACCACCGAGGTGCCATGCGAGGCTACGCATGGGCAACCACCCTGACCTCATCCTCCCTGAGGCTGAGTTTAACACCGGGGGCATGAGCTTGACCATGGAGCCCAAGCTGATTTGGAGGGCAATTTGCTATTCACCTAGTGCGACCCCAAATGTCGACCTCAATTCCGTGAGAGGGGGAAGGGTCTTAGCTCACCTTACCTTTGCTCATAGCTGACCTCAACTTGATCAAACCCCACCTTTTTTCGAGCACACATTGAGGGACTCGTCTTATCCTAGGTGGACATACTCATGATTTCCAAGCTCACGCCGAATATCTCATCCTCCGAGAAGTCGAGCTCACGTTGAAAAACCTTCCTTGCCTAGCGAAATTGATGTCATGATTTGTTAAGCTCGTGCTATAAATCACGCCTCATTTCGGGAAGTCAGGCTCGTGACATACCGAGCTTATGGTGAAAGATTCATTATGCTTTGAGAAGCCAAACTCATGGCTTGCCAAGTCCACCTCAAGGAATTTATATGCTCCTGATCCGTTGAGCCCGCACCCAAGGATGCGAGTCACTCTGGAGGGACTCCGGATGGCCAACTTCGTGAGATCGCATTGAAAGCTCGTCTTACCCCAAGTGGCCAAGATTGTAATTCCATGGGAGCCCGACCTCATATGCCGACTAACCTCGATCACCTAAGGAAGAGGAGGGGAGAGGTCTGAGCTCACCTCGCTTTATGGCCAAGCTCATGTTTTAATAGTGACGAGCTCACCTTGCCTCGGATGTTAGCCGAGTTCAACTAACTTGTGCCCAACTTGTGATGGTCAAGCACGTTGAACGACTAGCCTCACTCTACGAAGTCAAGGTAATGATTTTTCCGACCTCATGCTGATTGTCTTGCCTTGTCCTAAGAAGCCGATGTCATGAATTTTCGAGCTCATATTGAAAGTATCATACCCCAAGTGTTGACCTCGAAGCTAGGGCTGCCAACCCCACATTTAGTTCTCCCTAATACTGTTATGAAGGGGTTGGACCCCAAGTATCAACCTCGAGGGCCAAGGCATGGACCTCGACCTCGATTCTTCCTAATGGAACTACGGATCTTAGCATCATCTATTACCATGCAAAAGGATTAATTCTTAGCTAAGCTCGAAGCGGGCCGACCTCGAGCTTGATTATCCTTATGGCCATTCTGAGGTTAAACCTCACCTAGTGCCGAATGACGAATTGGGAAAATTTATACATAGTAGCAGCCGTGGTTCGTCCCGGTAGCTACAAACTCAATACTAAACTCCAAGCACTTGCTCAAGTATTTCCAGTAATTTCACTTTTATAAGGTAGTTCGACCACTTCAAGTTCATTGTCCTTTAATAGTCATCCAAAAACAGCCTGATGAGGAACCAAGTGTTGATGATGTTGAATTCAAGGATTCAATGGTTTTTTCTCTCAACTACATGGAAGACCATGATGTCTTTACTGAATGATATTTTGAAGAAACAGAGTTCCATGGTCCAGAACCAACGCCACATCAAGGAAGACACTGAAGACTTAAGGGGCCATTTGGTTCACGGAATCTCACATTACCTTAAAGAATGTTAGATTGTTGGGAATGTTAGATTACTGGGAATGTTAGATTCATGTGTTTGGTTAAAACTGAGGAATGTAATATAAACCTGTTTGGTTTATTAGTTATCTTTTATGTTATACTAATTTTTTTTTTACGTTAATACTTTTAACATATTTATTACATGATTAAAAATTTTAATTAACTAATTAAAATCTTGAACTTGAGAAATAAAATTATTTTATAAGCTAACATGATGTAATAAAAATAAAATAAAATATATAATTACAAAAATAATTAAATATAATATATATAATAAACTAACATAAAAAAATATTATTATAAATTATAATAATTAGAATTAAAATGGTAAAAATTTGTAAATATCCAAGGTAATATTTCATAACCTAAGAAATGTAAGGGAATCACATTCCCTTCAAAATCCTATGTAGAGGGTAAGTTTCATTACTTAGGGAATGTTATATTCCCTTATGAAGATGAACCAAACATAGGAATGTTAGCTTTGGAATGTCACATACCCTTGGTTATGTTGTATACCTTGAACCAAACGCTGCGTGCTATAGATCTAACTATATTGGTTTTTATTAGATTAGTATATATAGATAATAATTCATCTTGAGGTGAATTTATTTACTGACAATTAGTAAATATAAAAATGTAAATCAATTATATTATTATTTATTACCCACCATTTACTTCATTTGGTGATTTTTTTTAAACAAATCAAAATAACATTTTTCGTTGTAATATACTCCGTATTATATTGATGGAATATATTTAATGGATTTTACTTGAGTTTAGGTTATATCATTTGCAAGCAAAGATGAGTTGATTAATTGGCTTCTACAAGAACCAATGCGTACCCCGGGAGCTCTTCATTTTGAGGAAAAGAATGCAACAGTGATAAGCTATGGTGTTCTAACAAATTCATCAACTTATATTGAAGTCCCAAGGCAGATTGAAGATCCCACTTTCAAGTTCAGAATTCCTCTCCAACTAGCTGCATCAAGAGAAATTGCTAGATCTTTAATTGGAGGTAATTATCAAGTATATTATTAAGGTTACATTATAAATTAATTAACCATGATAATATTTTTCATTTTTGTAATAGTGAACCCGATACTAAACTAAATATGACATAACATGTTGCGTTATGATTAGTTGTCTGTCAAATTATTAGATTATTTTATGGAATAGTCAGTTAATCACAATACATTATATCACACAATAGTTAGTTGTCTGTCACTTTTTTTTTTGAGTGACAGAGAGAAACTACAGCCACTATCTGAGAGTGTGTATGGGTAAACCCGTTTTATAATCGTAGCTAATAAAAATACTACAAAAAGGTAATTAAACCAGTCTAGGTTGTTCATAATTT
>CM008339.1:17905668-17918670 GCA_002525835.2 Ipomoea batatas
ATCCCGTGGTTTTTTAAAATTACATGTAATTCATTAAATCTGGACACATGAATAGCTGTGATTGGTTCTTAGTTCATTCCTAGACTGCAATTCTAACCCGAACAAGCCCCCTATATATATATGTCTTGATGTGCATTGTTCAACAAGGTTTCCCCACGATGCAATGTAAATGGCCAGAAAATTGTGTCAACTTGTTCACAAAATTTCCCGGCAAAGGCTTGATAGAATTATCGCTGGGAAACACATGCTTGGGATTTCCAGATTGAATGAAAAATGCACCATTCATCATCAGGTCACCCTGTGATCTCCACGCCCAGTTTTTCCACTCACTCTGTTGTGCATATTCCCTTTTTGTCACCTGCACGCACATCAACAACAACAAACACTCAACATTAATAAAATTTACTTACACATACAACTCCAATTTGAGATTAATCTTAGCTTTAATCTAATATGTTGGGTGGAGTCAATAAAGAGCCAAGTCCAACAATTGGACAAATGTGGGTAAAGGGTCAAGTCCAATAATTGGTGGCTAGGGAAAATTGTTGGGTGGAGATCAGTAAAGGGCTAAGTCTAGCAAAACATAATGACTAAAGGATTGTTGGGTGGAGGTTGATGAAGTGCTAAGTCCAACAATTGGTGAGTGGAGGCCAATGAAGAGTCAAGTCTAGAACCTAATTTTATTTTTCTGAATACTATTGACTCTGTTACAATGTATCTGTTCATAGCTACTTTCTCAATCAAATGAAGCCCAATATCGCATCTACTCAGACTTGAACTCACCCCCTCCCATGTGGGGTGCAACTGGTGCTACTATATATACCACAAGATCTTTAGAAAATGATGTTGCGCTCTGAACTATAACTTTTGGCAGTTGTAATTTTTGCCCTTCCATAATATGCCAATTATCAATGTCACCCCTGAATTATTAGTAGTGTAATTGTTGCCCCTCAATTTTCAAAAAGGGTACATATATTGCCCCTCCCGTAACAAATGAGGGGCAATATATGTACCTTTTTTTTAAATTGAAGAGCAATATTTACACTGCTAATAATTCATGATGACATTGATAATTGACATGAGGGGCATAAATTACAATTTTCCCTATATACATATATATACCTCTTTGGCGTGACCGTTGGGAGGAGCAATGAAGCGGTTGCCTTGGCTAAGGATAGTTGGTTGGTGGCTGCCACCAATGGCGTACATAAGCCAGTGTGTATAATCATTATTGACGGCGTGGACGAACCCAAATCTCACTCTCGGCATTCTCTGCACCAATCCATGCCCAAAGTGATTAAACGCCAGCGTAATCTGCATCACTTTATCCTCCTTAGTGCTCCCACTCGCCCCAAACAACAAAACCTCATTATGCCGCGTAAAATGGCAATTCGATATGGTGATAGCCGTGGAAGCCTGCACAGCATCAATCACCCCGTCCACACAATTGGACATGGAGACATGGTCGATCCAAACATTTGTAGACCCGAAGATGGAAATCCCGTCGCCGTCGCTCCGGGTCCGGAGCCCGTAATGGTTGACGGAGTCTCTGATCATGCCGCCCTTGCCGGCCTTGATGTCGCGGATGTGGAGGCTGTGGATGATGACGTGGTTGATGTACTGGAGAGTGATGCCGGCGCCGTTGGTGATGTGGATTTCGGTGCCGCGGCCGTCGATGGTCTTCCAGCTGGTCATGAGGAGCTCCTCGGTCAGCCTGATGACCATGGAGTGGCCGAAGATGATCCAGAGCGGGCCGGGCTGGATGACGGCGTGGCGGAGGGTTCCGGGCTTAGGGTTGATGAGATCTTTGTCGGAGTGATCGTTGACGATGTATATCTTGCCTCCTTTTCCTCCCTTGGCGTTGCGGCCGAAGCCCAGAGAACAGTCGGCTAGCTTCATCCGGTTGGTGGCCCAGTTTTTGTTGCATCTCCAGCATTTATCAATGGGGTTTGTGGCCATGCATGGACCTTTGTACTTGGGTTTGTTATTTAAGCCCCTCCTCGTGCTATTCTCATTCGTTGACCTGCACCAAGCATGCAAAATTTTTTTTTTTACTCTTAACTCTTAGTTCCACATGAAAAATTTTGACGTAGACAATGTATTGATACCCAAATAAAAAGAATAATTTATCAAAGTTCGCCAAATCTAAAAGTAAAATTTGAGGAAGTGAGATTTGGAAGTATATACAGTAAAATTCTAAAAATAAATACAATGGTTAGAGCAAAACTCATTGATTTGCACGTTTTTTCAAGCCACGTAGGAAGGACAAACTGAAGGAAAAAGAAAAAAAATAAAAAAGGACAAACTTGAAGGACAAAAAGAAAAGAAATTGAGTGCCTACTTGAAGGACAAAAAAGTAAAAAAGAGAAACTAAGTGCCTAGTCGGCGCTTAGGCAGTTGTTTAGAGTGAAATAATACATTTTAAAAATGAAAAAATAACTAATCGTTCAACTAGGTCACCTAGAACACTGATTACGGTGATTTTCTAGGTGGCCGGCCACTGTCAAGTACCTAGGCGCAATTTTTATAATCATATGCTTACTGTTAACAGTTTATGTGTCTGTAGTTACTATGTTATGTATCTGAAGTTAATTGTTTGTGTGTCTGTAGTTACCATTTTATATGTTTGTAGTTAACATGTTATGTGCATTCAATTTATTTATAGACACATTAACGTTTAACTACAGATATGTCAACCGCAGGCACATGATTTGAAGGTTATTTACCAAGATGTCTATAGTTAATATGTTATATGCCTTCGATTTATTTCTAAACATAAGCAGTTAATTGCAGATACCGGATATGTTAACTACAGATAGACACATAACCTGAAAGTTAATTTGAACTAGATTCCACCATGCAAGGTAGAGCTTGGTGTATGGTATACTTTGCGAAATATATACTAAGCATTTATATATTGACGTATTTGTTTGAAAACTAAACACATATATAATTGAGCTTACATGTGCACATTCTCGTTGAAATGATTTGTAACGTTTTCGGGATTAGGGTGATAGGCGTATTGAGCGGCCTTCTGCGCCTCCGCGGCTCGCTGCTGCCACACCTCATCGTAATGCCCAATGTTAGCTTTAGCGGTGAGAGCAGAAAAAGCAACCACTAATAACAACAACAACATCATTTCATGATTTTGCTTATTATTCCACTCCATTATTTTCTTCTTTTTTTTTCTCATTCAAATTGGATAGGATGTATATTCTTCAATTGCTTATTAGCTTTTCCCTTGCTGTTTCTCCGATCCATAAAACTCGTCTCTATAGCCTTTTTACCAAGTATATTGAGATTAATGTTCACAATGCAAAATCTTTTTCCCTTCATTCAATTGTAATGGCTTTTAGCTAGGCAAAATGGCTTTTGGTGAGGCTTTATGGTTGTTGGAGAGGAAAGAGTGGGCAACCGTTACGTTGTTGCTATATTGTTGTGGTCAAACGTGGTCTATGAGCTTTCATAAATTAAACCTTAAAAAGGGTTGGAAGAATATTAACAAGTAGCTTATCCTAATAAAAACTCCCCCATCATTGGACTAGCCAATCCAGGTGTTTGAAATCCAGATAATTAAACAAACAGGTTCTTGTTATAAATAATATTATCATTATAGGACATTATTATTATATAATAAACATAACCTGGAGGGTGTGGTTGAGTGGAAGGGACTCATTCATACTTAACCAAAGGTCAAGGGTTAGCCATTGTGTCCGACGGTGGCAATCCTGGGTTACACCCAAAAAAAAAAAATTATATAACGAACATATTTATGTCTCCATTTATTATTTCCTAAAAAAATTATATAACAAACATATTTATGTCTCCATTTATTATTTCCTAAAAAAAATTATATAACGAACATATTTATGTCTCCATTTATTATTTCCTTTATAGTTGTATATTATATATATGTTTGTACCTTCTTTGTACAGGGAGCTGATGAATGAAATCTCTTGATATTCTCCCTCTAACTCTATCCCTACTATCCATAACATTTTGTTAATATTAGTTTAAGCATATACTTCGATGTTGCCTACAAGTCTCAATTCACCGGTTAGGAGCTAATGAGCCAACGAGCAACCAAACACAACATGTTATCAGCACACAATTGATTAATGGTTTTTTTTTTTTTTGCAATCATCCCTAGTTGATTCAAAACTGTTTATAATTGTTCTAAAAATCGGTGGATTTTGATATATGCGTATATCCAAAATTTGTATATGATATTTCCTGCGTGTGATTAGATATATACACATATTCTTTGGAATACATAGATAAAAATATTTTTTTTATGTGTGTATGTATAAATTCTTTTTCCTTAATACATAATGGTCTGTGAAAACAAAACAAAAAAAAAAACAAAAAACAAAAAACAAAAAACAAAAAAAAAGGTTAATGACCAATTTGGTCCCTTGACTATAGCGAAATTACTGATTTGGTCCTCTACTATGAAAATTTTTACTTAATTTAGTCCTTCATTAAAAATATCATCCATAAACTGTTAAATTAAAGGATAAAAGGGTAATTTCACTCCTCTGATTTTCTTCTTCGTCCCCCTTCTCCTTTACCCAATACTATTACGAACACAGGATGGCGATGCTAGCAATAACAACTTGTGATGACATTAGGAGGGGCTTGGTTTTGAACTGTTTGTGATGGTTGAGAGTTCACTAACTCCTAAAATTCTAGAAAAAAAAAAAAAAGAGATGGGACTTGTGTCTCAACCTAAAGAGAAAAAGTAGTATTCTTCAACAGTTACAAAGCTAAGGTACTTACCATCTCATCAAGAACAAAAGATGGGACTTGTGTCTCAACTGCTATATCCTCAAACTGCCATTCAACTTGTACCTCTTCAGCTACTACCTCTTCCATTCCAACAACTACCTCTTCCAATTCAACTGCCTACAATAATCAATTGCAGTCAACAACAATGGATTGTAGTCCATATAACATATACACTTAAGTAATAAATTGAGCAAATAAGTACCTGTGGATTTTGTCTTTTTCAAGTTATTTTATTATGGCCTTTCACTTCACAAACCATACACCTTTTAACTTCCCCAACTTTCCTTGTCTTGAGTTTAGTGCTATCTTTCTTGATTTCTTCAATTGGGTTGGTCTTTCTTTTTTTCTTTCTTAGACCTCCCAGGTTGGGCCTTATATTTTGGGGGGAGTGGATCTGGAAGGGTCTTGGGCCACAACTCTAAAGATAGGATAGGCTGTATTGCAAACTCATATGCTTTGAGATAACTGTCTACTGTGTAACATTGGTGCACATAGTCTTATAGCTTTTCCTTTATTTTCTTATAGCTGCAATGACATAACTACAAGGGATCCCTGTGAGGTCTCATCTCCTACAACTGCATTGTTTATTGATTAAATCCACCTTGAAGGCCCTAAAGTTTTCATCATCAACTTGGTAAATATTGTCATGGGACTTATAAGTACTGTACCTACGTGCCCTATCCTTTTCCTCTTTAAGCAACTTGTATATCTTAAGACAAATCTTCTTAGTATGACTCTTAATGCTTTCTCTGTTGTTTAATTTGCATTCTAGTCATAAGGTAGATCCTTAACTTCTCACACATACTTAAAATAGGTTTGTCTATGAAATTAAGGATACTGCTATTCCGTGATTCACACAAATTATTCAACAGCAGGTCCGTCTTAGGAAATGTGCTAAAATATGCCTTGCAATAGTGTTTAGCATCTCTTACATCTAACCATTCAGCAGCCTTAGCATTTAAAGCCTTTAACTTCTCCATTTGCCTCTTGTATTGTGCTTCTGTTGTTGCTTTACACACTGCCCACAACTCATGCTTCAGTACATGCCTAGTGAAACCATCCTTTACAAAGTTGGCATACATATGCCTTACACAGAATCTATGCTCCATTCCAGGAAACAACACTTCAACAATAGGTATAAGTCTTTTTTATTTGTCTGAAATCACTGTCCAACTACTCCAAAAACCATAACCAACTGTCACTCAATTCTCCCTCTACAATAGCAAAGACTATGGGGAACAACATGTACGTTATCTACATCAACACCTACAACACTCAACAACTGCCCTCCTTTCTGGGGACCCTTTAGATGACAACCATCTAACCCAAAAAAAATGTCTACACCCCCTCAAAAACCCTTATTTGCAAGCTCCATAACAAATATATAGTCTGACAAACCTAGGTCTTCCATTCACACTAAACTGACTATCAACTTTCATCTTCACAGAAATTCCAGGATTGCTCCTTCTTAATTCTTCACAGTAGTTGTTCAGTAACTTGAACTGCTCTGAATTATCACCTTCTAGTTGCTTTAGAGCCGTTTTTTTAGCCCTATAAGTTTGGTGTTTAGTAACCTGACATTTCAACTTAGCCTTCACATGGTCTTGAAACTGTATTCTACATTTCTACCCCATTCAATGTTAAGTTTAAAGTCATCTTTGTACAGTTTGGCAAGAATTCCATAGTTCACTGTTCTATTTTCATCTTGATCCCCACATGTGTGCTCTGGATTGTATGTATTAACAGCAAATGGACTTCTTGGATTGCTTCTTGAGGCAAAAATAGTCCAATTGCATATGTTATTGTGTCTACAAATCACCCTAACTCTTCTTCTTTCATTCTTTTTTAGCTAGATATCTTTTCTCCTAGTTGTCTCCTGACACTTAATAGCCAATTTGAACTCATCTGCAAATTTGAAAATCATTCCAACCTCAAACTTAAAGTCTTCTTTATTAAGACCAGTCACTTCCCCATCAGACTCTTCTAAATGCTCCAAACTCCTGAACAACTCTTCAGACAGTTCACAATCAACCTCATGCACTTCATCACCTTCCAGTCTAGCACCCTATTTAGAACTAGTCCCTGTGTCCATAAGATACTCTTCCTCACGTTGCACTTCATTTTCACCATCGATATCAGTTTCACATTCATTTTCACCTTCTACCTCAACCTCAACTTCATTGTCACTACTCTGTTATATTTCATCATACAGTAAGCAATCATCTCCCAATTCTCTAGATATCTCTACATCATAATCCCATTGATCATCAAATAAGTGTTCAACATAAATATCCGGCTCCTTGTTAGGTGGAACTTCACCAACAAAACTCACAATATCTGCATCATTTATTATAGGCCTAAGTTCAATTTTTCTTGGGTTCTTTCTACCCTTAAAGAGAACCCAAAACTGCACCTTTCTATCACAGTACCTCAGCTGTTTTACCATTCTCCTTAAATTTAATAAGCTACCCTCATGACAGCTGAAATGGTCAAAATACTCAACTCCTCCATCCCTATAACCAATTTTTGGATGCCAGACTAAATCCCCACCAATATGGAGTTTTAAGATAACCATATGTTCTGCGGAGAGATCATATATATATATAAAATTCAGTTAGCATGCGGTTGAGTGTCTCCCGTGCGGTTGTGCGGTTAAATCTGGGCCATTGATCTTGCTTAAATCAACGTCCAGGATTATCAAAATTAAAAAAAAATGCGGTGGCAATTTGGTAATTTTTGCATCTAAATCAAATTTAAGGTGCGTGATTTTCCTTCTTAAAGTGCATGGTTTTTGTGCTTAAAGTGCGTGATTTTCCTTCTTAAAGTGCATGGTTTTTGTGCTTAAAGTACGTGATTTTTGTACTTAAGGTGCGTGGTCTTTGTACTTAAGGTGCGTGATTTTTGTACTTAAATTGCGTGATTGATTTGCTTAAGGTGCGTGATTTTTTTGCTTAAGGTGAGTAGTTGTTGAAACTTAAGGTGTGTCAACCTGAAGCTTATTAATAGCTTAATGTACAAGAATTTTTCTCTCTTTTTCTAACGTGAAGACTCTTTAGGATATTATCAATGAATAATGAGTCTTCCTAATAGATGAAGAATATGAGAATATTTAGAAAGCTTGTTCTCATGTATAGTGTTTGTATGCTCAAAAGAATTTCTTGTTTCTCTTGTATCTTCTTCTCTTCATCTTCATCTCTATTTATAGATGTTGGAGGTAACAATTTCAAATTTAAAATTTGAATCTTTTGTCAGTTTTGCATGTTGAAAATATTGTAGCCTCTGTCTTTAATTTGTGCTTCAACTGTGACTTATGTATAAGAAACTGTGACCTCCTTCCCAATTTAAGAGAAGCATGACTTTTTCAAAAATGGCTTATGTATAAGAAACCGTGACCTCCTTTCCGATTTAAGAGAAGCGTGACTTTTTCAAAAATGGCTTATGTATAAGAAACCGTGACCTCCTTTCACATTTAAGAGAAGCGTGACTTTTTCAAAAATTTGTTAATAAGAAAACTTTATCCTTAGACCTTTGGCATTAAATACATTACTAATCCTTTCCTTCTATTTATGCCACTTGAATTCTTGTTAATTTTTTGTTCTAATATTTTCTTATACTCCTTGCTTAATCAAGACTTGTAGAATAATCCATAGCTTCTAAAAGTGTGACATTTTCTTCATCTACTCAAAATGACATGATTTTCATTCTTTCTTCCAAAATTGTGACCTCTCCTAAAAGTGTGACATCTTCTTCATTTGCATGATTTTCTCCTTTGGCAAAAATTACATGAATTCTTCCTTTAAATTAGAGAGAGGCTTATTTATTCCATAAATAAAAAAAAATGTAGTTCCATAATTTGTATTTTCTTTCAAGACTAAAATTTTTAAAATACTTTCTTCCAAAAATTAATTTGAGATCATAGACTTCAAACTCTTTCCACGTACGAATTTCTTCTTCTTCTTGAAAAATAATTTTTTGAACTTGTTGAGAAGACTCATCCAAAAATAAAATAAATAAGGGACTAAATTTTTATCATATATTACATTTTGGTTCATCAAAATCTAATTACAATTTATTCCTAACAACACATGAACCCTTTTATATATATATCCATTTGAAATCTGAATTAATAATTAAAATATATACAAAGACATTACTCAACCTAACCGAATATTCACACTTCTAGTATAATAAGGTGTACCAAATATTTAGGAATTACAACATCTCAAACGTAACATGTCCAACGATTGTCTATAACTCAATATACACACTTCTAGTCCTAGTCTAGTCCTACTCCTAGTATAATAAGGTGTACTGAAATTCTAGGAAACGTAACAAATCCTAATTTGGAAAAAGTTAAGTAAAGCAACGTACACTATAAAAGGACGATGATCGGATTTTTAGTTTCTGCAAATTAAAATCGTTCCTAAAAGCTGCGCTGCGGTTTCTCTCTGATCTTGTTGTCTAAGCTTCTCCATGGGTCGTGGTAAGTCCAAACGCGCAGCGTCCCAGACACGCTCCGCCTCTTCTTCCCCTCCATCGTCGCCGGATACCGTTAGCTCCGGTACTACATCTGCTTTACGTCTGGTTTTCTTTCAAGAACATGGTTCTGAAACTGTATTACACTGCCTCACTTTATTCCTCTCTGTGCAGAAGAAGATATGGAGTTAGAACGAATTGATAAACTGTTCTATACATATGCTAATGATTCATCTGGGTTGATTGAGTAAGTATTCTTTTGCTCTGCTCATCACTTTGATTTTCTGCATCTTATTTACCTGTAAGAGTAGACTTGGATTTCTAGCCAAATTGATCGAGTTATTGATTTGATAACCACAATAAGTTTAACTCTTAGTGAGAACAACATATTGGTCTTTTTTTATTTGAGCCGGCTAAGTTTACTCAGCCATAGGTTTAGTAGTGGCTGAGGGTTTCTCTCTTCAATAAAAGAAAAAAAAAAAGATCCAGCCAAGTTGGTCAAATTATTGGCTTGGTAACCACAATATTACAAGTTCAACTCTGGAGCAACCTATTGGTCTTCTTGATTTTAGCCTACTAGGTTTTTTTTTTTTTTTTTTTGAAAACTAGCCTACTAGGTTTACTAAATGCACATCCTTAATAGTGGTTGCGAGTTTCCTGCTTCACTCAAAAAGGAAAAAAAAAAACTGGATTTCTAGCTTCTTCATTTGTCAACTTATTCTTATATATCTTCCACATTGAATAGGCCTGAAGGAATTGAAAATCTCTGCTCACATCTGGGAGTTGCCCATACTGACATCAAAATGCTAATGCTTGCATGGTATACTAATTCACTCTTAAAATTTTACTTCCATCTCTTTGTGTATGTTCTGTATGCTGTGTTAACACTTATGGGTTGGGTTTTTAGGAAAATGCAAGCTGGAAGACAAGGCTATTTTACTCTGGTAAGCGAGATGTATAGTCTTATTATCGGTTTAAACTTTACTTGTTCCTGTATCGGGAGTAACATTAGGCTGGTTATGATTTACTAGGAGGAATGGCGAAATGGGGCTAAAGAGCTAAAGGCTGATACAGTAGAGAATCTAAAGAAGGCATTTGGACAGCTTGAGGAAGAGGTATATGTGATTTACATGTGTTTCATTCATTTCTAGCTGTCTGTCTTAAGCTCAGCTCTGTGAAGTGTATTTTTTGCCAAGCTCTTACCTCGTTTCTCGTTCTCTTGAAGCTGGAAAGTCCATCAAACTTTGTAGACTTCTATGCCTATGCATTTCAGTATTGCTTAACAGGTATGCTCTTTTATATATATCTTCTTCTGTTGCTGTGTTCTTCTTCGATCTGCTGCTTATCGTCCTTTTCTCTTCCCGTCTTCTAGAGGATAATCAGAAGTGCGTCGAGACTGAAATTGTTTGTGTACTTCTGGATCTCGTGTTAGGCCCTCGATTTCAACCACAAGTTGCAGCACTTATTGAGTATATACAGGTGAGTTGTACACACTCTCAGATAGTGACTGTGGATTTCCCGGTTATTATTATTATTATTATTATTATTATTATTATTATTTCATGTTTTTAATCTGACAGAGATTATGTGCCCAATACCATGATGGGAACTGCTAATTGTTTGTGTTCTGGTCAGTTTCAAAAAGATTACAAGGTTATAACCATGGATCAGTGGCTAGGATTTCACAGGTTTCTCAGTGAGGTAATACTTCAGTTTCCCAATTCTTGAATGATTCAATTATTAAGGTTAACTGCCCTTTTGTCTTTGTCTTGTTCTTGATTTAGTCATATAAGTAACAGAAACCTGTCTTGTTTGAACAGATTAGCTTCCCAGATTTCAGCAATTATGATGAAGAGCTTGCTTGGCCGTTGATCCTGGACGATTTTGTTGAGTGGATGAGAGAAAAGCAGTGCTAGCATCCAGACATAACTTCCTTTGTTAGAAAGATTCATTGTAAACATCATAGGATACACAATTCTTGGTTGCTAGATTGTTGATTAGAAGTGCCCTACTTTTCTTTTTATTTATTTTTTTCTTTTTATTATTCTTGTCAGCTTTGGGGAACAAAATTTGTTTCTTTCTCAGTTCTTCATGGATAATAGTTCTACTTATACACTTTCACAATATTATACAACTTTCTGATATTATTCTTTCTTTTAAAAAAAAATACTATATGAATTCTTCTTTTTATTTTTCTTGGGATTGAAAATAGTTTATTATTGTTTATCACATCGTAAGTAAAACTGAAAAAGTAAGAATTGAGACAACAAAAGTAAAACTAAGAAAGTAGGAATTAATGTTACATATAGTAATAAATGTTCTTAAAAGTTAAAATTAGTAGTGTTCTCTTTATCCTTCTCTCTAATTGAGAAAATATTTTCTCATGAAACCTTACATCAACCACAAAATTTATCCCTCTCTAATTGAGCAAGAAGTATTTAACTTCAATTGATTTATATATATTTTTAAAAAAGTATAATTGATTTTTCTATGGTGCCAATTGTATTGTATACAATGGAGTATAGTATATTTCATTGTATAAAACACTACTAAAATTGGTATGACAAATTGACAATACATAATTGATACAACCAAGTGAAGTATGATTGATTATCAAGTACTATCAAAGAATAACTTTAAGAACCTTGTTTGAGTAAGGGTGGGCAACTCTCAATTAAAGAATAATAATAAGAATTTTTTTTTTTGGAATAAATAATAATAAGAATAATTACAAGAATAATCTTATTTGAATAAGGGTTGGTACGGAGGGATGTCAATTTAGCCCTAAATCAATGGGTTGGTCCAATAAGTCCTAAAATTTATAGGGCTAAAATCCAAAAAAATCAGCCCATTAAAAAAACAAGGTAATTGGGCTGGCCTTATAGGATTATTGAGTTGAGTTGGACTAACCCACTGGATTGACGAGCCGGACCGTGAGTTGGAGCAAGGTTAATTCGATCCAAGGTTCTTCACCAGAAATTGGCATCAACCCAAGAATTTCTTCACCAGAGAATTGCTGCAACAGAGAATTATTCCAAAGTAGAAGCTTGCAAAAAAGGCCAACAACTAAAGTAATTTCTTTTATTTTCATTTTAGTACTTTTAAGAGTTTATTTGGAATATAAATATTTTATTTTTTGGTATAGAAAAAATTTTTGTTTTGAACTTTAGTGTTGATTGTAGATTTGTGGCATGTGAATTATGATTATGTTTGGAACTTAAATTCATTGTTAATACTTCATTATGTTTTTAAATTGAAAATTGAAAATAATGATTTGAATTGGAATTAATTATTAAATATAACTTATTTTGGATGAAATAAATATTTTATTTTGAATTAAATGTGTGAATAAGTAGATATTCACTTATATTTTTTTAATTTTAATTAGTTCATTGATTTAGCCCGGATAAGTCCAATAGTGTATAATTTAGGATTAAGACCAACCCAACCCAAAAAACCGTTGCCGTACGATCAAGTAGTTTTTTTACAATGTAGTATCTACAAAGAGTCAACAGTTGCCTCCACTGAGACTCAAACTCACTCTCATCATCCATGTGGGAGTATTAATCGGGACACAAAGTGCCACTAGGCCACAAGGTCTTTGGCTACGGTCAAGTAGTGTAATTAAGTGCAATCTTGATGCTATACAACAAGAATCTTACCACGTGTGTGTTTTTTTAATGAATTATCCAAAGCTAACGATTTTGACTTTTAACTAATTCTTTGAACGGTTTCAAA
>CM008339.1:17925990-17946465 GCA_002525835.2 Ipomoea batatas
ATATGTACATATATATGTACATATGTATATATATATATATATATATATGTACATATATATGTACATATATAGTACATATACATATATATGTACATATATATGTACATATGTATATGTATATATATATATATATGTACATATATATGTACTATATATGTACATATATATGTATGTATATATATATATATGTATATATGTATACATACATACACTTTAGTCTTTATACCACTTATTTCCTTCTCATTCCCAATAATTCTTTTTCCCTACCAAACAATGCAATTTGAATTCCTACTTTATTCTAACCTTATTCTCAATCGTCTCACACACCAACTAATTTTGGTGGTATAACGCACACACCAACTAATCTTCTCACAATTTACTATATACTTTTGCAACTAACTGAATTCACAAGAGCGCACACATATTTATCCCATAATATTCAAAATTCCATTGACAAATAAAACATGGCAAACCCTTACATGTACTATAAGTAATTTGCACGCACTTTCCTAGTAAAACGCACACTATGATAAGAAAAAAAAAGTGGGGCTTTGCACATGCTAACTACATGAATGCACACAACTACAAACTAAAATAAATAAATAAATAAAACACACTAACTCCATGACCGTACACAAATATACATTAAGTCTTGTGCACACACAAAATATCTCACACACACACACTACCTAGATTTTTGCACACGTCAGTCCTTACATTCGCACACACCTACGAATATCCTAACAAATTAAAATAATCTCTCTAAATAAAATGTTCCAAACCATCTATAACACACACCCAAGAATATCAACAAAAATAAAATAAAATACAACAATACACAAAACCTATAAAACCATTAATTTTGCTTTTATATAAAGTTGCACGCTGTTCTCAAGTATAATGCACATTGTTACCAAAAAAAAAAACCTACAGGATTTTGCACACATATATATACACGTATACATATACATATATGTATGTGTGTGTATATATATATATACATATATATGTACATATATAGTATATGTACATATATACATATACACACACATATACATATATGTGTGTGTGTGTGTAAAGAATGGTAAGGATTGAATTTAATATTAAAATTGTAAGAATCAGTCCAGAATGGTAAGGATTGAATTTAAAAAACCCATTTATATTAAGATATACAGTATTTAATACATAAGGGTGGCATAGTAATTTTAGTTACTTGTTTGAATTGGAACAAAATTGAAATACAATATTATTCTTATTTAGAGGAATTCTATTATTGGTATGAATCAAAACTTTAAAAATATTAAAAATAAAACGTAGGAATCATGTTGTACGTTTTTTAGTATGCATACGACCTATCCTAAATGTATACATACATACGTACGTACGTACGTACGTACATATGTGTGTATATGTATATATATATTATGGAACTTTAATGTTGTAAATAATAATTTTGTCCTATAAAAAAATAATAGTACAATATTTGTAAAGTATTACGAATGTACTATTATAGAAATACAGACCAAAAATATTAATATCATATTGACCTAAATCTATCTCAATAATGTAAAAGCATAAATAAAATATTAAGTCTTGTTTTAAATAATCTAAAGAATACTCCGTATTAATTATTATATGAAGCAAAGGAAAAAAAAAACTTTAACCTATATTTGTTTAAAAAAAAGCAAGAAAATGATTTTCAAAATTTCTTATTTGTATTCTTTGATGCTCAATTTTAATGTTTTTTTTTTTTTTGAAATATGCTCAACTTTAATGTTAAATTATCAAAGTAGTATATAGTCTATCTAATTAATTATCAATTTTTTTACTTTTTTTTTTTCAGATTAACAGAGTACACATCATGTTGCACAAATCTTACTTTGTCTTTTTACAGCTATTTTTCCCTTGTGTTCAACAGAAAATGAACATACAGAAGAAAATATATCAAATAATTTCACATAAAGTGTTAAAACTTTCATTCACGCTTGCCATCATCACCTCCAGCCAATATCTGCCTGTGAGGATCTTGGTCTACAGGAGAAGGTCCTTCTGAAACTGAATTATGGGGTTTGGTGGCCGATGGTTTATACTTTATACGGACAAGCCGGAGGAACCCTTGCAGGTTTTTGATACTCCTTCCCAAATAATCTGTAAACCTTTGCCATGATGAAATCGAAGAGAAGGGGCAAAAGGTTGACAATTGGAACAAGGAAGAGCAGTAACAGACATGCCAAGCAGACCATTTTCGCTTCAGAAAGACTCCGGACCTTTTTCGCCTCTCTCCGTCGCTAGCCTAGGTGTCTGCTTTATTATCAAAGTTCATATTAAATTTTATATTGTATTTTTAATACACTCGAACATATTCATATAGTATATGTTCAATAATTTTGCCAACTCTAAGATTCACACTTGTGCGAGACCGTCTTACGGATCTTTATCTGTGAGATAGGTCGGGTCAAGATGAAATATAGTACATTTTCTTGTAAATGTAGTACTATATCATGAATAAAGTGTTACTTATGAGGGAAAATATAATACTTTTGATGGAAAAAGTAATACTTTTTACATCAAAATGTAAAAGTATTACGTTTTCCTATAAAATTATTATGTTTTTCCTTATAAGTAAAAAACACTTTATTAATGATTTAGTATTACATTTGCTAGTATAAGTATTACATTTCATTTTTACTTACCCGTCTCACAAATAAAGATCCGTGAGACGGTCTCACACAAGTTTTTTGCCCAACTCTAATTGTGATGGGGTTTGAACCTAAAACCTTCTTTATGAGTAAGTTAAGAATTAGAAATTGTTAATGGAATATTCCATTACTAAAGTTTACACCGCCGGAATGCGAGGGTATTTAGGAAAAGTAAATGATGATATAATAAAGGGTAAAAATAGGAAAAATAATAAAAATATACTAAAATCATTCATTTTGTTATATGCCAACTTTATTGGCTCTTATTAGATTTAGTGGATTACTATTTAGTAGATATGGATGTATGTGTATGTATATATACAATTGATATAGTTTAATCAATCTTATTAATTTTTGACCAGATGGACCAATTTACGCATAATCTAAAAATATAAAGTGTCATAATTTAAATGGTTTGATATTAAATTTGTTACAAATATTTTGTTTTAAATAATGTAATAGTGTCACTGTACAGTCTGTAGTATTCAAATTGAATATTCACTTTTGGTTATAGTATTATTGTGGCATGACCATTTTTTGTCATTCGTCAACAAAATTGTTTAAATGATGTTAAGTATGAAGACATTTTGATCCTTTTCTTTTTCAAAGTGGTTGACTCGCTATATTTTTTACTTTTACTTTTTCATTTTGAAAAAAATCCCTATTTGAAGACCGAAATGCCTTGTATTCAAGAGAATTTAAACGATTTTGTTGATAAATGATAAAAAATGGTCATGCTACGACAATACTGGAATCAAAGGGGATGCTCTGAAAAAAAAAAGAGACTAAAAATAGAATGTCACCTATAAATTTAGAACAAAAAATAAAATTTAACTCATAATTTTTATAAAAAAATGCAAATAGATAGAATTCACTACAAAGAGAGTTATTATCGATATACAATATTGACACATTAATAACACATTGGAAACCATTGACATCCAACGACATTTGATCGTATCTAACCATCATATTTAATGTCATGAAGAAATACATCAAGGATGACGTTACTAATTTAAAAATTAATTATTTGATTTTTTTTGGGTGCAAAAGAGGGACAAATGTCCCAAGAGATTAATAAATAGCCTAGTAGCCAAGCCTCTAGCGTCCCGATCAATGAATTCCTTAACTCTGTCTAGAGAGTCTTCCAAGATGAGAGTCCCCAATGCCCATCTTGTCCCACATTAACAAGATAGTCTACACACTGGTTACCTTCTCGAAAGATGTGGTGGATATCACAATCCTATATTTGCCTCATGAGTCATGCTAGCCTCTCAATAGTAATTAAGGTTTCAGCCTCCGGTCTTGAATCCCCCTCCTCCTTAACCACATGAACCATAACATCAGAATTCGTCTCAATCAAAACATTGCCCATGCCTCGGTCTTTGGCGAGGCGAAGCCCCTCCCTCAGACCCCAAAGCTTAGTTATGAAGCTACTCGTGGTTCCAATCTTGGCAGCGAAGCCCACAACCCATGTGCTATTGTGATCCTGAACTAATCCACCCGTGCTCGCCATGTCTGAGCTCTAATTTCTCGCACCGTCTGTATTGAGTTTGACATGTTAGGAGTCTATATTTGTATTCTGGTAGAACTCTAGTTTAATATCATATATTATCTCTTATATAATTCTGTGTAAGATACGATTATCAGGTTATCTAAATCCTCATATGGTATCAGTAGTCTCCAAGTCTCTCTTTTCATGGCAGCTCTAGGTAACAATGACGGCTCTTTTCAACCTTTTTTTGAAAGGACGGTTTTCGAGCTTGCTTTTCCTTCTGGGTTGACTAGCAATTCCCTATCTTCCGCTCACCACTTTGTTTCTATTAAACTGACCAATCACAATTACTTATTTTGGAGGACGTAGTTGACTTCGTTCTTATGAGGTCAGGGCCTTCTCAGGTTCATCAATGGTACGTACCCTTTTCCAGAGATTGTGACGCGGGTGGAATCGACAGCGGACATCGGAGGTGCGGCTCCGACATTGGCTACTGCTCGTGCTGCATGGCTACGCCAAGATCAGGCTGTTCTCTCTCTCCTCATCTCGTCAGTTTCAAAGGAGACTCTTCATCTTGCTATCGGCCGGGTATCTTCTCGGTAGCTATGGACTGCGATCGAGCAAACCTTGGGCTTGTCAACCAGGGCTCGCACACTTCGTCTACTCGGCCAACTGTAGACACTGTGACAAGGTGACTCGTCGGTCTCAGATTACCTTGGTCGTGCTCGAGTGTTGGTGGAGGACTTGGCACTTAATGGTCATCCGACCATGGCTGATGATCAAAACCTCTATATCTTTCGTGGCTTGAGGCTTGAGTATCAGCCTTTGGTGGCGCCGCTGACGAGGGGAACTCCTATCTCGGTGTCGAAACTCTCAGATTTTCTAGTGTCGCAGGACTTTATCTACACAGACGACGGCACTAAGCATGCGCCAGTGGTAATGACTGCGCGTTGTAGTGGTCGCGGAGGTGGTGCTTCGCAATCGCATCAGCAATTTCGTGGTCAGCAGCAGCAATCGTTCCGTGGAGTGGCAGTGCGGGTGGAACTGAGAGCGTGGCCGTGGGCGCTCTCGGTCAACATTGCGCTGTCAGATTTGTGGCAATCAAGGTTATACGGCCTTGAATTGTTACAGAAACTATTTAGATGGTTCGGGTCTGCAGGCTCATGTGGCATATTCTACTCTTGACACGACATCAGTTGCGTCTCATTAGTGGTTCCCAAACACTGGTGCGACTAATCATGCTACTCTGGATGCCTCTACATTGTCCTCCACGGGTGGTTATGATGGCCTAGATGTCCTTCGGATTGGCAATGGCTCAAGTATGCCTATTGTTAATGTTGGTTCTACTTCGTTAGCCACTGCATCTAGGTATCTTAAATTGTTTAACGTGTTACATGTTCTTGGGTTATCCTCGTCGTTATTATCTGTTCAACATTTAGCTCGTGATAATGGTGTATTTTTTGAGTTTCACCCTACATATTTTCTTGTGAAGGATTTGTCAACCAAGGAAATGATTTTTAGAGGGGCTACTTTGGGTCGTCTATACACTTGGCTGGTCACGAGTCGTGGTCCTACTACTTTAGTAGCTGCTCGTGCGTCTCCTAGTGTCTGGCACAAGCGGCTAGGTCACCCTAATTTGCGTGTCTTGCGTCAGATTTTTTTTTCTTGTTTAGTTAGTTCGTTTAAGTCTTGTGATAATTCGAATATTTTTTCAGCTCGTCAGTTAGGGAAATCATCCCGTTTTCCTTTACCTAGTGTTGGTCAATCTAGTTTTAATGTATTGGAATTGATATATACTGATATTTGTGGCCCTGCACCATTGCTTTCGTCAACTGGTTTTCGTTACTTTGTCTATTTTGTGAATGATTATACGCGTTTTACTTGGTTATATCCTATGCGTGCGATGTTAGATTTATATTCTTTTTTTGACAAGTTTCAGTCGCTGGTTGAACGCTCTTTTTCTCGTAATATTGTGTCCATTCAATCTGATTTAGGGAGAGCGTACAAAAAGCTCCATTCGAATTTATCTGCTCTAGGTATTCGTCACAAGCAGTCTTGTGCATATACCCATGAGCAGAACGGTCATGTTGGCCTTGATGGTTCAGGCGTCTGTCCCTTCTCGTTTCTAGGACTATGCGTTCGAGACATTTGTCTATTTGATTAATTGTATGCCTACTCGCGTGTTAAACAATGACTCATCGCATTTTCATTTGCATCGTACACCCTGTTCGTATTCTTTTTTGCAGGTGTTTGGTTGTCTCTCCATTCCCTTATTACGACCTTACAATCATAATTAATCACAGTTTCTGTAACACCCCGTCAATTCGTTCAAGCCTTTTCGATCGATAATTAATTCCTTGGGCAATTTAATTAATTTTAATTGGGCTAGTTCCTTCAATTTGATATATATATATATATTCCTTGAGCCTAATTTAATCATTCTAATCAAGAGCCCAATTAATTGAATTTATTCTTGTAAGGGATTTTATTCAATTTGGATCCTTACAATCTTTGTAATTAAATATTCCTACATGGCCCAATTTCTTGATTATATATTAATATAATGTCTTTAAGACATCTTGTGGGCTTCCTTGTTCTAATTATTATATTTAATTGTAAGGGATGAATTCATTAGCCCAACTTATTAGTCTTGAATATATTTAATTCTTGTAGCTATTATAATATATGTAACTTAAGCCCATTCCATATTAATGTCTTTCACCCTAATACATTATATGTATTCTAGTATATATATTGAAGATCAAAAACCCCTAAAGGTTTTCACTCCTTCTTCTCCTTACACAAATTCCACACGCCATTTCCCTTCAATATTCATCCAAAATTTATCTTCATTTTCCCTACAAGTTTTCAAGTCAAGATTGCTCCTTTAAGCTTGTTTAGGATTGGATAAGTGCATCTAGCTAAGAATCTATCTTGCATTTTATGGTTTTGTTAGTCTTTTTGCATATTCCTATAAATGCTCTTTTGGGGTTCTTTGGGTAAAAGATGATCAAGAAGGAGGTGGGGCTTAGTGAGCTTGCTTGAGGCTTGATTAGATTGGGAAAAGCTCTTTGAGGTAACCACTATGTCCATCAAAATCTATTTCTACACTCCTATTCTATTATGATATTCTTGGTGTTGGAAATCCTGAAATTTCTTGTTGTTTAGCCCTATTTTTGGATGTATTTGTTGGATTTCATCTTGATCTTTTACCTAGTGTTGTTATGATCAATGATGTTATGGATTTCCCTATTTTTGGACTCTAAATTGGATGAAATGTTGGTGTATTTGGTCTGACTTTGTATTCTGGAAATGATATTTGAAGTCTGGGCAGAATCTGATTTCTGGGGTTCGTGGTTGGCCTTGCGGAGACCTGCGGCGGCACAATGTAATCCGCCTAAGTGATCCGCAAGGTGGCAACGATGGTTGTGGGCGGAGGAGGCTGGTCCGCCGAGGGAGGCCGTCTCCTTCTTGCGGAGGAGGCCGGCGGAAGAGTGTGGTCCGTTGAGGCGTTCCGCAAGTTCCTGGGAAAATTGTTTCCAGAGAATTGTTCTGTGTTGTTGTTGTTTGTTGTTTCTCCTTTGTTTCTGATTATTGTTAGATTGTTTTGTTGGGTATTTTACCATGTCTTTGGAGTATTTATTCATGTCGTTTATTGGGTATTTTATACCATATCTTGGAGTATTGATTCATGTCTTTGGTTTCCCTTTTGTATTCTTGATCTATTGATTCCTTGATTCAGTACCTGGGAGTTGGTTTGTGTTCATAGTTGAGATGAACACTTTGTTTGGTTGTTTTGAGTTGAGGTTGGAGTATGAGGTTGTGATGGTGGTTTTGTTGGTATTGTTGGAGGTTGTTGGTTGGTTTGACTGTGCTACTTTTGACTTCTGACTTTGGACTTCGGTCCCTGTGTACCAGTTATCTGGGTTTTGACTTCTGACTTTGGACTTCGGTCCCTGTGATTGGGTTGATTACCCCTGTGATTGGACTTAGGTCCCTGTGATTGGACTACGGTCCCTGTGATTGGACTTCGGTCCTTGTGATTGGGCTCATCACCCCTGTGTACCGGATTTCCGGGTTCTGACTCTTGACTTCTGACTTCTGACTATGTGACTGACTTGGTATGTTGGTTGGGTTCGAGGGTTTGGAGTTTGGAGTTGGGATTCTTTCTTGGTTGGTTGTTTGTGAGTCCTTGTGTTATTCGGTTAATATCTTGTGGTTCTCGTTGAGGTTGGTTGGTTCCTTTTGGATTGTTGTTCAGTTGGTATCTCGGTTATGATTCATTATGGTATTATGCGTTCGTTGTTGGATATTGGCTTTGTTTGACTGAGTCTTGGTTTATGATTCGTTCAGCTTATTGTTGTTGAGTATCTGTTTTGAACTATTGAACAGTTTGTTGGTGTTTATATTCTATACGGGTGTGTAAACCTATTTACAAGCTTATGTATATCTATATCTCCTTGCGGGTGTGAATGGTGGTTGCTTAGCATTCTTTTGCTAATGGTTCTTTGCGTGTTTTCCAGGTATGGAGTAGTCTGAGCGCGAGCGCGTTAGAGCTTATCTATGAGGACGCTTAGACTTAGTTTTATGACGCTTAGACTTTGGATTTGGTTTTTGGGCCCGTGTGCCTTTGAGATTTGATATTATACTCTTGACTAGTGATTTGAATATTGTTGGCTATGACTTGAGGATTATTTTATTTTATATATGACAGCTTAGTTCGTTTCTTATGTTTAGCCTGTGCATCTAGGCTGTGTTTATACCTAGATGTGGCATGACGCCCTTAAGTTTTAAATTCGCTTCCGCTTTGCTATGTTTGTAGGTTGAGATAGGCAGCTGTTGTGTTGAGATTTATCTATCTCAGCCTGTGTGAGGTTGGGGTGTCACAGTTTCGCTCCACTCCGTGTGTGTTTTTAGACTATCCTGATATTTTTCGTGGTTACCGTTGTTTAGATCTCAGCACTAACAAGGTTTTTATATTTCGTCATGTGCGATTCGATGAGACTGTGTTTCCTTTTGTTGCTTTTGATTCTTCGCGGGTTTCTTCTCTACCCGCTGTCGTGCCTTTGAGTGTGGCCCATGTTACTTTACCCGTGCATGGTCCGGTTGGTGTGCACTCTGAGGTTCCCGAGTCCACTGATGAGTCTTCGAATGATAGTCAAGCGGCTATGGCTACGAGGCATCCTTGACCTGGTTGCTCTCGGGTAAAGGCGTCTTCACGACCACCACGGTCTGATTCTATGGCCTTACGCAGCATGGGTCTGGTACAACATGTTACTTTAACTACTGATGTTGGTGTGCCCTAGCCGACGTGTTAATCTCAGGTAGTTCAGTTCCCTGAGTGGCGTGAGGCTATGGACTTCGAGTTCAACGCGTTGTGATGGGTGTCGAAACCAACAAATAATAAATACTTACTCTTAAGAATTGTAATAGTGATGAGCAAGGTCGTACCCACAGAGATTGGTTAGACTTATCTTTAGCAATAGATTTAATAAATAATGAAATGAGAATCGAAACTTAAATAGTAACAATAAAATAGAAAATAATATCAAATAGCAAATAATTATCAAGTAAATGTCAATGGCAAAAAGTATCCAACCCAAGGAATAATATCAATTTAATTCTAACAAGACATATATTGATATGCAAGCCAAACTAACTTTAATTTACTCTTTACTAGATTGGTTATGGTCATTAACAAGCTCTAACAACCTGTCTTTCCTTACTTCGTCGGTAATCAAAACAAGCTCTTTGATTACTTCCCTAGCTAATAAACACCCCTAAACAAGCTCTTAGGATTTAATTTACTAACAGCATTAATCGAATTAGAAAGACTACCAATCCTAGCCAACAAACTCATAAGCTCGGTTCATTTAAGCTAGACTATATATCTCCATAACACAAACTGAAAATCAGTTATAATCAAATTGTGCTATTTGCTACCAACATCAGAACACTTAAACAATTACGGATTCAAGGTTCTAACTAGCAATTTAATAACTTGATAATTGAACAATGGGTCCTTTTGCAACAATTAACAAGCAAGAATTCATATATATATATGAATATAACAGAAGATATATAGATAATAAAGTGCAAAGAATAGTTTAGGCTAAATAAAGCTTATTGGTCTTGTAGAATCATAATCCTCGAATTGGAAAAATAAGAACTCAGCAGGACATTGCAGAGATGCTTACAATATAAATAAGATTCTGTACAAAACTTGACGACTTTTACTAGTGAATTCCACACCTATTTATACTAATGTTGGCCGAATTTCATCCGTTCATTACAATAAATTTCGGTCGAAATCGTTGGTTAGCATCAATTTGCATACGAAATTTCCGCTGCACCATGAATCTTCCGGAGCCGCCGTTTGAATCGCGCATGCACGATCTGCTGCCCTCATCTCACATTCTCACGCACAAAACATAAGAAAAAGGGGGAAAGGGAAATTAGCAATTTCATTAGACTAAATAACATTAAAATAATAAATATATACTTAAGCCAAATAATAATAATTATCTCAAATAATTAACTAAGCCTAATTTTTATTAATAGGTTCATTAAGTCTAATTATTCAACTAACTATTATATTAGGTACGAAATATAAAATATAACTTAAAATAAATATAATGTAAAATAAATAAAACTAATTTATTATAAGAATTAATTTAAATTGAATATAAAAATAGTGTTTATCACGTTGCTTCACAATCACACATGTCGGTTGGTTCCGTTTACTATTGGTATGAATGTTGTGGGGTGAAAATGGGTGTTTTGGGCTAAGAGAAAGGTTGATGGTTCGATTGAGCGTTATAAAGCCCATTTCGTTGCTAATGGCTTTAATCAGGTGGCTATACAGGACTTCTTTGAGACCTTTAGTCCAGTTGCTAAGGCGACTATAGTTCGTCTTCTACTATCATTAGCTGTTTCTCGGGACTGGACGATTAGGCAGCTAGACATTCACATTGCCTTTTTGAATGGGGTTCTGGCTGAGACAGTCTACATGTGTCAACCACTAGGCTATGAAGACAAGACTGTTCCGCATCATGTCTGTGTGCTTCAAAGGTCGCTGTAAAGTCTTAAACAAGTGCCTCGTGCTTGGTTTACGCGGCTGCATGATTTTTTTCTCTATTGGTTTTATTCTTTCTAAGATTGATGTGTCATTGTTTATATACTCTACTGGTTATGTGTAACACCCCCACTTTTAAATACACGATTAAACATAAATAAATAATATTTCTTACTAATTATACTGAAAATAAATGCGGAAGTAAATTCAAACTCTAAACCCAAGGGGTGTTATGCCACGCTCAGGCCAACTCACAAGGCCTAAACGCACAGGCTATAAAGATTCTAACTACAATCCATATTACAACAACTCACTATCCGTAATACAAATCAAGCCTACACATCAATTTAGATTCTAACTAAACCATTATACCAAAGTCACTTCCAAGGTAACTAGCTCGAGGTCGCGCTCTCAA
The DNA here is from genome assembly GCA_002525835.2 of Ipomoea batatas. Taxonomy (NCBI): domain Eukaryota; kingdom Viridiplantae; phylum Streptophyta; class Magnoliopsida; order Solanales; family Convolvulaceae; genus Ipomoea; species Ipomoea batatas. Next base: position 17,937,675 of record CM008339.1, read on the forward strand.
AACGAGTCACTTCTATCAAGTCCTGAAATCAATAAGATGTGGGAAAACAAGAGATAAAAGGATTAGCACAAAAATGCTAAGTAAGCTCTACCCCGCCCTGTAAAGTAAGTACATATATAGACTTTTGAAAATAGCTATACTTTGTAAATATGTTTTGGAACCGTTCAGTAAAGGAATTTGACTCATACCAAAGATACATAGTAAAGATACTCTCCAAAATAGTTTTCGATACATTACTTAAGTATTTAAAGATAACACACACACTTCTCAAAGTACCAATAGGTTCATATAAGTAATAGTACTTATTATAGTACCTCTCGATCACCACTCGTTTCAAAACATAACCTTCCCAAAGATCATTTGTAAGATGTACATATAAAATAAGTACGGAGGAATTCAATTCCAGCTTTACTCAAGAATATCATAATATAGATAGGGAGGAATTCATAATCATAAAACATAGCTCATCATATAAGCATTTCCAGTATAGATATTCTCAAAGTCATTCTCAAATATCAATGGGTAGCTCAACCCGCATTCTCAAGTATCAATATAGCATAATAATACATAAGTGGAGGTATCCAACAATTCTTAATTCATAGTAAATCATCAAGTAAAACATAAGTATGGAGGTACTCAAATCAACAATAGGAGGATAGGAACGGAGCTTGCCTCCACTACCGAACCTTCACACCCATACAATGTAAATGGAAACAGGAACTAGAAACCTATGTGCGCACACCCCAGGGATTCCAAGCCCCAAAGGTAGTTACTAGCCCTAGTAACCCAGGATTTTTGCTACCAGGTTACCCACCCAATCAATAACCAATAGGACCGCAGCCCTAGGTTCTCATATCAATAACAAATAGGACCGCAGCCCTAAGTGCTCAAAATAATCTGGACCGCAGCCCAAGATTCTCGTAACCTCCAATAATAAAAATATAGATAACCTCCATATAGTTTATAAACATAAGAATACTCTTCAAGAATAGATACATTTGTATATAAATCCTCCAGGATAGTAATATTCTTTCAAAGTAGTTTTCATGGATATTTTCCATTGCCCGTAGGCTATTCAAGTACACTTCCCAAAACAAGATAGAGTATATATATAATATATACATTTCCAAAATAGGGTTTAAGTCAAACATAGGATTTATCCTCCAATCATAATATAGTTTATATCTCTCGCAATAAATATAGTTTATACATTCCAAAAGTCATATAGTTTCATACTCAAATAATTTACCATAATGTCCTCACTATATAACCATACACATATTCATACTTTGTAAAACATAAGGTGACACAGAAATATACTCATTTGCTATTTATCACCCTTTTAAATTCAAACAAATTTCCAAAATAATTTAAGGACACATATTAGATAAATAGGACATTTGATAGGGCAAAGTAGTTTGAACGGACATAGAAACTTACCTTAAAGCCAAAGCTCTCAAAAGCAATCACCCGATCCTAAGCTCAACTCTTTAGACTAGTTACTTCAACGGGGAACCTGAGAACCAATCCAAATCTTTATTCAGTTACCAATGCTATCATTAACATTTTTACTTTCTCAACATCATGGATATTCCCATATTATCTCTTTTCCCACATCAAACCTTTCATCACCATCCTTCCATTAATCCATGAACCATCGTCCTAATTTCAACATCATCTCCTTTCAAGTAAGGGCCCGCTATCACATCCATTATCGTTTGGTCTCCATAACCACAACTTCACAACTCATCATCACCGTTAATTATAAGCATCATAATATAAGAAACCCATCAACCACCACTAACTCAATATTCTCAACATCATTACCCATCATCCACACTATTATATCATTACCATAATCAATCTTATTATCATCAACAATTACATATTATTAACTAACCGTCATCACCATCATGCTAATCACCTTCATAACACACCCATTACAACGTAGTTATCATTAATGTTCTTAATTCATACTTAGTCCATAATACCATCAACTAATCATTAATATTAACCATCATCATTCATTGATATTCCATAATCAACCCACCATTTGCCTTAATCATCATTAATTAATTAATTAATAGCTAATAATCACATCACTAGTAATATAATTCATTAAACCAAGATACTTTCCAAGGATTCACTTAGCTTAATTGGAAAGTACTCAGTATGCTAAAGCATGAGGTTTAAAGTTCAATTCTCACTTTAAACAAATAAACTATTTTCTAAGCAATATTTAAAAAAAATATGCAGGTGCTAGCTAATAATAAGTCTCAAACCCTAAACACTCACCTTACGAGACAAGGCCTTAACCATTCCAACGCTACTCTCCTGGTGACTTAATAAGAAAACAAGTAAATAAGATTGTTGTTTAGTCCTGTTCACCAATGGGAATTACAGACTTCCTGGAACCCGAAATTCTATACTGCCACAGCTCCAAAAATACATTCTCAACACCTCCTAAATCTACATTACCACCGTCAACATCATTTTGATCACCTAATCAACCTTTAATTGATATTAATCCAATAAATCAACACAATTAACTTAATAACTAGAATTATTACCTTAATATGCATTTAGTATACCTTAATCCATCTTGCTTTTGCCCAGCTACCGTCGCTGCCTGAGACGAGAAGGAAGGAGAGAGGGTGAAGGTCGCCGGCTGCTTCGCCGGATTCCATGGTCGCTGCGTCGATCTGCTACACCACCGACCACCACGTACCGCCGCAGAGCTTCGTCGCTGATTCTGCTTCGTCAGGGAGAAGAGCCCAAGGTTGCCGGAGGAAGCCTCACCGGTCGACTTCTCCGATCTGTTGCTGCTTCGCTGGTCTGTAACCCACCGAGAGAGAGAGAAACGAGAGGGAGAGACAAGAGAGAATAATGGCTGCTGGTTTTTATTTTGTGATGAACAATTAAGGAGGAGATGATGAACAATGCCTCTATATATATAGCTAGGGTTACAATTTGCCTTGGGCTAAAGTTTTGGGCTAGGAATTTGGGTTCAAGAACTATTTAAACTTAGGAAATTAAGTCACTTGGGCTTTGGTTCAAACTTAGGCTCAAAACATCGATATAAGGGTCACAGGTCCATCTCAGATAGACTTTTGGGTTAAAATTTTGATAAATAAATTGATTAAATAAATAGGACTTTAAAAACTATAAATAACTATATCAATAGTTTGTACCAAACCAGTTGATATAAGAAATTTAAAATATTTTATTTATAAGCTCATTCGGTAAAATAATTAGATTTAGTAACATTTTACTAAAATATTTAATAATAAGAAAATAAGCTCTTTTTGAAATATTATATTAAAATAATGATGTTTTGAAAATACGGGGTGTTACATTATGTGCAATTGTATTTGTTGGTCTATGTTGATAACATTTTGGTTGTGGGGTTTGATTCGGCGCATGTGTCCAGTCTTGTTTCTAAAATGGCAATAGAGCTCAAAGTTTGTGACATGGGATCTTTGTCTTTTTTTCTTGGCATTGAACTAGTTCTATTGTTTGCTAGTATGCTTCTTTCTCAAGCAGGCCGACATGTTTGACTGTAAGCCTGTTACTACACCTGTTTCTCGTGTTCAGGCTAGTGATGACTCGGCTGTTCCTTATGGTGATCCGACATAGTATCGTAGCTTAGCTTGTGCACTATAGTATCTTATAGTGACTCGCTCGGATCTCTCATTTGCGGTGAACAAGCTCTATCAGCAAATGCATGCCCCTAGCTACTACAGTTCATTGGGGGATGCTCAAGCGTGTTTTTGCGGTGTATTAAACGTATGCTGCACTTTGGTCTTCGTATCTTCAGGACTATGTCTGCTGATTTGTGGTTAATAAGCTCTATCAGCATATGTCTGCTGATTTGCGGGCAGTCCTGAGGACCGGAAGTATACAAGCAGTTTTGCAGTGTTCTTGGGTGCTAATTTGGTCTCATGGTCTTGCCAGAAGCAATGCACAGTGGCTCACTCTTCCACTGAAGTAGAGTTCAAGGCTCCTCCTGATGTTTCTGCGGAGGTTACTTGGTTGGTATCCCTGCTGCGCGAGATTGGTTTGTCTCTCGGTTCTCCACCTAAGTTGTGGTGTGACAACTTTGGAGCTAGTTAGTTGTATGCTAATCTAGTTTTTCATGCTCATACGAAGCACGTGGAGATAGACTATCACTTTATTCGTGATAAGGTGTCCAAAAAGGAATTGTAGGTGCATTTTATTTCGAAGGATCAACTTGCTGATATATTCACCAAGCCTGAGTCGAGTACGCGGTTTGCATTTCTTCGTGGTAAGCTCAATATTGTATTTAATACAACTTGTGCTTGAGGGGGAGTGTTAGGAGTCTATTATTTGTATTCTGGTAGGACTCTAGTTTAGTATCATATATTATCTCTTGTATAGTTCTGTGTAAGATACGATTATCAAATTATCTAAATCCTTATCTGACAAACCCAGGAGGCGACAGTGTCCAGTTGATCCAAATTTGCTTCCTAGCTATGCCTTCATGGTGCTTCATGAGAAAATGTTGTGCCTCTAAAGCCCCATCCAAAGCCCGCCTCAACACCTCACTAGGCAAAATATGAACATTATTGAAGAGTCAATTATTACGTGTCTTCCAAATATTCCACAGCAAGTGCGGGAACGTCACTTTCCATTGTCCATCTATTGTTCTAGTATTGGGAGTGTCGCTGTTCACCTTGATCGAATTAAGAAGGGGGATATGACTCTCGATCTTAAATCCACCATATGTCGTGCAAAGATCCCAGCAGTTCAGCCTGATCACAGCGCATGAAGAGGTGATCAAGAGTTTCCTCTTTGCCATCGCACTAAGGGAAGCCACCATCCTCTGCCAGCCTGTGCCTCCATTTCTCACCATTGACGACCTGGCCATTGTTCATTCTAGAGGAAGAGTTTGACCCTCTCCACACACCGTGTCCTCCAGATCCAACCATAATACGCATCCTCTACGGATTGTCCTACAATAAAGTTATATACAGATTTTACTGAGAATTTACCCATACTTGAGTGAGGCCAACTCAGAGTGTCATCCTGAAAGCCCTCAAAGAGTAAGGGAGTGGCTCTAACAGAATTCACTAAGTGATCCTGGAACACCCCTTCAATGGCATTGATAAGTAGGGTTGTCGAAGCCTTACAAAATTAATACTAGCCCACTCCATTAATTTGTAGTAGAGGCAAGACCGGGTCAAATTCCAAGAAAACTAATAAGTCTCATTTCTTAAATAAGAAGGACTCAAAGTGGGAAAAATAGTTTGAAAGGAATAAATAAAGTAAACCATAATTGTAAACAAGTTCAAGGATGTCGAATTCTTAAAATAAAGTTTAGATTCAAGTACTTAGCCAAAAACTAATTAAGATAGCCATAATTAGCCTTTTTTTTTTTTTGAGGAAAGCCATAATTAGCTTTTGATTGCCCTGAATTAATTGATTCAAATTAAGCATTCAAACCAACAGTTGTTATTGAATAAATTGGGGACAATAGCGTTCCATATTCACCCAAATAACATCATTGCACTTAATGAAAAATAACTAAGCCTAAATCATAAATAGAGATAGCTACAACCTGCAACTTAGTTGTTCTTTATGTACTAATCACAACAATATAATTAATACAAACTACTAGGTCTAATTATTTATGACAATTATAGATCATTAACTCATATAGATAGCAATAGGAAAACAATAACAAACTAAGTTGTCAATTTAATTTTTATCAGTCTTCTAGAAAAATTAACTTTAATGGTACAACAAGTACATGAATCTAAACAATTAATTGAAATAAAACATCCCTCAATTCACAACTAAAACTTCAGTTCCTTGAATCAGAATTAAGAAAATTTAGCTAGACATAGAACAAAGCACTCTAAAATACACGATAGATGAAAGGAACAATCTGTCAAAATCACTATTGCAGAATTGGTTTAGGAACCCGCCTAGCTACCACACAAGGTGAAACAAGACCCCTCCTAACAGCTCCAGCTAGTAAGTGAGAAAGGCATTCCGCACACATAATGAACAAGTACAGGGACAATGAGTTGCCTTGTCTCAAGCCACATGTTGGTTCAATAAGATTGTTTAGACCCCATTAATGACTACTTTATATCGGGTCGTCGTTACGCAACGCATCACAAGTTAAATCTAGCGATTATGAAATCCCATACGACTCAAATGACCTTCAAAAAAGGTCATTCCATTTTGTCGTACGCTTTTGCCATATCAAGCTTAAGCGCACACCACCCATCCCTACCGTCATTATTGTGGTTTAGAAAATAGATAACCTCAGAAGCAACTAGTACATTGTCTATTATAAGGAGACCAGGTATGAAATCACTTTGAGTAGTCGATATCACCCCCTCTAGAATGCCCTCCAATCTGTTAGCCACCATTTTTGAGAGGATTTTATAGGTCACATTACAAAGGGTGATTGGTTGGAGATCCCCCATTGTGACCGAGTTTGACTTCTTAGGAATAAGCGTAATGTAAGCATCATTCATAGCATTCGGGAATGTCTCGTTGTTCATGATAAGCACCAAGAATAGCACTTATAAGGGGTCTTTATTAGATTAAAAGCACATCGTTTTGACATCCAATTACAACAATTGCATGCATTTCAGCTCAAATGCGATCAATTTCATCTAACAACATTTCCAGAAAGAGTTTTGAAGTATTTCACAGGTTGGAGAGGGATTTGAAGCTAAAATAGAGCAAAAGACAAACAAGCCGAAATGCAGTAGCGCCCCACGCAGCCTCACACGCGTGTGGCTGGGCGTGGAATTATTCCAGAGAGCCACCACGCCACTCACACGCGTGTGAGCAAGCGTGGTCGGGCCAAGGGCTATTTTGGGAAATTTGTTCCTTTTCTTTGTCACCTATATAAATCCCTTTTGCCCTAAACCTAAAAGAGGGGAGGATAGATCAGAAAATTGATAAAATATGATAGATAGATCTAGAGGGTTTTCTCCCCTCTTGGGGTAAATTCCTTCCGTTCATAGTTTAGAATAGATCAGGGGCAAGAAGAAAGATTGGGATTCAAGATCAAGGTTGTAAGATCCCATTTTTCAAGGGGTGGTAACCATTCTCTTCAATTTCTAATTCAATACTTGTTTCTTTGAATTTCCTTTTCCTTTTCTTGTTTCTTAGTATGCTAGAGTAGATTAGATAGGGGATTGGTGGCCCCATGGTAGATCTATGTGGATGTTTAATATTATTGATTTGATTTGTGAATTGCTTGCTTGTTGGATGTTGAACTTGTGTGGATGATGTTCTTTAAGCTTTATGCCTTTTGTGGCCACATTAGGTAGCAAACCCAAAGGAAGTGAGTGTGTGCGCGATAGCGGCCACCCACGAGTCTCACTCACCCACATCTCCGCTCTTAGTCCGAAAGGACAAGATCCGAGAGGAGTGGTAGACAAGGCGTTCGATGAAATGCCCCAACCAAATGAGGATGTGGGAGTCCAAAGTGTGACGCCACTTGGTAATGTGCCGTGACTCCCTAGTCTATTCCACAACTTGCACTCACAAAACCAACCAAAGATAAATCACATGGAAAAGCCTAAAGCCCCAATCTCCACTTTACTTTTCTTTACTTTACACGACCTTTATCAACCTTACCCTCTTACCAATGAATCCAACTCCTAGCCATTCTCGTAACTCTTTTCCTTCAACCTCTTAGATGCCAACACACCAATTCGATTCCCATTCGTCATCCTTGAGAGACACGACACTCGGGGAGTCTTGACTCTTCGTTTTACCACCTTCACATTCACACTCACCCCATACAAACATCGCATCAAAATGGCGCCGTTGCCGGGGATGGCAAACGGTTTCGAATAGTGTTGACATCTTAGAAGTAGAATTTTAAGAGATCTTGAATTGCTTTCTTTTTGTTTATTTTATTTTCTTATTTTTGTTATTTGCTTGAAGAAGTGAGCTTATATTATCTTGAATATCTTGTGCTCACTTGAAACTACTTTTAGTTGCAAAATTATTTGTTGTTTGTTAAGCTTTGCACATGAAATTTTCTTCATCAAATCATTTGAAGCTTACAAACTTGTGCTAAAATGAATCCCCATGGTTACCCACACCATGGAGGACAATCTTATGAAAATCCTCCAATCCAACCATATCCCTATTACCCCCATTCCACCTATACTTACCCTCCACCCACATACCACTACCCACCTCCATACCCTTACCCATTTCCACATCACCATTTACCACCTCCATATCCCTATCCATTTCATACACCTAACCATCCCCCACATCCATATAAAACACCACCTCCACCTTTTCAAGAAAATTACCCTTCACAATCACCCAATTTCCAAAGAATTGACTCATTAAGCTCCAAAGAAATATCCCAAAACATAGTGTAACCCCTCGGTTTTTTTTTCGGTAAAGTTAAGATTCGAGAAAATAGATATATTTTTTTTTAAGCTATGACATTTAAGAGAAGACTATTCGATGCTCGAAATAATTTTTCGTTTAAGGATTAATTATCGATAAGCTGCGAACTACGTATCGGTTACAAACCGAGAAAATTTTAAGGACGTAGATTTGATTCGAATTTTTCCTAGAATTGGATTATTAAGCCTGAATTTCTAGTTAGTTCAAGGAAATTCTTAAATGGACGGTAAGGGATAAATTGCTACGGACTCTGAACCTAGATTTAGCGGAATACCGGAAAATTCCCAAAATTGGTGCTTTGCGACGGGAATATTTTTATGATAATTTTGGTATTAGAACTTTCCCGAATTAAGTTATAATCCTCCGAACA
>CM008339.1:17946783-17960610 GCA_002525835.2 Ipomoea batatas
TCTTTTCTTTAGATATGTGCAATATTGTTCATAATCAATATTTAAGATTGTCAAGTGTTTTTCCTTGTGTTGCTTTGATTACCCACGTTATAGGAAAGATGTCTTCGCCATATGACCTTGCACAACAGATTGCTCAAAGGCTCCAGAGAGGGAAAGCCCCGGCAGATGAAAACAGTGCTAGGGACACTAACACTCGTTACTTTGAAGTATCCACCGGAAATCAAATTTTACTGATGACTGCTACAATGCTAGGTCGGTACAGGCAGTTGTTAAACTACCCTATTGTGCAATGGAGATATGTAGACTTGAGAGTATTGGAGGATTATGAGTGCAAATATGGACTGGAGAGGTTGATTGCAGAGCCATATTGGAACAATCTGCTAAGCTAGAGACATGATATTTTTATCCCTCTAGTACATGAGTTTATCGCAAGCTTGAAAGTTGATGGAATAGCTAGAGATCTCTATAGCCCTACCATTAAGTTTAGACTCTTCAACCAGGACTATAATATATCGGCCAACCATTTGGGTGTTCTCCTTGGATTTTATGACGAGGAAGATCAGTCAAAACACTGGTACCGGAGACTAAGGCATGACTTTGGAGACAGAGATATACCGAGAACATATTGGTCGAAGATTGCAAGACAAGGAGTCGAATGGGAAGGGTCAAGAGTGAGACTGATTGGAGATCCCTCCAAAATTTCCAAAACCAATTGCACTTGGAGCAAATTCAAAAGCTGGATGAGATTTCGAGAGAGATCAAGGAAATCAAGAGAGCATGAAGGAAAGAAGAAACTGAAGAAGAGAAAAGACAAATTCTGATGATGATAACTTGTGATTTGATAATCCTGAACAATTGATTGTGGACAATCTCTTTACTTTTGTTTATATTTTTAGCTATATTTCTGTTTATGTTTTATCTTGCACGTTTCGTCTAGCCAAAGACGTTAAACGTGGCGCTTGTGGGAGGCAACCCACAAATAAGAAGAAGAAAGGACCACTCCACCAACAACCATGAAAGATCAATCTTGAAAGGTATAATTTCAATTCCTAATTTATTTCTTTACCTTTACTCTAACCGTGTTTAAAGGGCGAACCCAAATTGCAAAACTTTTCTAAGGATACAAATTGTAAGTATTTCTTTTATCCTAATTCAATGCCCTATTTTGGTTCGCCTTATTTTCTAGAATCGCAAATGAAGAGCTGCATAAAATTGTTGTGTTGGATGTAATATGTTTGTTAAAACTGTTTTAGCCCAGTTCACACTTTTAAGTGTGGGAAAGAGGCGTGTGTAGGACCCTTAAACATATATCCTTTTCCCTCCGTTCCTTATGGAAACATCGATGACGATGTTTATTTTTAAGTGTGGAAAGGGTGTATGCTTCTTGAAACAGTTGATTGATTAAGTGATAAGGTATAGAAACCTAGAGGGTGTGTTATTGCCAATACTATCTAGGAGGGCTCCTAACCTTGTGCCAAGGATTGAATGTCTTAAATATGCTTTGGAAGCTTCACTTTGCATGACATGAACCCCCTTTGACGTAAAAACATTCTAGAAGTATTGCGTTGCCAAGCCCAACAGACCCTCTTCGTCGACCCAGTGATTATTTTTATCCCGGAGCTTCATAATTCTGTTTTTCCGCTGTCTTGCCAATGCATAAAGGTGAAAATATTTAGTGTTTCTGTCACTATTCACTAGCCAATGTTTTTTGGCTCTTTGACGCCAAAAAGTATTATGTTGCTCATATATATACACACACACACACCCAAACACTGTTTTTTTTTAGTTAGCCGCATAGGCGCCCGCCTAGGTTGCCTAGGCCGTCTCTATTGTGCAAATTCTATTAGAGCCACTCCCTTATTCTTAGAGGGCTTTCAGGATGACACTCTTAGTTGGCCTCTATCATGTATGGGCAAATTTTCGGTAAAATCTGCATATAACTCTATTGTAGGATAATCCATAGAGGATGCATATTATGGCTGGATCTGGAGGACACAGTGTGTGTAGAGGGTCAAACTCTTCCTCTAGAATGAACAATGTCCAGGTCATCAACAGTGATAAGGTAATGGCGATGGCAAAGAGGAAACTCTTGATCACCACTTCAAGCGCTGTGATAAGGCTTTGAACTGCTGGAATCTCTGCACGGCATATGGTGGATTTAACACTGAGAGTCACATTCCCCTTCTTGATTTGATCAAGGTGAACTGCGGCACTCCCAATACTAGAACGATAGATGGACAATGGAAAGTGATGTTCCCGTACTTGCTGTGGAATATTTGGAAGACACGTAATAATTATCTCTTCAATAATGTTCATATTTAGGCACTCCTCTATCGCCCGACTAGCGTTTAGCGCTTACTTCATCCGTGGTCAGAATACATCAAAATATCTCTCCTTTTATAGGGTTCCAAATTAACAATTTCTCATAAAATCACTACTCTTACCGCTCAAAGGCTGATTTCTCTAGCAGCTCCACTTTCAATTTCAAAAGGTTGTTTAATTTCCTCAAACGGTTAAAGTCGCTTGGTCCGAAGCTTTTCCCTACGCCTTCTCCGTCTCGCGTCTGCAACCTATTCGTGCATAGCCCAAAGAAAAGAAAATAGAACATGAAAACACTTAAGAATGCAATTTGGGCCCTGCTAATTAAATATCAAGTGGGACCCACTAATACCTAGTTTATTTATTTTAATTAATAAAGCTTGTTTGTCATTTTATTTGTTAACTAAGTTCCCTAATCCTAATATAACAAAATATTCTAAAAACAATGAAATATAATATATAAATAATAGAACTAGCCAATAAAAACTTATTCAAATCAAAGTATAAAATATGTTTATCACTTATATCCCACTTGTTAGCGTCTGAAATGAAGTGACTCACGCACAACTGTTTGTGGCCGAGAGGTAGCTCAATGCCTGGGATCGTTGCCAAGGCATGTCTCTAAACAACCAGTCCGTCCAAAAGCTAAGGGACGTCCTAGAACCCACCTTCCATTTAGCTCCGTGGACTAAGATAGCCTTGCCTTTCAGGATACCTTTCTAAGTCCAAGAAGCGTCACCCCTATTATTCATGGTGGGACAATCATTTGATCTAATATATTTATCCCATAGGACCTTGACCTAAAGCTTTGGCATCTTTGAGGCCGAGGCTTCCTAGGTCCCAGGGCTTATACAGATCCTGCAAATCCTGTTAATATCATTACAAACACTTACCAGGAGGGCCAGCGACTGCATGGTATACGTCGGAACTGTGGCAAGTGAAGCTTGGACCAGCACTCTTCTCCTCGCCATGCTAAGTGAGATTGTTTTCTATTTAACAAGTTTCTTCCTTATCTTCCTAATAACTAAGGCAAAGGTGTCCTTAGACACCTGCCTTTGTAGGATAGGAATACCAAGATAAGACCCACGGTGGCTTATGAGAGGGATATTCAGAGCTTCACCACTGCACAAGTATTGGGTGAGCAAAAGATTTGAAATTTATAAAGATTTACCTTAAGCCTGGAAGCCTTGCCAAATCGATTCAAGCACCTCATCATAACACTAGCCTATTGTTTTGAGGCAACACTGAACAACATCAAATCATCTGTAAAGAAAATGTGTGTTGGGTGTTGGCCGAGTTCAGCCCCTGCTCGATTCGAGACGTAGCGTTGTAGCTTACCATGGAGGGAATTGATTAAATAGTTAATATCCTACTTATCACAAATATATTTTAAGTAGGATACGACAACCAGATAGTCAAAAAGCTCTATGGTTAAACATGTTTGACTTACAACAGTCACAGGATGGGTGACCCCCTACGAAATAAGCATAATGCAACACTGAGATCAATCAATTGGTATCAGAGCCGAGGTCATGGGTTTGAATTAATTTCGAGGCGAAAGCCTAGTTTAGTCCCAAATGGGATGTGGGTGTAGGTCAGGCGAAGTCTAGTCCCGGGAGGGAGATGATGGGCGTAGAGGCATAGGACCGAGTCAGGCATGCTGTGCAACATAGCTTGGTGATCAAAGGTTGCGGCAAGTGCTAGGAAAGAAATTGTTGGGTGTTGGCCGGGTTGGCCGAGTTCAGCCCTTACTCGATTCGAGACGTGGAATTGAGGCTTATCATGGCGGGATGTGGTTAAATGGTTAATGTCCACCTACTTATCACCAATTGATTTTATGTAGGATATGACAACTAGATAGCCAAAGAACTTTGTGGTTAAGCGTGCATGATTTACAACAGTCATAGGATGGGTGACCCCTTGGGATAGCCAAACAACTTTGTGGTTAAACGTGTTTGACTTACAACAGTCATAGGATGGGTAACCCCTTAGGAAGTAAGCATAGTGCAATAATGAGATCCATCAAGGTGGGAAACACCAACTCCCTCTCTGGCCAGTGTGATCGGTTTCCAAGTCATAGCCACCTCTCCCTGAATCTCCTCCGCTAACCTTCATTACCAGATTAAAAAGGTAGGGGCAAGCAGATCGCTATGCCGAAGCTGCCGCCCTAGAATGTAAGGCAGAGTGACCCTCCTATTGTAGAGGGTCGAAATGGTACTCTCAGGTAAGGAAAAAATGATAATATTAATGAAGCGACTCGAGAATATGAATCTTTTGAGGGTTTTCTCCAAGAACTTCCAGTCTACACTATCATAGGCTTTTTGCAGGTCGACTTTAATGACCATAAGCCCCTTTCTCCTTGCTTTCGACTCATAGTGTGAATGATTTCTTAGGTCAAAATCACGTTGTAAAGGGTTGATCACCCCTGTAGAAAACTATTTTGATGAGGCCCGATAGCCTTAATCATGATCGACCTCATACGATTGACCAGGACTTTTGAGACAATTTTGAAGGCCACATTCAAGAGGGTGATTGGCCTGAAGTCCACTGCTGATTCTGGTACCACCTTTTTGGGGATCAAGGTGGCAAATTTCTGCAAAAATTGGTTAGGCATCGTACAACTATCCAGGGCCTGATAGACCATTTCTGTTAAGGCTGGTCCCACAACTTCCCAATACTGCATGCCATTTGGCACTAGGCTACCGAATTTCTTCATGCCAAAGACTGTTTTCCTAACCTCTTCAACCGTCGCTCTTTTCATAAGGTTGTTTGCCTAAGCTAAGGGGATTCTATGGGACTAGCCATCTGTCACCTCTCCCTCGTCCTCCAACGGGACCCTGCCAAAAAGAGAATATAAGAAATCAGTCACATGATTCATAAGAGTAGTAGCGTCGTTCGTCCAAATTCTATTGATTTTGAGGAATTGGATACGACTTTTATTCCTTTTGATAAGTGCAGAGTTCTGGTAGAACGGAGTGTTTCTGCCCCCATCCTTAATCCACTGCACTCTAGCTTTTTGAAATCAAAGGGTTTCTTCCTAATCAATCACATTGTTAAGGTCCCTAATGAGGTTCATTTCGAGGGATTGCAACTCTGCCGATGTTGAATAATTAGTCAATTGTTAGATGCCCCACACCCTCGCCTCAAGATGCCTCTTGGGTCTAAAAATGTTACCAATCACAACAAGATTCCACTGCTTACTTTTCTCGATCACTTCCGTTATAAACTCTAGAAAGTTATTCCACCCTAACTTGATAGCCTCTTTCTAAATATCCCCATAATCATCCCTTGAAAGCCAGGCAGCCTCAAACTAAAACGGTCAGTTGGCCTTATTTGGAGGACTGCATGCGGCATCCAGAAAAAGTAACAGGTGGTGGTCAGAGTGTAACCTTGGAAACACAATAGCCTTAACCATTGGAAAGGTGAACTGAGCAACAACAATCAAAAGAATCCTATCCAGTCCCCGCCTCTAAACCACCTGGTTACCAACATTTCTACACCAGGTGAATTTAGAATCTGGAGCCCCGAGATCAAGAAGCCCACACTCACTATAGGCCTCAACAAATCTGTGGGTAGCAAAGAGGCTCACCACCTCCCGGCCCCATTATTCATCCAATGTCGCGATGTCATTTAGGTCACCCAACAAGATCCATGGACCTCTAGATGCCTCACTAAAATGCTTGCAACCTTCCCCAAACTAGCTTTTCGCTATGAGGTTTGATCTCACATGGGAAAACGTGATGTAACAATCGTCTCTCCCATGCTTCACCTTAGCGTGAATATCCTGAGAAGAATGCCCAATAACTTCCAAGTCAATCTACCCTTGTTTCAAAAAAAAGGAGCGCACCTGAAAAACGCACAGGTTCAACAAGAAAATGGTTAGAAAAACCCAACCCACCCACCATGTTGACCATGGCCTTGACTCTAGTAGTTCGGATCTCAAGAAAACAAAGGGCATCCACTTTGGATGCGATCATTAACTGTTTAATGTGTCATTGTAGCCGCCGGTAACCCACATCTCTATAGTTCCAAGAGAAAACCTTCATGGACAAGCCACCAAAACACCATCCATTGGACTGTTCTTTGACGCCATCCACAACGTACCCTGAGAGCTACCAAATTGGAAAGCATCAAAACCATCCAAAGCTTCTCTCTACTCGGCCAACTGCTATGAATTAAAACCATGATTGTCGCGGCTGCTCCCTTGCCTCTCAGCATCAGATTTTTCCTCCCCTACCTCTGTCCACATGACCATTAGTTTTTGTTGAGGTAGAGTGCCTACTACGGTTAGTCACCACCCTATTTCCAATCACCGTATCCTCCACTGGGACGCCAACATCTTGCACCAGAACATTCATACCATCAACATGTGAAACAATACTGGTTGTACCTATAACACCACCCCCTTCAAATTTATGTTCACTTGTGCTTGACCACACATCTTTCGCTCAAAATTTACCATCCTTTGAGAATGACAACACTGAGGACTTCACATCCTCAACCTACTTTCCATCCCACGTATGCTACACGAGAATCATGTTGTTAGTAGCCAAATAATGGTTAAAAATTTTCCAAAGACCGTCAACCAACAGAAGCATATACTATACTCTATTATCGAACCAAGCCACAAAGCAACCAAATCCAATATCAATAAACTCAAACTTACCTTGGAGCCCCCACATTCTGGGCAAACGTTGGAGGAGGATGCTAAGGCTGACCCTCTTCCCTAGGAACTTCACAGTTAGTGTAGATTTCCATTGTTGAGACATCTCTTTTCCTAACTCATTTTGAAGCTTGATGAGGGGAATGTCATCTGCACTATCAGAAGCCTCCATCTCATTGTCAGATTCTACGTCAATATCAATGGAGGTGCAACGTACCTACTTCGTTTGATTATGGTTGCCATCCACAAACTACGAAGAAGAACCAAGCATGCCGGCGAAGGACCTCTTAGATGATTTGTACTTCTAATGTTGACATTGAGAAGACTCACCCTCCACTACCGTTGCCGGTGGAGGGGAACTTTGAGCCCCGATGAGGATTGCATATCCCGCGGCCAAGCGTGGCGGCACACCAAGGGCTAGGGCTGAACACGATAACCTACTAAAAATAATCAAAAACCTTAGAGAGAAAAAAATTCTCAGTCGAATCATAGACATATGCTTAACAATTTTTTTATTGATTGTATATTTGTAGGTACTTGGAGGTTAGGACACACCTATCCTACACCATTATTTGATTTATGAAAAAGCTTGTAATTACTACATGAAGACGCGCTTTGTGGCTTTGGTGAAGTATTCCTTATGACCTGGTAAAGGATCAAAACTATAAGGAGGTAAATAAGCCTAGGTTATTTATAACTGTCTGACCTAAGCTAAGAAGGACAGTTCTCACGGAACATAAAGTCAAACTTAAAATTTTAGTGTTATCAAACTAACTATTTAACCAACATAGTTGCATTGGAGTTACCCAAATAAAAACAATTATGACATCTTGTTGGGACTTGGGAGAGAAAAAACTGTTAACAAAACACTTTTTAACGTATTGGACTATTGTTACACCTGAGAAGTTTAAATATATTAAATAAAACATATTAGATATTTTAGCTTTGGTATGAATAAAGATTAAGATTATAAAAGCAGATAACGTGAATTTGGTTCACTTAAAAAAGTTCTTTATAAATTTTTTACCAAAGTGACATGATAACTCGATAAAAACTTTTGAGATATAATAAAGATGGAAAAATATTATATAGTGGACTAGGGTCTACCACGCCATTTTGTATTAAGTGTCAACTAATGCATTATAGAGTAAATTGTCATTTTGGTAAACTGACTATTGGGGTGCTATTAATTGCAATCACGACTTTCAAAACTGTTAATTTCATACCTTAACTATGCAACTTTTATCAATTTTTGTATGAAATTAACAATTTCGAAAGTCGTGGATTGCAATTAACAAGACCCCAATAATATTATCGTATACTATGTCCATAATATTTGTTCTATATGTTTATAAACTTAAACCTTAATGTACATAAACACTAAACTAAACGTACATCATATGCATTCTCATTCACTCCAAGTAGGTCCATTATATGTTGATTCTATATGTTCATAAAATCAAAGTGTACTGTAAATAAACATTATAATACTACAGACTCATCATGTTTAATTTAATAGTATTCTTCATGTACTATGTTCATAACATTTGTTCTATATGATCATAAATCTAAACTTTAATGTACATAAACGCTAAACTATAGGTAAATCACATATATTTCTATTTACTTTGTAATAGGTTCATAATATACATTCTATATAATGATAAAAACATAGCTTAATGTAAATAAAATTTAATTACTTGTTCATCATGTTCAATAACATTAATCATGTATATTGTTGGTTTTATGACTTTTGGGTAGTCAAAGGCAGGCCAACACTACCTATTAGAATAGCGAGAATATAGGAAAAATGTGGGAAAATATATGGAGAGAATATATGTATTGTATTGCTCAAAATTGCTTCTCCCTCCTCCAAGGATGGAGGGTTTATTTATACATATATGGAGAGAATATATATGTATTGTACTGTAATTAGTCGTCTGGTTGCAAGAGAGGCGACGACGATCGATTCCCTGCAAACGTGTAGTCGTGTGGTTGTATCTTATACGCTTGATGAGTCCTAGGTATAGGGCCTACTTCATGATGGGGGTTGGTCGGTCTTCTGAGGGTACTTGGTTTGCTTTCTCTCTTTGACAGTCAGTCCGTTGGACGCATTCCGACCTCATCACGGGGTCGCTTTGCTTCCCGCTCTTGCTTTTGTTGTAAGGCTTCTTCCGTCTTTGAGTATTTATTGGCTCGCTGGATAGCTTGGGCGTATGTCTCAGGTGTATGCCTTCGTAGGCTGGCGAATAAGTCCCTTGATCTTAGGGCCTTTGTGAAGAGTGTTAAAGCTGTTCGGTTATCCAGATCCTCCACCTTTTTTACGTTATTTTGTCATCTTCTCAAGAATTCTTTTTGGGTCTCCGCTTCTCCTTGTCGTATGGCAATCAGGGTCATGAAATGCTTTTTGGCTCTTATGCTCCCGGTGAAGTATGTCAAGAATCGCTCTCCTAGGGTTTCAAAGCAATCATTAGACCGTGGTGGTAATGATAAAAATCATCGTTGTGCAGCCCCTTTCAGTGTTGAGAAGAATACTCTATAGTACATCGAATCCTCCGCTCCTATTACCATCATCTTTGCTTGAAAACTGATTAGGTGATCACTGGGGTCTGTCGTTCCGTTGTATATGGGCATCGCTGGGCATTTAAAGTTTTTAGGTGCCCGATATTCCTATATCTTTGAGGTGAACAGGCTGGTAGATAATAGGGATCAGACGGTTGGCTGGTATTTTCCCCATTCAATCCTTTCGTGGAGGTCCCATAGCTTCCTAGCGAGCTCAACTATTTCTTGTTCCCGATCTCCCTCATTTTGATCCGGGGTTTCGTCGCAACTTTCTGTTGTGTTCTCTAAGGCTTCCTCTCTATGTGGTTCTATCATTGGTAGTCTCCCCGCATAGGGGTTGGCGGCTTGGGCTCGCCGTAGAGGGTTGAGCCTAACCCTTCATCGTGGGTTTTTCGCCACAGTTTTCCCTTATTCAGGCCATGGGGCGTTGGGTTGTAGATTTGGGGTTCCCAAACGATCATGGACTGAGATTGCCCTTCGGCGTCTCTCCTGCAAGGCCCCGTGAGCTGTCTGAGGTTCATGGTTTTCTTAAGAGGGGTCCGGTTGGGACTCGCTTCTCGTTGTTTGTACTGGGTTTAGGAATCTACAGAGGTGCTCGACGGCCTCTATTATCTCGGTGGAAAGTTTGACCAGCTGGGTCCGAGGTACACCGAAGTCTGGTGGACGTATGTCTGAGGGGGTTCTCTCACCCCTTTGGGGATTTTCTTAACTGGCATCCCACGAGGGAGTCGGTTGGTTAGATGGTCCGCGAGAAGGGGGTGACTAAGAGCTTCTCGCGGATCCCTCACTGGCTGATCTGTTCGCGTGTTTCGCCGTGTAGTCACCATGTTTTCTTAAGTTCAGAGGAAAGTACGATGCTTTTTCGTATCAGTTCTCCACGGACGGCGCCAATGTTGGTTTTATGACTTTTGGGTAGTTAAAGGCAGGCTAACACTACTTGTTAGAATAGTGAGAATATAGGAAAAATGTGATAAAAATATATAGAGAGAATATAGGTATTGTATTGCTCAAGATTGTTTCTCCCTCCTCCAAGGATAGAGGGTCTATTTATACATATTTTGGGCCTAGAGCCCTACAAGGAATAAGAATCCTGGACAATCCCATATTGGGAGTCCCTATTACATTATATAACTAATAAGCCTTAACCCTGCTAATATTACAAATACTAAGTCCAATCCTTATCGAACTCTTCGATAGCTCTATGTTGGATTTTCTTATTGGGCATTCTTGATCCAGTTATTCTCTTCGGCCAGTCAATGTGGCCCAAGCCTAGTGTATTATCCATCATATATGTACTATGTTATAATATTTGATCTAAACCTTAATATACATAAGTACTAAATAACAGGTACATCATATATATTTTCATTCATTCTTTAATGGCTAAAGTGTCATTCAGCACCATGAACTATATCGGATTGTTCATGCCGCACCATGTTCTTTCATAGCATATATTTCGAGCCACCTACCATTAATTTTTTTCGCTTAGCATTTTTTATAGGTTTCCAGGTTACTATGATGACATGACACATGTTATTAGCTGACGAGGACCTTCTTTTTAAGTCAACTCCCAAATTTTAATATAAATAATGAGCCCTCAAAGGATAGAAACCAAATATTATACTGTTTGTTGCACCACCACCACGTGGACCTTCTTCATGTTCGAATTTTTGCCTCTCCCATGGCTTTGGGCCGTCAATTGATCCTACTTCTGGCCTGTCCTTTCTCACTTCAATCCAGATCTCCGACACTATGTAGTTGGATCAACTAGACGAAAAAAAATAATGGTAGATGGATCAAAATATATGTTATGAAATATCAAGGTGCGGTATGAATAATCCGATATAGTTTATGGTGCGGGATGACACTTTAGCCTTCTTTAATAGGTTTATAATGTCGATTATATATGTTCATTAAAATAAAGCTTAATATGCAAAACTAATTTTAAAAAGAAAAAAATGAAAAAAAAAACTTATTGATATGGCTCAAATCAATCATTGTCCTCATCTATCTAACCTGTATTTGTTTTTTCTTTGAAAGACATATGATCTTTTCTATGTTTTATATTTAAGACCAATAATAACCTTGAATGAATAAGGTTAGGAGTTGACTATTAAAATTTTCAGATTTGGTCCCATGACTTTTAAATCCCTACCACATTTGGTCATCCCGATCACATTTCGGCCACCAGTAATTATTTTCCGGCGAATGAATTAAATCAAGGATAAATTTGTCATTTTATTTTTTTAATTAAAATAAACAAAAAAAAACAGATCTTCAAAAGGCACCCGAGAGCACAGTCGTGCTGCCGCCTGATCTGAAGCCCTGCCACCAATTTGCACAGTCGCCTGCCGTGCTTCACCTTCAAAAGGCACCAGAGATTAACAGACACATTTTTGGATTAAATCGACACCTTTTAGGATTAACAGACTACATTAAAGCACCATTTTTTTCGCAATTTCCGGCGTTCGATAACAACTCGAAAAAGGTAAACTTACCAGCGCAAGTTTTTTCCTTCATGAGCTTGGATCTGTCTCCCAAACATCTTCATGCTGCTGTGCCTCTTCTTCTCACAGATTTACTACATAATTTTCAGTGTTTAGGTCTTTAGGGTTCCAATTTTAGAAATTCTAAAGGGGTTTTAAGGTTATAGCCTTTCAATTTGCTCCGCCACCTCTCTCCAAATTGATTTTTCTCAATTCAATTTTTTTTTGGATTAAGTCTATAAAAATAAATATGAAGTACTCCGTAACAGGGAAAATGAAATGACTGTGCAGATCCGTGAAGGTGAAGCTCTCGTGTGTCTTTTGAAGGTGAAGAACGACAGGCGATTGGGCAGATCGGCGGCATGGCTTTAGATCCGGCGGCGGTGCGAATGTGCTCTTGGGTGCTTTTTGAAGCTCTGTTTTTTTTTAATTAAAAAAATAAAATGACAAGTTTATCCTTGATTTAATTCATTTGCCGGAAAATAATTACTAGTTGTCAGAATTTGATCGGAAAGACCAAATGTGGTATGAATTTAAATGTCGTGGGACCAAATCTGAAAGTTTTAATAGTTAGGGACCAAATGTAAAAATAACTCATAAGGTTAGTGTCATCCTTTTTTGAATATTATTGACTTTGTTACAATGTAGTATTTGTTCATAGTTATTTTTTTCAATCAAATAAAACACAAAAAGTCAATATTGCATCCACTGAGACCCACTAGACCACAACGTTTTTAGCAATTAGTGTCATCCTTAGTTAATCACCTAATTTAATCTTGAGCAAGGTATGAGTTGTATATAGTGACTAAACTCATAATTAATTGATATGAGTTTTCTACTAATTTTAACTGTTATTATTATAATAAATAATTCTATTACAATAATTCTATAATATATACCGCGTGGTACGACTCCTCTCTAAACTAACAAAGAAAAAGAAGAGAAGAAAAGAATCTTGTGGAATTGTGAGCTTATTATATTAATTATTATTGCCAATACATCATAGTGGTTAAACAACTTAGTAGTTAGATGGATCTTACGACATCATATGTGTATATACACAGACGGATCCAAAAAAATGTTTCAGTGAAGACAATATAAAAGAGGTAGCACCAAGTTGCTCCCTTATATGGAAAGTTATGGTTCGAGCCTCAGCGATATTAAATTTTTGTGCTTCAATAAGTTGAGAAAGTAGTAATGAACATATACGGCATTGTAATAGAGTCAGTAGTTTTAAAAAAAAAATGAAACACTTAAAATGAATATAGTTATAAATATTGTTGGGTATAGATGAAAAATAAAAGACATCAAAAATCAAAACTTTATACAAATATTAATAACAATATATGAAACATAATTAATTTGATAAAATGATTCAAATAGAAAATACATTATAAATTGTCTATCTCATTATTAATTTTTAAAAAAGTTATATATATATATATATATATATATATATATATATATATATGAAGTGAAAAAGCTACAAACAAGAAGTTACACACTGATGGATTAATGCCTACAGCTATAATAATGACTCAAACCCTCAATATTTCTTAAGTAAACAAATACACCTTCCAACTCAGCTAACTAGTCAATTGTTATTTATATCTGTTTTCATATATTTATTATATCTAAAAATGTACTATACATACATACATATATATATATATATATAAAGGCTATATAGGGAGTAGGGGTGGGGTGAGTGGGGGCTGCTGTCCCCACTAACCCCCATGGTAGATCCGTCTCTATGCATATATATATATGTATATGTATATATATACACTAATACAC
>CM008339.1:17998419-18015772 GCA_002525835.2 Ipomoea batatas
ATTATTATTATTATTATTATTATTATTATTATCATCATCATCATCATCATCATCATCATCATCATCATCATCATCATCATCATCATCATCATCATCATCATCATTATTGATGAATAGTGTACTAGGGCCCATGGTCCATGACCCGACACGAGAAGGAATAAGAAACTTAGACCTATTCGTAGTTAAAGATGTAAATTGTACATGTACTAAATGGGAAACATGACTCCCTGCCTCGATGGGGGCGATGATGGGGATAAAAGTAGGGCAATGGGAGTAGGGATGAGGAGTATTCTCCTCGCCCGGCCTCATTCCCAATATATATATATATATGTGTGTGTGTGTGTGTGTGTGTGTGTGTGTATATATAAGTATATAACTATATACATTACTATGCTTGTTAGCTTTCAAAAAAAAGAAAAAAACATTTAAGCCCCACAACACACACATATGTATTAGTATGTATATAATATATATAATTTTAGAAATATTATAACCATTGGATCTACTTACCTTGGGATCTATTATATTCGGATATGAATATTTTAGTAGTACTTAACTTGAATATATATGAAATATTTATTTAAATGTAGTTTAATTTTTAATATTTTTATAAATTAGAAATGGGGTAGGGTATTCCATGTCCTTGAATAATCCACGTGGGGATAGGGATGAGGAGATTTTTCCCTTCCCTGGTGAGGACGGCGATGGAGACTGGGAATAGGGTAGAAAGTCTGGTGCGGGGGTGAGAGCATGCCGGTTGACATCTCTATTCGTAGTACAATAAGGATTGAGTTTATTATTCAAAATTTAATAGGGATTGGGCTTATTATTCATAATGTAATAGGATTGGTCTCCTTGTTCCCAATATGAGGCAGTCTAGGATTTTTTATTCCTTACCCGTCTCTTAGCTCAAAATATGTATAAATAGACCCCTCATATATGGGGAGAGGACAAGTAAGATTCAACAATACAAAATATTTATTCTCTCTAAATTCTCTTCATATTCTTTCTATATTCTCATATACTTGTTACTTTAACGGTAGTGTTGGCCAGTCGTTGACTGTCCAAAATTTATAAAACAAATATTGGTGTTGTCTGTGGGGATCAATATGGGAAGTTTACATTCGTTCCCCAGTAAAAGTAAAACACAAACCCCAAACGCTATGCATGATAACCACTCGCTGACATGCCCAATCTGGTCAGTCGATTTTCCCGAAACCCTTAGACGACTGAATTCCCATGCACTGTTTGTTTGCTCCATCGTCTAGGGGAAAGCAACCAAGAAGAAGATCCTCAGGAAGAAGTGTGATCGCTCGCTAGACCGATCGCCAAACTACCACTAGTTGACCCCATGAGACCTTGCCTGGTGGTGATCGAAGCAGCAGAACGCCTCTTGAGGCCTTAAAACGCGATCTCGCACCGAAGAGGATTGTCCCTACCACGATGGATCCCGCTAATCACAGTCAGGCACAAAGGACACACGAGCAGGACTAGTCTTTTAGGAAAACCAAAAGGATCTGGTTTGTTTGCTAATCAAGAAAATTGACCGGTATACTCAGTCCTAGATTGGTTGGGTCCACAAAACCAACCAACCATATCTTAACATCGAAGCCACGACAACCAATCGGTTGGTACTCAACGCCGAGTAGTTAGACCTAGCCCCCGTCGACGAGTTGAAGCGTTTGAGTTATCAAGCATCAAGCTGACAAAAACCAAAGAGTAGAATACATAAAAGTCGGTTCACCCGAGGAGATAGGCGAAAGTAGTGGTGAATCACCTAAGTTTGCCCAAAAAGCCTAAGTCTGAGAGGTTGCCAAGTTAATCAAGGAAATCTATGATATGTAACACACTGTAGAAGGAAAGAAAGAGCGGCAAACCACCTACTCGCTACTCTCTACCAGCCATATCACTAAAGCCATATGAAGTTATCATGCCCCGAAAGACTTCGAATGCTCATCAATGTTTATATACGATGAAATAGATGATTTAAGCAACCATCTCGTCAGATTCCAAGCCAAGATGGTGGTTATGGGTGCCAAGGAACCCATGTATTGTTGCGCCTTCTTCTCCACACTTGGAGGAATGACCCAACAGTGGTTTCGCTCTCTCTCACTCTGATCCATAGACTGCTTCAAAATGCTGACAGAGCAGTTTCTAACACACTTCGCCAGAAGCATGAAAGCAAAGAACCACTTTCGGGCCCTGGCATCAGTACAAAGGGAGAAACCGAGACACTAAAAGAGTTCCTTAAACGGTGGTGGAAAGAGGTATAATAGTTAAAGATTTAGACGATCGGACAACCCTGATACTCTTTATGGAATTTTTCCAAGCGGTTGATCTGTTTATTAGCCTAAGGAGAGAAACCCTATAAACATACGCTCAAGCTATACAATGTGCAAATAAATACGTAGACACCGAGGATGCCCTCATACATAAGAGGAAACATGAGAAATAGACTTCCCTAATGGTCCCGTGATCTAAACTTTAGAATACCCTCATTGAGCGATCGACCTTTGTAATAATATTTGCGATGTGTTCTGACCACCAGTCCCCTGGAGTTAAACCTACATGGATTCTCCGATGATGTGGTCTCCCAGTGATGGACTAGAAATCAGTTAGGATACCCACTTTTATAGGTTCCCTAGAGTTGGACTTCTAGTTAGTCAAAGGCATCAGCTCTATGTTGAAGGAGCGTATCTACAGCCCGAACAACTTCGAACACATGTCGGCCACGAAATACCAAGGTTAAAGCACATTGGTGCATGGAAAGTTTAGCACCCAAAAGAGGTAAACATAAATACTTCCATGTTCTAAAGAACTCATACACATAGAAATTCCCTTTTTTCCAGGTTGGGTGCAAAGGTGGCAATTGGGAAAAGTCATGGTCTTCATTCGCATACTACATGAAAAATTTAGAATGGAATAAAAGTGGAAGGATTCCATCCCCACGAGAAAACAATCATGTACAAGTCTACATATTTTGGCAAGAACATAGAACCTAAAACACCAAAATAATAATACATTCTCAGAAACACTGACTAGTCCGGTATCGATTGGCTTGAAGTTTTCAGGGAATACAGTAGGGTGGTAAGATGGTTGACCAGTCGGACCCTGGTACAAAATTCATTGGCATGTAGTAGCTACATGCTTTGATCTTGAGGTGGTTGAGATCATGGTAGAGAGTGCTTGGAAGTAGAGCACAGAAGCGACTGGACATCGAGAAGGTGGTCCGCAGGAACGGAGAGCCGTGAAAGGCGAGGTTGTACTTTATCATGCATCTACATATGTAGGAGGAGAATACACTGGCAGATTGAAATCCCTTCTTTTGAACATGCATCGTGGAAAGTCAATATGAATCATTGCATTGCAGTAGCTTCTATTGTGTACAAAATTCTTCGAAACAAGTAGTAAGTGTCAACAATAGCAGCCTACCTTCGAAATTGGTAACTGAGATTTTGAAGACCACCGCTCGGACAGGTTCCACCCAAAAATCCACAAGGTAGTGTAAGTTATGGTGGAACAAGTGGAGTTCGGAGAAGATTAGTGAGACTAGTGACATGAAAGACACGATCGAACAACTAGAAGTAAAATTTGGCAAAATCAGGTGATGAGGAATCTAGGAGTTACTGGTGAGGAATCTAGATAGTAAGGACTTATTGACGAAGAGTCGGGTTGGTGAGGAGTCAAGACGGTAAGGATTTATTAGCGAGAAGTCCGATCGGTAAGAAGTTTGGACAATAAGGAGCTATTAGTGAGGAGCCCAGCAGATGTCGAGGAGTTTGGACAGTAAGGAGTTAATCAGCGAGAAGTCAATAGGGGAGGAGTTGAGTGGTCAGAACAAAACTTATCACTCTAGAGCAAGTCATGGAGAAATAAGGCTGGAGTTGGCTAGTCGGAATGAAACTTGGTATTTTGTGCAAGTCATGGAGAAACAGGCGAGTAGTTGGGTGGGTTAGAATAAAAACTTGGCACCATGGTGTGAGTCATTGAGAAACAAGCGAGGAGTTGGGTAATCTAAAAAAAAGCTTAGTGTTCTGGTGCAAGTCGTGAAGAAACATGCGAAGAGTTTGGTGATCGAAATGAAGCCTAGTGTGGTGCAAGTCCTGGGTAACAGGATGGAATATCGAATGGTGTGGTCGGGGAGAAGGGAAGGGGTACACCGACTAAAGAGGTTCGATCGGGTAAATAGATGGAGAAATGGGAGTTCAGAGTTAAGGGATATGCCAACCAACGAGGGTTGGCCAAAACGGAGAATAACAAGTTGTAACACGCCCAATTCTTGTCCAAGATAAAAGGTAATAAAAGACAAAAATAGATAGATTTAATTCAATGTACTAGCAAGTAGCAAACGACAGCGGAAGCAAAAACCAATTTAGAGGGTGTTATGCCACATCTAGGCCCAACTAAGCCTAAATGCTAAGGCAAGGTCTACCACTAGTACAAAATGAGTCGTTGCGTCTTTACTACAGGACAATACGCATCTTTACTAGCCAAGACGCGTATGACCCATACGCTAAAAACTACCAACTTTACGCATCTTTACTTAGTGGACAATTAAGGTGGATAATAGGCGTCTTGACTAGCAAAGTCAAGACGTGTATTCTTATATATTTTTTTAATAATTAGTTTAATTCATAGTATCCAGTACATTGTAATCCCTGTTCAACAGAAATTCTAGTACACAAACATCATTTATATGGTTTAAACCATTCAATACAAAATATAATAAAATTACTAAAAACTAATATATCATCCAACTTACATAATTTCTAATAAAATATTATAATCCAACATTAATCTATCAAAATATATAGAATGTAAATCCATCTAAAACCCATAATAAACATTTATATGCACTCATTCACAAAATATTCTATCCATAACCTCCGTATCTCGTCCATTTCATCCTTAGAATATGCATTTGTGTCTTGATATGCCTACAAAATTTTGAATATTTAAAAGAACAATGAGTATATATATACTATAAAATATTATTATAATAATTAAAAATATTTAAATTGTATCACTTTGCACTCACCACATCCAAGGAAGTGTAGTCATTAAATTTTGTGCATATATCATATATGAACCGCATAACGTAGTATCCACATTCAACACTACTAGGTTGCTGAGGACACTAAAAGAAAGACATCTACACATTTATATAAGTATGGATTAGTTAATTAAAATATAACTAAGTAGAAACTTTATAGTAAATAATCATATTTTTATACTTTCACATATTTCCAATTAGCATTACCCATAGTCCTCAGCCCTCGTTGATTTGCACAAGTTCGAAAAGCCCTATCATTAATGTATATATAGAAATAACTTAATAACCAATAAAATAATACGAGTAGTAAACTTAGGAAACAAACATAAAATGAAACACATAACATTTTACTACTTTTACTTACATATTCATGGCTTGTTTGACTTCAATTTTGCGACTACAATTCAATGGATCTAATACATATACAGTTCTTGAACTTGCATGAAGCATGAGTAGTAACCAATGGTTTCTACAATTTATAAACATGTATATTGTACTTTTAATTTAAACTAATTCAAATGATATTGTATGAATATCTATAAATTAGAAAATATTATTTTCTTACAGTTGGTGGTATGATGCTAAGATAAATGTCTTGTCCTGCAGTGTAACCATGGTATTCCCAATGTATGCTGTAACAGCATCCTCGTTTGAGTCAACATTGCCTTTCACAAACTCTGTTGGACACAGAAACCCAATTGAGTTGACTTCAAAGTCCTTGCATAGCTGATGGGCATACCTGAAAAATTACATATCCTAAAATAAGAGATTTGAAAACACAATAAATATGTGAATTAAGAAAACATATAAGCTTACTGTATAAAGATTTAAATAATAGACACATCAAGCCAATCCATCATGAATAAGTCTTTAATATCTTCAATCATCACAAATATGTTATTCGTATTTTTATGGTGAAAGATATCATAATCCACCTCCAACTCAAAATAATCCAAGTCCAAAGGCATTCTTCTTATTAAATTTTGTAATCGCTTGGCACATTTTCCCAAGGTTTTAAGTCATCATCATCAATAAAAGGAGGTCGTGTGCCCGTAGTAGACATGTCACATAGGTCATCACTTTGCTTCTTCCCTTTTTTATTCTTAATTGCTGAATTTTTTATTGCTTCATCCTGCAAAGAGAAATGTAAAGATTAAAAATAAAATTTTTTAATACAATTATAAGAACATAACAAATAGTTACCTCTTCTAGATGAACTAAATGTAAAGACCATTGTGCAAATGATCCAACAACTTGTGCCACTGTTGTATGAAAACCTGTTAGTACGAGTATGCTTTGTGTTGTTGTAGCACCAGGAAGAAGCATATCAACCGAAACTTTTACATGATGCGGTAGTAATGGTTGATTATGCACTAAAGTGTCAGCTCCACTAGGATAAACTCTCCTGCTTGCAACAACCTCTATTAAATCCTCAATGTCACATACGGCTAAGCGACACGGAATTGGATTCTATTTTATAACAAAAAAAAAGGTATTAATGTAAATATTGAAATAAAATATTTCATATTATAAAATAATAAATATTACCTGACTCATGCTAAATGGATATGAATCAACAGAATGACAACTACTACGGTTATTCATTAGTGGTTTAGAAGGCATTTGGATGCTCTGAGGTGTACCCACTGCAGAACTCCTAAAATCATTAGGAAACTGTTGAGAGAACTGCTATGGCATGTTTTTCATTAAAGCACTAAGTTGATAATTCAGCATATCAATCTTAGGTTGGACCTCTGACAATGTATCTTTCCTTACTTGTTCAGTAATATCCAACCTAACTTTTTCAGCAATATTTGAGTACACATCCTTCTTGATAATCTCTCTAACAGCATCAACTGATACCACCCCACTATTTTTTTCTCGAGCGTTCTCTGGTTTTCCAAAAACTTTCCTTATACTGAGGTAGCTGCCAATACCTCTAACATAACAGAGAGGTCTCCTTTCTTCTTACAAAGAACACTAGACAATACATTTGTAACCCCCCACTCATTCCAATGAGCCCAGATTTTAGTGGTTACTGACGGGATTTTTTTTAGAATAATTTTGGTATTAAAATTTTTCCAAATTAAGTTATTTTTCCACCGAACTTTTATCTGATTTAATCCCTAACTGGCAAGGCAAACTTATCCTTCAAGATTTACCATGGAAATTGTGACAAGTGTCACATTTATTTACCATATGGTAATTAAATAATTGATTAATTAGGATGGATTATGAGATAAGTCTTGCAAGGAAGATTATAGGATAAGTCTTGATAGAAACTTACTCTCCAAGCTCCAAATTGAGACTTACTCTACAAGCTTATTCTTCCTTATCTTATAAGATAAAATATATAAGCTTGATTTCCCATTTCTTTCCCACTTTGGCCGAAAATATTGGAGAGGAAAAGGAGGAAAAAAAAATCACCTTCATCTTTGTGATCAAGAAAGCTTCTTAGCCAATTTTCTTCACAAGATCATCATCTATTCGGTAAAATTCTATTTTATTTGGTTAAAAGCCTTGTTTTCTTCCCTAGAACCTAACTATAGGTTAAGATTTCCTAAAATTATTGTTATGATGGTATGTTTTGCTTAGGAATTCTTGGTGAAAGATTGATTAGAGGTTCGAAAACCATTTTTGCAAAGTACTTCATTCAAGAGGTAAGGAATCCCTTAAGTCGGTTTAGTCACTTGAAAATGGACAATTGCTAGTGAACTATGAGACTAGGAATTTATGTGAATATTATGTGTTAAACTTGAGGATCTATTAGTTGGCTCAAACGACTACTCTTTGAATTTTGGTAATTTTTGTATACATGTTCATAGCTAGTATATGCATGTATATGTTATATTCATGTCCATATAGGCTTATACTTGTGAAAATAGTGGAAAATCAAGGCGTTACTACACATTTTTTACTGCCCGAAGTGGGCAGAATTGGACGAACGCGGCCCTGGACGTGCGTCCATCGGCGTCCAGTAGGCGGGACCGAGGCCGAACGGCCGGACGCGGCCTGGACGCACGCGTCCGCCGTGCGTACGGCGGTGCGGTCATCCACGCATCTTCGGGGCGCGGATCTATTTTTGACCGAATTTTCTTCCGTAATTTTTGCTCCTGCATGGTATGATGTTTGAAAGGCCTACGGGCAAATGAGTTCAATTTTTAGAAAGAACTATTTGTTTTGGGAAATTATGTACATCACTTTGGAAGAAAATTATTGTTTTTGAGAAACAAGTATAACTCTTGTCACTTGAGGAATTGTGTTAAAAAGCCTATGGGTAAATAAAAATGTTTATGCAAACTTACGTCGAAGAACGTATGTATTTTGGTACACAGGTTGTCAAAACCTTATTTTTGAAGGAAAATACCACTTTTAGTGAATGTGTACTTTACGTGAGGAAGATGATAAAATGGTGTTTGAAAAGCCTGCGGACACTGAGAGTATTTTGAAAATCCTCATGAGCTAATGAGATAGCCAATTTCAAGTATTGGGCTCGAATGAGAAATATGCCCAAAAGAAATGATTTAAGAAAGAAAAACTGAAGGAAAGATCATGTTTTCAAAACCTTAGTTTCTAAAGTAAGTTGAGGAGGACCTTGATTGATCCACGGGTGGCTTTAAGTGCCATTGCCCAGTGGTCGTTGTGTTATATTGTATGATCATTCATACTGCAGGGCGAAGTCTATTCGTCGTTATGTTATATTGTATGACTAGTTCATACTGCAGGGCGAAGTCTATTCGTCGGATACTATATAACTCGTAGGATGAGGTATTCCTATGGGGGTGTGCACAGTTAAAGTATAGTTACTCCAGAAGTCCGAGTTGGTGTCGTTTTAACGGACCTGGCTAGGCCAACTAGGAATCATTTTAACGAACCCTACGTCCAGGGAATCAGTGTTAGACCGGGTGATGACCACTGACCCCGAGTTTGATGATCCAAGTGGTCAGAGAGGGAGTTATGAGAATGCTCCAAAGGCCTCACTCGTGCTAGTATGGAACTAAGGAAGTTTTAAAGATGAGAAAATAGTTATTTTGTAACAACAGAAAGAAATGATTTTGTCTTAAGAGATAGGTTGATGTTGATTCACTAATCACTTTTTGTGCAAGTTCTCGTTGTTAACTTATTTTCAGGAGAAATCTCAACAAATGTGTAAAGTTGTAAAACTCTTATATACTTGTTTTGAAAACCTTTGTTTACTTTTGAGTGACAATGGGTTTCCTTACTTAGCCGTCGTGCTAACTACACTTCATTGTGTCTTTTAGCAGATAATATCTAGCGTGGGCTCATGCAGCCCGATGAGCTCTGAGAGCTCATATGATTTTGTGTTTCCTGTGCATGAGTATGATGATTATGTGCACTTCTTGTTGGATGACGACCCCTACGCTCCCGGCCGCGCTCCTGTTCCTCCCTCTCCGACATATAATCCTCCACCTGTACATCCTACCGTACTCGCTTACACTCCTTTGGTTAAAATCTTTTGCAGCCACTGTGATACCCCGGTTATTTTTAATATGTTGATAAAAGTATTATTAGTTTTAGAATAAGTTATTTTTATTATATGATCGAAAATTATACTAGCTAGCCTATTATTAAATAATACTTATGTAATCCAAACTTATTTTAAGAGTATTGTACTAAAATTATTTTTGAGATATTATATAATAGCTTCGTAATCCTAATATGTATTCTACTAACAATATTTTTCTAATTTTCCTAATCATATATATGTACGTATGAGTATATATAATGTATGTACTAATCCTATTTATATTCCTAATCCTAATTATATTTTCCCTCTACATATATACCTTTCCTGAGATAACCCTAATTCCATATATTCTTCTCATCTCATAATCTCTCTGTGTCGCCATTCACTTTCCCTCCCATACAAATAAAACCCTAATTTTTCTCCCTATTCATCAAAAATTAGTCTCAAACTAGTAGACAATCAAGGATCATCAAGAATTTCTAGTGGGTGCAATAGAGTTTTGGCTTTAGAGTAAGTATCACCAAATTACTACTTTTCTTAATAAAATTATTATTATTTTTTCTTACGTGTTTATTTTGAATGTGTATAAATATATTTTGTGTGGTATAGAGATTGTGGTGACTTTATGGTATTTAGAAGGTAGGATTAAATTCATTGTAGTCACTGTTTGAGAAAATTTTCTTACTGGCGCAGCTTGAAAACAAAATTCGTGAAAAATACTTTTTGAACTCCGATTGGGCTGAAATTTTATTTAGAGATCCTAAACTTATTATATTTAATGTATATAAAATTATGTTTTTGGAGATATGCTTCATTATTTCTAGAAAAATTTCGTAAAGTTGTGGCAGTGTGCTGTCAGTTAAATTTCTGTGCAGTGCAATGTTGGGAGTAATTTCGAAACAAATACTTCTAGACATTGGATTGGCCTGAAAATTTTTATGTATAATATAGACTTGGTATACTTACTATCTGGAAAATATTGTGTTAAAATATGATCCCGATTTTCCTCAGAAAATTCTACAATCCATGGAATAATTTCTGAAATTTCTGTCAGTTTCTGTTTCTTGTGTCTTGTTGATTATTTGAGGCATGGAGAAGTTGTTTACTTGAGATTATATGCATATGTGTTGGTTATAGAGGTTGGAATGTTATTTTAATGAGAGACATGTGAATATTTTGAGAAAATGCATACATTTGTATATGAAATTTAAGTGAATGTTATTAGTAGTCTATGTTTAGTTGGCTATAAAGCTTGTGATTGAATTTTGAAAATCTACCATCTTGGAGTGGCATATGAGAAATATTGATATTATTATCTTTATAAAGATAGAGGATAAAATGTTTTGTTGGGTTGCGATACCCTTAATGAATTTTAAGATTTGTGTAGTATCTTGTTATGAGATTCTGGATACTTGGGTTAAAACCCAGTTTGTTGTGGAGTGAGCAGTAGAAACATATCCTGTCTCACTATGACTTTTAGTTTTGTTATTTTGAGGAGTGGTTAGCGGAGTCTACCACTAGGGTATTTACCCTGTTGAGTAATAGTCATTAGAAACGTATCATGACTACTAGGACTAGTTACTACCCATTGGACTTGGAAACCCATTGGGGGTGTGCACACTTAAGGTATTAGTTCTGTTCCACGTAAATGGGATTTTTGTGTAGTGTTCAGTAGAGTGATTACTGTTCACTAGGGCTTATTAATTAAGACTCTGCCCATTATTTGAGATTAAATGGGATTTTTGTGTAGTGTTCAGTAGAGAGATTACTGTTCACTAGGGCTTATTAACTAAGACCCTGCCCGTTAGTTGAGAGTGAATGGGATTTTGCGTAGTGTTCAATAGAGAGATTTTTTTTTTTTTTTTGAAAAAAAGATTTCAATAGAGAGATTATTGTTCACTAGGGCTTGATGAAACAAGACCCTGCCCATTGTATTGAGATTGGTGTTCCTCCATGTATATGTACATGTATATATTAACAGTGATTTTGAAAGATATATTACTATTGAAATGTTCCTAAAATTTCTATTATGAGAAATATTGATTTGGAAATTATGAATTATGAGTATTTTTGAGAAATTATGGGTTTTGGAATTCTTGAATATATTTGAAGAACTGTGATTACTTAGAATATTGTGAGTATTGCTTATTTGCATCTTTATGTTCCAATAATTTTAATGTACACATTTATACATATTATTATCTACAAGTTGTGCTTCAATGTGCTATGTGTATGAAAATACTTATTTTAGGAGGTGAATTAAATCTTACTTAGCTTTGCGCTAACTTTGGATACTCTTTGAGTATATTTTAGGTGCATCTGCATGAGCATGGATTATGAGAGCGATTCACCACTTCCTAGATAGTTGGTTAGAGTTTCATTTTTATTAGATAATCTAGAGGTTGTATTTAAAAGAAATGTATTTAGTTCATTGTACTAGTATAAGTTATGGGTTATTTTTAGTAGTTGTTTTAGCCTTAGTGTTTAGGTATAAGAGAAATACCTGAGCGTGGCGGTAACACCCATATTCTTTTGGTTAGATGTTTGAGCTTCCGCAATATTATTAATTATTAATGATTTTAATAGATATGTTGTAAGAATGTTGGATATGGAAATGGGGGTGTTACAGCCACGATAGCATTAGTTTGGTTAGCAACTTGTAACCAACTTGCACTTCTATGTTTTTGGACCCAATGGGTCAATTCCTGTATATTTTCGTAGCTAACCAAGCTGTTTTTTTTTCTTTCCGATGCAATATACATATACTTGAGAATTATATCAAGTAGTAAGTGTGAGAAAACAGTTTTCCTTCTTTAGCCTGTGCATCTAGAGTGGACTCTTTCTAGATGAGATAGGGTTCAATCTAGGTGTGGCGATAACTACTCTGGATGCACAGTATAGCCGGGTCGGGGTGTTACAAGTTGGTATCAGAGCACTAGTTTCGAGTCAGCCCTAGTTCAAGTCAGCTTAATGAGTATATGCTTCGGAGCAGAGCTGGAACGGAAGCCAGGCAGCGTAAAAAGGGGTATTTCGCTTCTTCCTTACAAAATCTTATGATTCTGGTTAATATGATCAATACTTGTGATTTCTTGCATGTGTTAATCCTTGCTTAGGATTATTGTGAGTAAGCTTACTAGCATAATGCATTGATTATCATTATGCTATGATTGAAACCCTTGCTTAGTGGGTATGATAAAGTGAATGTTAGGGAGTGTCGTATAGGACTTGAGTAGTTGCTATACTAACTGCCTAACTAGTTAACTCTTTAAGAACTCCTATATCGCGGGCGCTAATCTGAAACTGTCGTCCAGTGAAAATGCCACCTCGACGAAATGTGCCTGCCGGTAACGACGATAACATCTCAGCAATGGATCGTATGGCCCAAGCAATGGAACGAATGGCTAAGTTCATGTTGGCTCAGCAAGCCCAGAACCAAAACCAAGGGCAGCCACGAGTTGACTTTGCTAAAGCCATAGCGAACCGACAACCACCGTATTACGCTGGAGAAAGAGACCCCGTAATCCTTGAAGAATGGATCCAGACGTTCGACAAATTGCTTAATGCAGTAAACTGTCCTATGAACTTGCGAGTACCTTCCGCAGTCTATTACCTGACGAAAGCTGCAGACAACTGGTGGGCAACAGTTGGACGTGACCTCCTGCAAGGCCCAGATTTTGGCTGGGAAGAATCCAAAGCGGAGAGGACAATTCTACACGGAGCGTATCAAAGGGATCAAATGCGAAGAATTTTTACGACTAAAGCAAAAGGGAGCAACTATCAAAGAATACCATGACAAATATGTGGAGCTGATGCGTTTCGCTCAAGAAATCGTGCCTGACGAAGCGAGTAAGGCCAGAAGATTCGTCCGTGGACTGGACTGGGACGTAAGAGGAATGATCGCACCATTCATGTGCTCTACTCTGAAGGAGGCATACGACAGGGCATCGGATCACTATCAAGTGTATCTGGATCAACATGAAGTTTACAGCCGAAACAAACGGAAGGCTGATGATAAACCACGGAAATTCCAATTGGGAAATAAGAAAGCTAACCAAGGTAGCTTTAACCCAATGCAAGAAAGAGGAAGGGACGGAATCAATCAAGGAAATCGTTCTGCTTGCTGGAGATGTGGAAGGAATCATCCTGGGGAAAATTGTCAAGGAGTGAGAATTAGGTGCTACAAGTGTGGTCTCTTGGGACACAAGGCCTCTGAGTGTCGAACCCAAGTAGACAATTTCCAGAAACCCCTGCAAATTGCAAGCCAAGGAAGAAGATTTAATGGGAACACTGGCAGGATGCCCGCAGTGACAGAAAATAAAATGGTCAACTTCCAGTCAGCAAATCAAGGGAGATTAACAAACCCCACCTCTAGTCCCAACCACAAAGGAAAGCAAGCGATGGGAGAAAGCAGCGCGGGGAACCAAGGTAGAATTTACGTCGTCAATAGTACTCAAGCTCAGGCTAGCGACTTCGTAACCGGTACCTTTCTCATAAACTCAGTGCTTGGCTCAGTGCTATTTGATACGGGGGCTACCAATTCATTTATATCATCTACGTTTGCTGATAAACTGAAGTTAAGGCCTACTATTAAGTTAGATCTAAATGTCAAAACTGCCTTAAGAATAGTAGTAGCTTGTAGAGAGGGTTATGACAACGTTGCAATAAAAATAGCTGGATCGAACTGTCCCGGAAACCTCGTTCGTTGTGAACTTGAGGGCATCGATGTAGTACGCGGGATGGATTGGCTAGATAAGTATAAAGCCCGGATAACGTGTAATGAGCGAAAGGTTGTCCTACGAGGACCAAAGGGAAGGAGAATATCCTACCGAGGAATTGGCAAGCAACCCAAGTCAAGGAAGTTGACAACACAGAAATTGAAAAAGTACGCTCACCAGGGATGCGAAGTGTATCTCTGTTTGGTGCAAGATGCTGAAATAGAAGAGCTCGAGATTAATCGAATCCCAGTTGTACGTGAATTTCCTGACGTATTTCCCGAGGACCTCACAGAAATGCCGCCGGAAAGAGAAGTAGAGTTCACCATCGACCTCGTACCAAGAACCTCACCCATCTCGAAAGCACCTTATCAAATGACACCTAAAGAGATGGAGGAACTGAAGGCGTAATTGGCAGAACTGTTGGAGAAAGGATTCTTCAGACCAAGTGTATCACCTTGGGGCGCGCCAGTACTGTTCGTTAAGAAGAAAAATGGGAGCCTTAGACTGTGCATTGATTATAGAGAACTCCATCGATTCACAAGTAAAGAACAAATACCCGTTGCCGAGGATCGACGATCTATTCGATCAGTTGAAAGGAACGGGCGTATTCTCAAAGATTGACTTACGATCAGGGTATCACCAAGTGTGAATCGCGAAGAAAGATATTTCTAAAACAGCATCAAAAAGGAAGTTTCGGGGACGAAACTATTCTTAAGGAGGGTAGACTGTAACCCCCTACTCATTCCAATGAGCCCAGATTTTAGTGGTTAATGACAGGATTTTTTTTAGAATAATTTTGGTATTAAAATTTTCCCGAATTAAGTTATTTTTCCACCGAACTTTTATCTGATTTAATCCCTAACTGGCAAGGCAAACATATCCTTCAAGATTTACCATGGAAATTGTGACAAGTGTCACATTTATTTACCATATGGTAATTAAATAATTGATTAATTAGGATGGATTATGAGATAAGTCTTGCAAGGAAGATTATAGGATAAGTCTTGATAGAAACTTACTCTCCAAGCTCTAAATTGAGACTTACTCTCCAAGCTTATTCTTCCTTATCTTATAAGATAAAATATATAAGCTTGATTTCCCATTTCTTTCCCACTTTGGCCGAAAATATTGGAGAGGAAAAGGAGGAAAAAAAATCATCTTCATCTTTGTGATCAAGAAGGCTTCTTAGCCAATTTTCTTCACAAGATCATCATCTATTCGGTAAAATTCCATTTTATTTGGTTAAAAGACTTGTTTTCTTCCCTAGAACCTAACTATAGGTTAAGATTTCCTAAAATTATTGTTATGATGGTATGTTTTGCTTAGGATTCTTGGTGAAATATTGATTAGAGGTTCGAAAACCATTCTTGCAAAGTACTTCGTTCAAGAGGTAAGGAATCCCTTAAGTCGGTTTAGTCAGTTGAAAATGGATCATTGCTAGTGAACTATGAGACTAGGAATTTTATGTGAAAATTATGTGTTAAACTTGAGGATCTATTAGTTGGCTCAAACGACTACTCTTTGAATTTTGGTAATTTTTGTATACATGTTCATAGCTAGTATATGCATGTATATGTTATATTCATGTCCATATAGGCTTATACTTGTGAAAATAGTGGAAAATCAAGGCGTTACTACACAGTTTTTACTGCCCGAAGTGGGCAGAATTGGACGGACGCGGCCTTGGAAGCCTGTCCACTGCGCGTCCATCGGCGTTCAGTAGGCGGGACCAAGGCCGAACGGCCGGA
This sequence comes from Ipomoea batatas, assembly GCA_002525835.2. Classification (NCBI taxonomy): domain Eukaryota; kingdom Viridiplantae; phylum Streptophyta; class Magnoliopsida; order Solanales; family Convolvulaceae; genus Ipomoea; species Ipomoea batatas. The sequence continues at coordinate 18,014,425 of CM008339.1, forward strand.
CGAGGCCCGGACGCGCGCGTCCGCCGTGCGTTCGGCGGTGCGGTCATCCGCGCATCTTCGGGGCGCGGATCTGTTTTCGACCGAATTTACTTCCGTAATTTTTGCTCCTGCATGGTATGATGTTTGAAAGGCCTACGGGCAAATGAGTTCAATTTTTTGAAAGAACTATTTGTTTTGGGAAATTATGTACATCACTTTGGAAGAAAAATATTGTTTTTGAGAAACAAGTATAACTCTTGTCAATTGAGGAATTGTGTTGAAAAGCCTATGGGTAAATAAAAATGTTTATGCAAACTTACGTCGAAGAACGTATGTATTTTGGTACACAGGTTGTCAAAACCTTATTTTCGAAGGAAAATACCAGTTTTAGTGAATGTGTACTTTACGTGATGAAGATGAGAAAATGGTGTTTGAAAAGCCTGCGGACACTGAGAGTATTTTGAAAATCCTCATGAGCTAATGAGGTAGCCAATTTCAAGTATTAGGCTCGAATGAGAAATATGCCCAAAAGAAATGATTTAAGAAAGAAAAACTGAAGGAAGGATCGTGTTTTCAAAACCTTAGTTTCTAAAGTAAGTTGAGGAGGACCTTGATTGATCCACGAGTGGCTTTAAGTGCCATTGCCCAGTGGTCGCTGTGTTATATTGTATGATCATTCATACTGCAGGGCGAAGTCTATTCGTCGTTATGTTATATTGTATGACTAGTTCATACTGCAGGGCGAAGTCTATTCGTCGGATACTATATAACTCGTAGGATGAGGTATTCCTATGGGCGTGTGCACACTTAAAGTATAGTTACTCCAGAAGTCCGGGTAGGTGTCGTTTTAACGGACCTGGCTAGGCCAGCTTGGAATCATTTTAACGAACCCTACGTCCAGGGGATCAGTGTTAGACCGGGTGATGACCACTGACCCCGAGTTTGATGATCCAAGTGGTCAGAGAGGGAGTTATGAGAATGCTCCAAAGGCCTCACTCGTGCTAGTATGGAACTAAGGAAGTTTTAAAGATGAGAAAATAGTTATTTTGTAACAACAGAAAGAAATGATTTTGTCTTAAGAGATAGGTTGATGTTGATTCACTAATCACTTTTTGTGCAAGTTCTCGTTGTTAACTTATTTTTAGGAGAAATCTCAACAAATGTGTAAAGTTGTAAAACTCTTATATACTTTTTTGAAAACCTTTGTTTACTTCTGAGTGACAATGGATTTCCTTACTTAGCCGTCGTGCTAACTACACTTCATTTTGTCTTTTAGCAGATAATATCTAGCGTGGGCTCATGCAGCCCGATGAGCTCTGAGAGCTCATATGATTTTGTGTTTCCTGTGCATGAGTATGATGATTATGTG
>CM008339.1:18035952-18048846 GCA_002525835.2 Ipomoea batatas
TTATTATTTTTTTTATTTTTATAACTTATAAGTGGTGAGTGAGGCTGATTTTATTTAACTAGGATATCTGTTTGAACTCCAATTGTACCGTCCCAAAAATAAAAATCATATATGCACTAACTAGGATATGATTCCCGGTAGAGCTTCAATCCAATATAAATTATGTAAACTTTCTTTTTACTAGGCAATTTGCGAATCGCGCCATCTATGATATGGCTAGGGAGGTCGTTTCTATGTCAGGTTGCAAGTAATGGAGGTCCACTCCCCCTCTTTTCTTATTGATTGTATTACCTCCGATTTAATGCATTAAGTTTGTTTGATAAAAAAAAGGATATGATTGTATTACCTTCGATTTAATGCATTAAGTTTGTTTGATAAAAAAAAAGGATATGATTCCCGGTTGATAAGAAGATTTTTTTGGTAAATCCACCGGGTTTTTTCTCCGTCCATTTAACGACGGTCATGGTCCGGGTCTACACGCGCAGGGCCGGTTTTTTGATTTTGGTGGCCCTGTTCTCATACATAAATGAGGCCCAACCTAGTATACAAATTTGCAATCAATTGCCTAAATTTGCATTAAGATATTTTCATAGCCAAATTTAGATTTTCTAATACCGAGAACCATAATTTATTAATATGAAAATATGCAATTCAAATCAAACAACAATACACATGTACAGACTACAGAGCAAACACATTACACATGTAAAATTAAAGATTTAAAGTGAAAAAAAATTGAAACAACCTGAAAATTGGAAAGCCCTTATTTTGGTATGCATTCTGCTACAAAATTGGGATTTTGGTCTGCAGTCTGCTACGCCGCTACGGAATTTGTCTCTAATCTGCTACGGAACCCGGAAGCACCAATAGCGCCGCCGCCTGAGAAATAACCTGACCGGAATTCAGAAATTGGAAAGTCAGCGGTTGCTCGCCAGTGCCCAGTCTGAGTCGGTAGACGGCAGTCGCCTCCAGCCTCTGCGCCTCGCCTTTCGCCCGCCGCAGCATTCCGCACTCGCCACCGCGCCTCGCCTCTCCGTTTCCTGGCTACGTCTCTGCCCTCTACGCACTAGCTCTGTAGTTTGCGCTTCTGGCTCCTGCCCTTCCGTCGCTCATGACTCAATGCTTCACCCGCCTCAGTGCCTCACCAAACGCCGTCGCCAGTCGGCACTCCGCAGTCGCCGCCTGCCTCCGCGCTCCGCAAACGAAGAAGCAGACCGTCAGACACGAGCGTCGAGAGTCGAGATAGATGATGAGATGAAGATTTAAGACTTAAATCTGAGCCTATGAGGAGATAAAAACCTAAAATTAGGCCCAATATAGTTACGCATATAAACACTAAATATTGGGCTTCGGCCCCCTGTTGTTGGGTAGCTTGCACAACCCAAAATCCGGCCCTGCACCTGCGTTCGCTCCAGGAGGCACAAGTCTAGGGAGAATCGTCACTTATGAGAATCGAACTCGGGTTCTCTAAAAATGCTTCCCATAAAAAAAGTTTACTTGTCACTTGAGGCTTGAGCTACCCATTAAAAAGACTAATAATATCTAAGACTGATATTATTTATACTTTTCATCATATATGATATATCCACATAATTAATTATTATTTTTGAAGAGATAGATGCAGTGGTAGTGGTTCATAATACGAATCATAGCTTGAAGAGTTAAAGTGAAGTGGGAAGCAATAAAGGCAACACATCAGTGCCCCCACTCCCCAGCGCCTATATAATTCCTATAAAAGGCTGGAGCACGTATACCACATTTTCCTAGGGGGCCATGCTGTACATAAGTACATACCCGCAGGCTATTTAATTATATTTAATTTTTTTCTTCTGATTTGGAACCTTAACTAGAACTTTTTGGATTTTGGTTTTGAACCGAAACCAGAACCGTCCGTACAATTTTGGTTCTGATTTAATTCTCACAGTAGACAGTTCAAACCAAACCATGATAATTCCTATTCAAATTAATTAACAAACTTTAAAAAAAGGTACAATTAATATTTTTTACAGATAATAAATATATGATTTTTGCTGATTAAATTACCATTTGTAATTATATATTTTTATTGTTATCGAACGTACACGTAACGTTCTAGCTTATTTCGCTGGAATCAGCAAGCTAGAGTAATGATATATAGCAGAAAGAGTAGTAGCAGCAGCACCTTCTTGGGCATCAACTCATTTTGCTTGAACCCGGCCATGGTCAGTCACCTCTCACTATGGCTTGAATGGTGCTTCTGGAACCACTAATGAGTTTAGGTTCCCATTGGAGGTTCTAGCGCCTTTGAGTATTAATTCGACGAGCATTCATCCAACTTTTATCCATCACAAGCCATTCTAAAATAATATTAATTCTAATTATACTTTTGTTAACACTAATTTAACAAATTTCTAAAATAATAATAATATAATAAACAAAACTAATTTAAACATGGACCCGGTGTGGTTGATCACCAAATGCACAAGGAAAAGTCGAAAGCAGAAATAAACATAGACCATGGTGTGAACAATGACTGGATGCACAAGGAAAAACTGAAAGTTCATAGAAAAAAATAGAGAATGATTTTGCCTCACTAAAGAGTTTTCCAAGTTGATAAACAAATCCCCAATAAAACTAATGACCTACAAATTTTATTTGTAAATTAATATATTAAATGAATATTAATCCATAACTATACTATTTCAAACAATCTCAAAATAATTTACAATTCAAAAAAAATACTAAAGCACCCTAAATTCAACAATAATATTTAAAATAATCCTACATTCAATTATAATAATCCAATCTAATTATAATAATATATTTAAAATAATTTACAAATTTTGATATATATTAACAAAATTTTGAAATATATTTAAAATAATTTCCAAAATTTGATATATATTAACAATAATTCAAAATATGTTAATCTATAATGCCTAAAATACACAACAATTCCTAAAATTCAAAATAAATTAACAATAATTTGAAATATATTAACAATAATTCCTAAAATACACAATAATTCTTAAAATTTGAAATATATTAACAATAATTCAACAAATACACAATAATTCTTAAAATTCAAAATATACTAACAATAATTCTTAAAATACACAATAACTCTTAAACTTCAAAATATATTAACAATAATTCCTAAAATTTGAAAATATTAGCAATAATTGAAAATATATTAACAAATTAAATAAACTTCTAAATATACTAAAATAATTATTTTCAACTCATAAAAATTCAAAAAAAAAAAAAATTTCAACAGCAAAAGGCAGTGGCTATGAGAGGGAGAGAGATGGCGGCGAACGGTTGTCGACGGTGGCAATGAGAAGACCATGAAAGTTGTTAGGAATAAAATGTAATAGTTTTGATGATACAAATTGTAATTTTTACTAGTCCCCTTATTTAATTTTGAGTCTAGTGTACAATCTCAAAAGGTCCAAGTCTAAGTCAAAGTCATACGAATTTAAGGAGAATTAGACTTAGTCAGCATATTGTTACTTATTAGTTATATGCTGTGAAAGTCATCAAAAGATGAAATGGAAGATTGGATAAGGAGCGCGCAGCACAAGCTAAACGTCTTTGGTTTGAAACCTAGGATGAACATTTTACTTGGAGAACATGAGGATGACTCAACGGTGGAAGGATGATGACAAATTGAATAGTGAAGCTGGTTCGAATTTATTTATTCAAGAAGGAGAAAATGCTACTAAGGCCATTCTGAGAATAAAAGAGATTTGAGAAGAATATTAACCAATGAGTTAATATGGAGTAATGGTTAGAGAGTACTTTGTATGAACCATAAGGTCCAGTTTTCTGTTTCCAGAATACACACTAGAACATCACGTCCCTGAAGGGAAAATCAAAATCTTGGAGATAAAATTCTTAAGTGAAAATTTAATTTTTGGTAACAAAAATTCTATCCAAAATTAAATTTTTGGACTGAGATTGGAGCCAAAATTAAATTTAATTTTTGTTGGAAAAGATTTTGTTGTGCCCGTTGGCCTTTAGCTCCTAACCGTGAAGGGTAAATTGCAATGATGTATAAACTACTATAACAAACAAAGGGAATGTAGACAAGGAGACAAGGGAAGCATTCTCATTCGTCAGTCTTCATAGTACAAGGGATGTTTATATAATTACATATGTAACTGAAAGAAATAATGGATACATAAACACAATGGCCGTTTCAACAGTTATATAATCCACTCATAATGTCCACACTAAATAATAATTATAACACTCCCCCTTGGACATTATTTTATCACAATCATGCCTCGTTAAAAACTTCACTAGGAAAACCATGTGGGAAAAACCTAGTTGAAGAAAATAGTACGTGATATTTATAAACTCATATATAGTACTGGTTGCCTCATTAAAAACCTTACACTAAGAAAACCCAGTGGGAAAAAACTTTAGTTAAGGAAAAGAGTACAACCATCCATAACTTTCTGCGTTTAATCTTCAGGATTTGGTGGTCTTCTGGACCAATAATTTATGTATGTTGTTGCTCCCCCTGAAGACAACAACCTTCATGATTGCCTCGTTAAAAACCTTAACTTAAGAAAACCCGGTGGGAAAAACTTAGTTAAGGGAAAAAGAGTACAATCATGAACCTTCAGGGCATAATCTTCAGGATTTCTGGGTTCGTCTATTTAACTACTTATTTGCAACGTTCTTCCCGTTTATTATATTATACTCATACCTCGTTAAAAACCACACTAGAAAACCCAATGGGAAAAAATCTAGTGAGGGAAAAAGAGTACATGGTATATATGTATTCATATATTGTAAAAAGAGTGCAACTGTTGGTCCTTTTAAGACCCAATCTTCAGGATTGATTTAAGTAAATGTAGCCCCATCTCCCCCTGAAGATAACAATCTTCAAGTAGTTCTACATATGACTTGAAGTTTTAATAAGTTGTAGAGAAGACATATGTCACAATCTTGTGATTGTCTATAGAATTTGATCATATTCTTAATGATCATATGGACTGATGGAATTACTTATTATATTTTTGAAGTAGTAGACTTCGGGTCCTGAAGTACCTTCTCCTTCGAGATAATGACTTTTAATCCACTGATTTAGACTTTTCAAGAGGGATTTATAGATATCCTTCTAGGAAAATACATTTAAGTTTCACAATAACATATACTATATGAGAATAGATTTTCATCCTTTCTTCGTGGGGAGAAAATCCCTTTTCAATCAATTTGACTTTGTAGAAAAGGTCATAGTTTAGTAACTTATTTATTCAAGGATATTAGTAACCGACTTATCCATATAGAATATGTGATAATTGTGTCTATTGACTACATATCTAATTTATTTTCTGCTAGTTTTATTAAATATCGGAATATAATGCCTTTACCATATTGAGTTTCTGCGTAAAACCCTCAACTCGCTTTTCTTTAGCGAGTTTTGATTTGTAAGCCTTAATTGCTCTTTTCTAAAACAGTTAGCATGCTTCGGGCGTTAAACTACTGTTTTAATTTCTGGATCCAGATTTTAAGTATTCATGAGCAATAGGGGCGAAATGTGTTGTCGACAACTATAACTATTTTGTAAATATTTTTATACACATGGCATTTTTATCAACCAAATAGATGGCATTTCCCAATAGTATTTTGAATTTGGTTGTTCCGCTTCCCCAGTATTTTATTTATTTGGTGCACCTACAATTTTACTGGGGATTTTCCAGGAGTGACAAAATTTCTACACTAGATCTAGTTTTTACAAATTCTGAAACCGATAAATTTCTAATGCTTCCGGCATAAAGAAAATCGGTAGGAAAGTTTAGTCCTATTTGGGGATTTTAATAATATTTCTATGGACTTAGTCACTCCTTGATATTTCTAGCAGATTTTTGTTCAATTTCTGAAACTTCTGGTTCAATAAAACTAATACATGGGTTTGAAGATCTTTTAATTTTCTCGGCATTCTATAAAAAGTTTGGTCAAATCTCCCCCTAATGCCGAGAAACGATCTTATAATAGTTATGCAGTAAGCATTTCTAGTAATCCTTATGATATGCTCTAATTATTTGATAACTCTAAGAAATGAGAGAAATGAATACTGATATTTTTAAAAAAAATATATAACGCTGATAGGGAAATGCGCAATTTTGAACCATGTACTATGTGCTTGTTATCGATATGTAGTGCTTTCTAAATTTTTGGAGGTCCCCAAGATAGATAATTTTCCTCCAAAATTACTTAGTTTGCCTTCCGGCAAAGCTCTATTAAGATTTTAGAGCTCTAGTTAAAAATAAGATATTTTATTGTCTATCTCAAATAAATTTTTCATGATGATGATTAGGGTTATCAACATACAATATCGTATGAAGTGATCTTATCACTATTTAATTTGCATCTATCATTCATGTTTTCTTAAAAAAAATGAGTATCAATTTCGATACATGCCATATATTCTTTTAGACAATTAAAATATCACATTATATAAAGGCACACAATTGTCAATATAACATAATTATAAAATATCATCTTTTAGAAAAAAATACTTATCTGAAGCATCTGCAGTACGTTTGTCTGACAATTGTATGGCCATCGCTGTATATGATGTTAGTAATTTGCCAAAATCACCTTTTCACAATTTTCAAATGGACAGGGATAGCAAAAAAATATCATAGATTGTATTGGGATAAACAATACAATTAAACAAACTGCATCAATCGTTAATTTTGGAGTTCCTAACAAAAAAAATGACTCCTAAAACATTATTGACGTACTTACATAAGATGGAATGATAAATTTAAATCAATTCAAAATGAACCTTTTCATTATTCAAAAACATCTTCCAGCAACCAATAAGATGCAAACTGACTCAAAATACCCATATAATAATATATGGTAATTATTGAAAAGGGTGATAGAACATTTCAATTAAACAAGATAATAACCATCTCTATATAACAATCATAATTACCATTAATAATAAAATGCCAAAAAGAAAGGCAATCTTTCATCCATAAACATGATTTGAATATATAATGATAATCGTAATTTCTAATAATCAGGTTCAATATTAAAAGAATGTTAATCTCAATTGCCAAAATAATAGTCCAAAAGATGACAATTACCATTAATTATAATATATTACCAAATCTTTCCAAAAAAAATAATATATTACCAATGGAGAGTGTGTACGCCTCCCATTTGTTTAAACATTTCAGCTTCTGGCTTTTGTATTCATGACAGATCTGCTCATCTTCGTCCCCACCGCTGGCCCGCTGCTGCGAGCCGGAGAAGAGGGGAAAAAATCAGTCGCCGCTGCTGTCGTTTGTCCGATCTGTTGCGTCTGGGACGCAGCTACAACCACCATGAAACATATCGGAGCAAAACAATGGCGATGATTTGGAGCCTCCACGAACCGACGATCGAGTTGTCCAGCGGCGGTGCTCCAGCTGGTGTCGCCGCTGCCACTCGTCGTCGGGGTAAGGGCTCACAAAGAAAACTGTATATTTTTATTTTGTTTTGTCTGCTATGAGAGCAGTAAATTATTTACCCAGCAAATAACAGCAAAGAAGAAAGCATTTACTCATTGTCCAATTCAAGAAACCGAAATAAATATACCAGTAAAAGATGGCAGTCTCTGCAGAACCCAAAAAAATAAGGGGATAAGCATCGAAGATGATGAACGATGGTGAGCACCTCGATCATTGTCTGCGAAGGATACACCGCCGTTCATCGAAGGGCGACCACCATCAGCTTTGGCGTTCTCCAAACAGCGCTGCCTTAGAGCCAACGCACGCCATCGTCGCCATCTCCCGGAGAGCCATCATCACCGGTAGCCGTCACGGCCCTCCCGGAACTTCAGGCCCAACCTTCTACCGGAAGATCGCACAACACCGCAGAATGAGGATGCCGATGAACGCCAAGGTAGGTTGTGGTGATAGTTTTGTTTCTTTTTATTATTATTATAACTTATGAATGTGTGTATATACACATTAAAATTTGGTTTGCCAAAAAAAACAAAGCCTGTACATGCCCAAATTTTAATTATTTATGAAAAACATTTATAGATTCTATGGATAGATGAATACAGATTGCACAATGATTTGTACTGAATGCATATGAACTATATATTTTGAATAGAAAAAAAAGGTATTGTAAATAAAGAATAGAATGTATGTATACACTGAATGCATACGAAAAAAAAAGGGCTGTGCAAACTGGCTGGAAAAATGTGTACATATTACCAGAAAACATATGATTCACAAATACACAACATAAACATATGTGACTTTGAGGCATTCAGAAAAATAGGGCATAGAAAAATCTTATAAGTTACCTTTCACCGATGTTGAGAGCGTGCTGATAACGTGTTGGAAAAGATTTTGTTGTGCCCGTTGGCCTTTAGCTCCTAACCGTGAAGGGTAAATTGCAATGATGTATAAACTACTATAACAAACAAAGGGAATGTAGACAAGGAGACAAGGGAAGCATTCTCATTCGTCAGTCTTCATAGTACAAGGGATGTTTATATAATTACATATGTAACTGAAAGAAATAATGGATACATAAACACAATGGCCGTTTCAACAGTTATATAATCCACTCATAATGTCCACACTAAATAATAATTATAACAATTTTGGGATAATAATTCGAAAATCCAAAATTAATTTTTGGAGGCAAATTTCGAATTAAGCAAGTGAAGACCAACTTGGAGGTGTCGGTGAATTTTTCGGTGATATAATTTATGCTCAAGCAAGAGTCACCGGAGGAAATTATTTTGGAGATATCAACTTGACATTTCAGAAGAAGAAATTGCAAAGTCAAGTATTCACACTTGAAAAGTCAAAATTGAAGGTCATCTTGATAAGGAAATTCAATTCAAGATCTGAAGAGTACAATTGGACGAATGGGCTTCTTACAAGAGGAGTAATGACATAGGCCAATTTTCAAATTCATCTGACAAAGGCCATGGAGAGCTTCAGAACAAGTTGGCAAATTATTTCAAGATTCAAAATGGACGATCAAGATTTGAAGATCTACAACGGGTAGATAGCTTCTTCAAGCTATAAATACCCATGCAAGACTTGAAGACAAGTACCTCTCTCATCTCTCCAACTACAAGCAATCTGAGCATTATAGATCAATTATTTCGAAAAGAAAAATAGGAGAGTGCAAGAATTGAAATATTATTTCGAAAGAGAGAGAAGAAAAATTGAAGAGTGCAAGTATTGAGCTGAATAGAAAAATTCAAGTCTGAGAGAGAAGAAGAAAAATATTTTCTTTGTAAAATCATATCTACTGTGAGTAGAAGAAAAGGAGAGTAGAAGGTGCGACTTGTGAAATCCGAGTTGAGTGCGAGGCACTCGGAAGGAGCGTGGCTTTGTGCGAGACGGTCGGGAGCGTAGCTGGGTGCGAGACGCTCGGGAGAAAAGCTCGGGAGTATAGCATTGTGCGGGATACTCGGAGGAGTGCGGCTTTGTGCAGGACACTCGGGAAGACTAAGTGTAGCTGGGTGCAAAACACTTGGTTGAAGGGCGTAGCTGGGTCCAAGAAGCTCGTGAACGTAGTTGGGTGCAAGACGTTCAGGTGTGAGTGTTGCTGTAGGCAAAGAGCATTCGGAGCAGCAAATGCTAGAAGGGCACTGATCCACTGTTTGTATCTGGTTGATTGAAGATAGTGGAAATCTTCCTTGGAGTGAAGGAAGAAGTGGAGTAGGAGAATTACACCATCTCCGAACCACTATAAATCTCTCTGTCTCTTTACTTTGCTTGCACCATATTTATTCTTACATGCATATCTCATACTAACCCACGAACTGATATATTTATTTGGGTGTTGCAAGTCATACGTGTGCATGCATAGCATTACATTGCATATTTTATTACAAGTCTTCATATTCAAAGTGCATGTACTGAGCATATCAATTTCCTAGAGCTTATTTACTATTCATGCACTATTCACACACTATTCATTACTATTCACTTTTTTTTTTGAAAACCAACAAACCAAGTATATTAAATTTCCACAATATCCAAGCGAGCCATACAAGAAACAAAACGAGGGATACAATCAAAATAATCCACAACACCGATACACGAATCATCCAAAGATTTCTTCGCTATAGTATGTGCTAACATATTTGCTTCCCTCTTTACAAAATTAATAGAAACCAAATCTAAATGATCTAAAATAGATTGAATATCCTTAATAATTAAACCAAAAGGACCACTACAGTTACCACCACCAACAACATTCGTAACAACCTGCGCATCGGACTCCACAACAACCCGAGTCCAACCCCTCTGCTTAACCCAACTCAAAACCTCCCGCACCCCCACCGCCTCGGCGTCACGAACAGAGAATACTCCCTCAGCAACTCTCCACCCCATACCCCTAACCTCACCCTCCTCTCCACGCACAACCCAGCCAAAACTCATTCTGTTTCGAGTATAATCCAAGGCAGCATCCACATTGATTTTTAAAAACCCCCCCTAGGAGGCTGGCAGCGTGTAGAGAACCTTGGACCATTTTGAGCAGCACCAAGCGTACGTGTAGTCACTGCAATCTTCAACCAATCCTTATAATAATGCAAAGCATAATTGACCAACAGTTTCGGAGTCATACATTGGTGATTAAACACCATATTATTTCGGTTGTCCCATGCAGCCCAACAAACTACAATCAAATGAATTATCAAATCTTTAGGCAAGGAAGACCAAATATCCACAATCCAATTATCAAGACAATCCACATAATCCATTCTCCAATTCACATGCAATTCACGCCAACACTCATGAATAAAAGTGCAATTCGCAAAAAGATGAATCGTAGACTCCGGGGCCAAATCACACATAGGACAAACCAAATCACAAGGCACTCGTCTAATATCCAACAAGTCTTTTGTAGGCAGTTTATTAGAACACAAGGCCAAAAAAAAACACTTTATTTTAGGAGGTAAATCCCACTCCCACATCCCTCTCCAACACACCTCGTCCACCACACTCAACCTCATAGTTAACAAGCGGTAAGCAGATTTAACAGTATACTCACCCGACAAATCCTCCCCCCAAAACCAAGAATCCCTCGCGGGGCTATTTGAAGTGGGCAAACCCATAATCAAACGGGCATCCCTAGTATTAAAGATATCACTCACCACCTCCCTATCCCACGTCATAGTGTTCGGAATGAAAAGAGAATTTACCAAAGGGTTCCCCAAATAGTCCATAACTGGAGTAGAGATATAAGGATTTGAAGAATCCGGTAACCATGGTTCACCCCAAACCTGAACAGTAGTACCCTCTCCAGCACACACCCGAGAACCCGCCCGAATCAAGGATTGAGACTCCCGAATGCTAGACCAAACAAAAGAAGAGTTAGAACCCAACCCGGCTTCAAGAAACGAACAATGAGGAAAATACCGAGCTTTAAACACTCGGGTGACCAAAGCATTTGGATCGGAAAAAAGCTTCCACCCTTGTTTCCCCAACATAGCAAGGTTCATCTCCCTCACCAACCGAAAACCCATACCCCCAAATCTCTTTGGTCGACACAAAGCATCCCAAGTACTCCATCGAATATTCGAACTCCCTCTTTGCTCACAACCCCACCAAAAAGAATTCATTAACCGCTCCAGCTTACTAGAAAGAGTTTTAGGAATAAGAAACACATTTATTGCATAATTTGGGATACTCTGGAGAACCGTTTTCAACAAAACCTCTCTACCCCCTAGACAGAAACCGGTTCCCCCAATGGTTAATCCGAGCTCTAACATTCTCTTTAATAAAACCCAACACTTCTCTCTTTCCACATCCCACTAACCCCGGCAAACCAAGATATCGCCCCCGCCCCTACTGTACGTGCACACCCAAAACCTCACATACAGCCTCCTTATCCTCCCTACTCACCTGTCGCCCAAAAACAATTGAAGTCTTATCATAATTCACCTGTTGACCACTAGCTTGCCCATACTCCCTCAACACCCCCCGAATTAGACCCGCTTCTAAATTGTTTGCCCGAAAGAAAAACAAACAATCATCAGCAAAGAATAAATGTGAAATAGAAGGAGCAGACCTAGCAATACGCACACCATGTAGAGCACCCTCAACCTCCTGAACCCGTAACATAGCACTTAAGCTCTCAGCAAGGAGAATAAAAAGACAAGGAGAGAGAGGATCACCCTGACGCAACCCCTTAGCAGGAATAATAGGACCCCACTCTCGACCATTTACCAAAACAGTATAAGTAACAGTACACACACACTCCTTCATCAAATCCACCCACCTCGCACTAAACCCCAACTTCAACAAAACAGCCCCAAGAAAACCCCACTCCACCCGATCATAAGCTTTGCTCATGTTAACTTTTAAAGCCGCTGAACCACCCCCCGTACCCTGACCCCTATTCAGAGCATGACTAGACTCATAGGCAATCATAATATTGTCAATAATAGATCTACCCGGGATAAAAGCACTCTGAGCAGTGGAAACAATAGAATCAAGCAAAACTCGAAGTCGCATGGATAAGACTTTCCCTAAAATGCGATATAACACATTGCACAACGATATAGGGCGAAAGTCAGACATTAACTGGGGATTTTTAATTTTTGGGATTAAAGCAATATGGGTATCATTAACAGTAGCAGGCAAACGACCGGTACACAGAAAAGACTGACAAAAAGAGACTACCTCATCTCCCAAAACAGGCCAGTGAATTTGGAAAAAAGTCGGAGACAGACCATTAGGCCCCGGAGATTTATCAGGATGCATGGCAAAGACTGCGCCCGAACTTCCTCATGAGAAAAATCTGCTAACAAAGCCTCATTCTGCTCCGACGACACTTTCCTCTCCAAACACTCCAACACCGGACCATCGCACCCCCCCTCCGCTATAAATAATCTGTTAAAATAGCGCAAAACCATCGCCCCCA
>CM008339.1:18097578-18111827 GCA_002525835.2 Ipomoea batatas
ACAAAAAGGAGCAAGGGGATGGGGGAGGGCCCTCTCGGCCGTAAACTGAAAGTCCAAAAAAAACGTATTATTAAGAGAAATAGCGTGGTCCTGCGAAAAAGGATAAGGGAGGTGGAGAAGCTAACCTGAGCTCGGCTTGGAACGTGGAGGAAACTCTTGCACTTGGAGGAAACTTGAAAAGAGCCTGAGAGTGAATTATGTTGTGTGGTGGCCGAAATGGGAAGGGAGAAGGGGATTAAATAGGAGGAAAGAGGGGGGAAAAGAGGAGAGAGATGAATCTAGTCTCCATTTTTGAAATTCAAATAGGAGGTTGGGAAGTGGGGAGAATTAATGAGGAGTGATGGGTGGAATGATGGATGTGACTTATGGGATTCCCAATGTCTTTTATAGGGAAGAGGGTGAGATCTGTAAGAATATAATTATTCATGAAAAATTTTTGTAGGATGAGGAGTCTATTTGCGATAAATCCTATCTAATCCCAGGCAATTATCCCGGAAAATTATCTTTGCACGAGTTTATTATTTTATAGATATTTTAGGGCTCACGGGGATGGGTCGGAGCGATGCTAACGTCTACCTTCCTGCATTGACGAATTCTCGCAGCTCAAAAAGTGGAGGACTGATGATGGATATATTAGGAAGTGAAGCAGGGCAAACCGACCCGGAGGAGCGGAGCGAGGAAGACCCGAGCGAACCCGGACTCGAGAGCAAGCTCAACTTAGGCCATGGCTCGAGTGTCGACTTCGGGTCGGCACAACGTGGGCTTGTGCCGTGGCTAATGTCGACCCCGGGTCGGCACCTTGGACCTCGGTTGGCCTTAGGTCATGGCTAGTGCCGGGTGTCAGACCCAGGTCGGTATTAGGACTCAGTCAAAGAAGGGCTCGGGGTGCGCGATCCAAGTTGGTTATGATAACCCCCCTTTTCGTAGGGGCGGTTGAGTGGCTTGTCAATATAAAAACATTGTCTTTGTCTTGTTTAGACATCATATTCTCACTCATTGTCCTAATAGACTCTTGTAATAGCGTTACATTATCTTCTGATTGCTCATTTATCTATCTTCCTTATCCATTTACTATTTCCTATTATTTATTGGGTTTATTAATTCGGACCCCCGAGTTAATTAAATCCATCAATATGACTATATACCATTTTAAAATGAAATCGGTAGAAAAATTGTATTTGTATAAAGATGTTTAATAAGAAAATGAATATATTGATATAAAAATAATTTTATTTATGTTGATAGAAAAATAATAGGGAAAAGGGTAATGCATAAATAAAATAAGTTAACATTTGCAATACATAAATAAAATTTTATTAATGTTAATATTTTTATAAACTAATCAGTGTTATGAATTTTAATATAAAATATAAAAATTTTAGTTGTTAAAATATTATAAAGTAAAATAAATTAATCCTAGTTTGCAATTAATAGAAAAGATGAGGGTGTAGTAAAGTGGTAGTTAGTAGTATTTTATTATACAATAGGTAAGTGTTCAATTCTCAATATACGCATGTATGCATTTATTTATTTTGGACATATTAATGTAATATATATGGTGGTAAAAATAATTAATTTTGAATAATTATAAAATACGGAGTAACATATAAGTGACATATAGTTAATGGTGTTAATATTAGAGTTAATACTACAAATGGTCCTCTGACTATTAGGGTAGTACTCTTTTTAGTCATTGACTTTCAATTCGACCACAAATGGTCCTCTGACTTTTATTTTTGATAACAAATAGTCTTCCGTTAAGATAGCTCTAATATTAAATTTTCATTTTGTACGCATAATTACAAGAATAATGTGTATTGTCTTTTTATTTAGGAGTATTTATATTTATTAATTTTTCAATTATGTTTGTTGGTGAAAAATTGTAAACATTTTTATTTTATGACAATTATATATATCAATTTGACGATAATACCCCTAGATTTAACACCTATTTAACAAAATTTTTAATGGAGGACTATTTGTGGTCAAAAATGAAAGTCAGAGGACCATTTGTGGTCGAATTGAAAGTCGAGGACTAAAAGGAGTGCTAGCCCAATAGTCAGAGGACCATTTGTGGTATTAACTCTAATATTAACACCATTAACTATTTTAATTAATTGTACAACTTTTTAAAATATAAGGACTAAATTGAATAAAATTAAGGTAGTATATCAACCTCATAGATACTTTGACCAAATTTTGCGCAAATAATGTTTGAAGTTTTTAAAAATTATTATATTAATTTTAAAAGGAAAATGTTCCTTTACCCTCCTCTAAATTTCCCCTCAGGATGTGGCTTTCATTTACTGGGCACCAATGAATTGGCTAACACATACACCACTAAGTAATAAATAAGGGTGTGTTTGGTCGGTGGGTTTAGGGATAAGGAATGTGTATGAAAGTGATTGTTTGTGTTTGGTTGATAGGTTTTGTGAATGTTACTATGGGTTTGGAATACCTCATAAATGAGAAAACCCATACCCTTATTAAATAAGGGTTTCATCTCCCTTTCTCCTTTCTTCCCCAACTATTAATAATCATTCCCATTCCACCCAACTACCAAACATGCTAAATACTTTCACCAAAACCCATTACCATTACCAAGTATTTGATACCCATTCCGATTTCGATTCCCATGTGTGAACCAAACGCACCCTAAATTTAACTACCAAACACATGATGACACATTAGGAGGCAAATTTTGTAGGGAAAATACATGAGAGGCTTGTAGCATTGCTCATTTTCAAATAAGAAAAATGTTTAAATTGGTCCACGAACTAAACATAAAAATGTAATTAGGCCATTGAACCCTAAAAATGTGCACTTAACTCCCTTGACTAGCAAAATATGTCTCCTATCGATCCTATCCTCAATTTGTTACTTTGCCACGATGATACCTGGGGCAATTGTTTTACTTGTTTTACTAAGTTGATCGATATATTAGAATTGGAATCGGGGTGAACTAACCCGGGGAGGTGAACAAAGTGACCCGGCCCGACCCCGTAGTCAACACCAGGACCTCAAGGCTAAGCCGGACCAAAGGCCCCGAGGTCGACCCCAATGCTCGGCCTTGTGTTGCGCCAAGGACCAGCCTCAAGCTCAGGCTCGACCTCGACCTCGGCGTCTGGGCTCAACCTTGACCTTGGCACTCAGCCTTGGCTTCCGGCCTCGCCTTAGCGATGCGGTTAAACTGTAACCACCCACCGTCTTCGCGTGAGGCGGCTACGAGGGAGCTTTTGGTATAAATAATATCGTTTGTCATGTTATTGGGAGATCATCTGGTCTTGACATTACATGTCTTGTACTCTCACAAATCATTAATACAAAGCTTTGTCTTTCCTATTCAATATCTTGTCTTTACTATTTATCCTTTAATTATTGGTTTAATTAATTTGGGCTACCCAGGTTAATTTATTCCATCATTGGTGCTTTCATTGAGAACTCGACATACAAGCTCGAGCGTGTTCCCTATTTCCAATGGTGAGTTCCAACTCTCGCATCTCTCGCAATTCCTGCAACACATGTATTACCCCATACTAAAATGAACTCAACAAGGATGCGAATTGTCCACCCCCTCCTAATAAGGTCAAAGCGAGACCTATATGATCACTTGAACAAGAACTGCAAGGGTGGATCAGCCCCAATCGCCCTACCTCCGGCCCCGGGCCTCCAAGTCAGGTTAGTCGCGATCTAACAAGCCGCAACTATGTTAACCCAGCTCATTGAAGGGATTCAAGGAGTCAAGGTGTGGTGTGACCCCATCTAATCGACACCACCACCGAGGTGCCATGCGAGGCTACGCATGGGCAACCACCTTGACCTCATCCTTCCTGAGGCTGAGTTTAACACCGGGGGCCTGAGCTTGACCATGACAAGGAGCCCAAGCTGATTTGGAGGTCAATTTTCTATTCACCTAGTGCGACCCCAAATGTCGACCTCAATTCCGTGAGAGGGGGAAGGGTTTGAGCTCACCTTACTTTTGCTCATAGCTGACCTCAACTTGATCAAACCTCACTTTTTTTCGAGCACACATTGAGGGACTCGTCTTATCCTAGGTGGACATACTCAAGATTTCCAA
This sequence comes from Ipomoea batatas, assembly GCA_002525835.2. NCBI lineage: Eukaryota > Viridiplantae > Streptophyta > Magnoliopsida > Solanales > Convolvulaceae > Ipomoea > Ipomoea batatas. The sequence continues at coordinate 18,101,657 of CM008339.1, forward strand.
GCTCACGCCGAATATCTCATCCTCCGAGAAGTCGAGCTCGCGTTGAAGAACCTTCCTTGCCCAGCAAAATTGATGTCATGATTTGTTGAGCCCGTGCTAGAAACCACGCCTCATTTCAGGAAGTCGGGCTTGTGACATACCGAGCTCATGGTGAAAGATTCATTATGCTTTGAGAAGCCAAACTCATGGCTTGCCGAGTCCACCTCAAGGAATTTATATGCTCCTGATCCGTTGAGCCCGCACCCAAGGATGCGAGTCACTCTGGAGGGACTCCGAATGGCCAACTTCGTGAGGTCGCATTGAAAGCTCGTCTTACCCCAAGTGGCCAAGATTGTAATTCCATGGGAGCCCGACCTCATATGCATGCCGACTAACCTCCATCACCTAAGGAAGAGGAGGGGCCTAGCTTTATGGCCAAGCTCATGTTTTAATAATGACGAGCTCACCTTGCCTCGGTTGTTGGCCGAGTTCAGCTTACTTGTGCCCAACTTGTGATGGTCAAGCACGTTGAACGACTAGCCTCACTCTACGAAGTCAAGGTCATGATTTGTCTGACCTCATGCTGATTGTCTTGCCTTGTCCTAAGAAGCCGATGTCATGAATTTTTGAGCTCATATTGAAGGTATCATACCCAAGTGTTGACCTCGATTGAGGCTAGGGCTGCCAACCCCACATTTAGTTCTCCCTAATACTGTTTTGAAGGGGTTGGACCCCAAGTATCAACCTCGAGGGCCAAGGCATGGACCTCGACCTCAATTCTTTCTAATGGAACTACGGATCTTAGCATCATCTATTGCCATGCAAAAGGATTAATTCTTAGCTGAGGTCGAAGCAGGCTGACCACGAGCTTGATTATCCTTATGGCCATTCTGAGGATAAACCTCACCTAGTGCCGGATGACGAATTGGGAAAATTTATACATAGTAGCAGCCGTGGTTCGTCCCGGTAGTTACAAACTCAATACCCCAAAGGGAAAATTTGTAGAAAGAGTATTAAACTCCGAGCACTTGCTCAAGTATTTCCAGTAATTTCACTTTTGTAAGGTAGTTCGACTACTTCAAGTTCATTGTCCTTTAATAGTCATCCAAAGACAGCCTGGTGAGGAACCAAGTGTTGATGATGTTGAATTCAAGGATTCAGTAGTGGTTTTTTCTCTCAACTACATGGAAGACCATGATGTCTTTACTGAATGATATTTTGAAGAAAAAGAGTTCCCCATGGTCCAGAACCAACGCCACATCAAGGAAGACACTGAAGACTTAAAGGATGATGTGTATGCTATAGATCTAATTAACTTTATTGGTTTTTATTAGATTAGTATATATAGATAATAATTCATCTTGAGGTGAATTTATTTACTGACAATTAGTAAATATAAACATGTAAATCAATTATATTATTACCAATTAACCATTTACATCATTTGGTAATATTTTATTTTTTAAATCAAAATAACATTTTTTCGTTCTATTATATAGATGGAAAATATTTAATGGATTTTATTTTACTTGAGTTTAGGTTATATCATTTGCAAGCAAAGATGAGTTGATTAATTGGCTTCTACAAGAACCAATGCGTACCCCGGGAGCTCTTCATTTTGAGGAAAAGAATGCAACAGTGATAAGCTATGGTGTTCTAACAAATTCATCAACTTATATTGAAGTCCCAAGGCAGATTGAAGATCCGACTTTCAAGTTCAGAATTCCTCTCCAACTAGCTGCATCAAGAGAAATTGCTAGATCTTTAATTGGAGGTAATTATCAAGTATATTATTAAGGTTACCAGGGCCGATTTTTTTTTTATTTGTGTGGGGTAAATAAGTGAGGCCCTATCAAAGTATAAATAAACTGCGAATTGAAGAAAAATTGCAAAAAGAGAAAAATGCAAAAAAAAAAAAAAAAAAAAAAAAAAAAAACAAAAAAAAAAAAAAAAAAAAAAAAAAAAAAAAAAAAAAAAAAAAAAAAAAAAAAAAAAAAACAATTTCGGCCAATATAATCACAAAATACAAATACTAACTATTAGGCCAGGGCTGGACTAGGGCCTCCAAAATTTTAGAGCCCTGTGCTGTTGCCATCTTGCACGCCCTAAAATCTGGCCATCAAAGTTACATTATGAATTAATTAACCATGATAATCTTTTTCATTTTTGTAATAGTGAACCCGATAATAAAAATATGACATAACATGTATGTTGCGTTAGTTATGATTAGTTGTCTGTCAAATTATTAGATTATTTTTGTGGAATAGTCAGTTAATCAAAATACATTATATGGAGTATCAAACAATAGTTGTCCATAATCTTTTTTTTGAGTGACGGAGAGAAATCTATCGCAGCCACTATCTAAGAGTGTATGGTTAAATCAGTTTTATGATCGTATCTAATAAAAAGACTACAAAGAGATAACCAGTTTAGATTGTTCATAATTGACAGGCTCAAACAAATAAACAAAACAATAACAATTAGTCCCATTGGACCACAACGTAGTTCACACGCAACACAAAACATTTTTTTTTTTGGAAAAACAAAACATTTTTCTTTTGAGACAAGGTGCAGAACATTTGTTGACTTCGCACCTAGTCTCTCTTTCCTGTTCAAAGCATTTTTTTTGCTTATATGAATAGTTTTATCCTATGAAAATTAAATGCCAAGAATATAGTTGGATTTGCGGTACGCCCATGCTACATTATGGACTCAAATTCATACAAAAGAATACTACAAGTTTATAAAAATGATAGCAATTAATTGATAAGTATTTTGTTTGTGTATAAATTAAATAAAATCAAATATTTCATGTTTGTTGTTTTAGATTCAACTTTCAGCTGGAACATCGGATTCAAGCAATTTGCACATCCTGAATTGAGAAGGAGCGACGACGACGATTATTCCATCTCTAATGAAATAGAAATTAATAATTTTGGCCCCATTTTTTTCTATGCGGTTTGCATGTTTGCTTTTGTGTTTCAGATGAGCTCCATTGTTGCGGAGAAAGAACTAAAACTTCGTCAGGTAATTATAGCATATATGGTACTCGTATGGTCAACTGATCGTAGAGGTGAAAATTTTCACAATAGACTAAAGATCTAGTCTTGCAGAGAGCGACAGTGTGAAAGCAACTTCTCAAAATGAGGGGCTCCTTGTGCACAGTGAGCAAAAGTTTAGCATCTGTTAGTCAGTTGAATCACCGTAATTTATCCCTCCATAAATTGTTAGGGCAGTCCAGCCTCTATTGATCAATTGAGCCACAATGATTTATCCCTCCATAAATTGTCAGGGCAGTCTAGCCTCTATTGGTCAGTTCAGTCACCATAATTTATTCCTCCATAAATTGACAGGGCAGTCTAGCCTTTATTAGTCATGATATATCCCTCCATAAGTTGTCAGGGCAGTCTAGCCTCTGTTGATCAATTGAGGCACCATGATTTATTCCTCCACAAATCATTCTGGGGTGGGCGATTCCACCTTTTGGCACCAGCATACATGGCGGAGTTGAAATGAACACTGATATATCATCAACATTTTCTTTTGGTTTTAACTTTTTACCCCTCATATGATTGGTGCAGGCAATGGCTGTGATGGGCCTCTATGACACTGCTTACTGGTGCTCTTGGATTATATGGGAAGGATTTATGTCGTTGCTTTCATCACTCTTCATAGTTCTTTTCGGAATGGCTTTTCAACTACACGTTTTCTTGGAAAACAGCTTTGCCTTTGTGTTTTTGCTGTTCTTTCTTTTCCAGTTGGACATGGTATGCTATGCTCTAACTCCAACTCTATTCATTCTTAAATCACCACTTTACATCGGACCTTAACTGCATTGCCTGCCTTCTACTAGGTTGCTTTTGCATTCCTCTTCTCAAACTTTGTGCGCAAGACCTCGTCAGCATCATCAGTTGGTTTTGCCATATTTGTTGTTGGTGTTCTAACCCAGGCAAGTCAATACTCTTAGTTAAAGATCTATTAACTTACTTGAAGTTGTTAGCAATTATTGCAATGTATTTTGGTTGATTAATGTTAAGATCAAACGCTTGCCACTATAAGTTATAACTCATAGCGAATATGCAACTTTATTTTCTTATACCACCACCGCATTTCGAGACGTAGGGTGATGGACTTCGCCCTTCAGCCTCCGCCCAACAAGGCCCAACAATCCCGGCCCCTAGCCTGTTGGACTTGGTCTTTTATTGGTCTTTGTCCAACAATCTTCTAACTTACTGGACTTTGCCCTTTACTAGCTTCCGCCCTACAATCCTCTAGCCTATTGGAATTGGCCTAGTGATGAATATGCAACTTTCTTTGCTTATACAACCACAACATTTTTGAGACATAGGGTGTTGGACTTGGCCATTTGACCTCCGCCCAACAAGGCCCAACAATCCCCTAGCCTGTTGGAATTGGTCTTTTGCTGCGCAAATTATATCATGGACCGTGGTCCACAATGGATTGTAGACCGCACATAAAAACGACGTCGTTTTGATTAATGAAAACAGACGGATGAATTCGCGTGACTTACTTTCAGTTTATATACACTGCAGTTACATTTCAACACAACTTCAGTTACATTTCAACACAACTGCAATTACATTTCAACACAACTACAGTTACATTTCGATATAACTCCAGTTTCATTCGATAATATAAAACACAAATGTGAAACTGTTATTCAGTATCAGTTCATATACACTGCAGTTATATTTCAACACAACTACAGTTACATTTCGATATAACTACTGTTTCATTCGATAATATCAAAACAAATGTAAGGCATTATCTTTTGAGATGAACTGTAGTGTCAATTATGGAGCTCCGTCTCCCACTTACTGAAACTACGTCGTTTTGGGATCACGGTCCACAATGCATTGTGGACCGTGGTCCACGATATAACGACTGCCACTGACCTCTACCCAACAATCCCCTAGCCTGTTGGAATTGGTCCTTTACTGACCTATACCCAACAATCCCCTAGCCTACTGAATTTGGCCCTTGACTGGCCTCTGCGCAACCATTCCCCTCTCCTAGTACTTGCCAGTCTTTTGAATGTTTAGCTGCACAGCCTTCTTTATTTTCTGCCATTGTTATTGCTGCTTGTTGTTGTTAATCTCAACAGTTCATACTGTACTCTTTCTAGGCTTTCTCAGTGTTTGTATACGCTGATACGAAATCGAAGCATATGTATCAAAGACTACTTTGGTCACTTTTTCCACCAAACCCTTTCTCTGGAGGCCTTGGTTTGTTATTGGCAGCTTCAAGACATCCTGGGAATGGGATCAGCCAGAGGAGGCAATCTTTATGTGATATAGATGATACCTATTGCCGCCCAATTGTATGACACTTTTTGTCTCTCTTAGTACTTTTTATTAGGTTGCAAGGAATTGTACTGTGCCTTGGGGTTAATGCTTTGCTGGTTCTTTGTCACTTGCCAGGGCTATTTTTATCAATGGCAGATAGCAACATTCTTCATGTGGCTTATTGTGGCAATTTATGTCAACAATATCTGGACCAATTCTACAGGGGTAAAGAAACCATATTTTTACTTTCTAAATCCCAGTTACTGGACAGGCAAGGGTGAATATAAGTCAGAAGGTATATATATATATTGAACTTTGATTTTGTCTCAATACTTTCTTTACTTTTCTGATTCCAAATGACATTAACTAAATGTTGTCGGGCCTGTTCCTAATCTAAGAAAATGGGAAGTGTTGTGGGTCCAGTTCTTCGCCACCAAATGATCGCTTTGCTGCAAATGATGAGGGTGTTCTCGAGGAGGAGAGTCGAGTGAAGCAGCAGGCAAAGGAGGAAAATGTTGATCCTAATGTTGCTGTTCAGCTACGCGGTCTGTTCAAAACTTATCCCAAGAAAATAAAGCTAAGGTGCCGCTCTTGCTGCTTTTGTTGCTATTGCTGTGTATGCAGGACGAGAAAAGCGTACACTGCTGTGAAGGTGAGGTTTAATTTGTTCTTTCGTTGGCTCGCTCAGCTCGATTTTGAGACGAAACTTGGTTTGTTCATGGCGAATTTTGGTTTCGGTGGCAGAGTTTATGGCTGAACTTTGAGAAGGATCAATTGTTCTGTCTCCTCGGGCCGAATGGTGCAGGAAAGACTACTGTGATTAATTGCTTGACTGGCATTACTTCTGTGACTCATGGAGATGGTAACAATTTATGGGATTTTCTTAGTCGTTGTATGATCATTTCACAATTTTAATCTTAAGTTTTGCTTGTGAGTAATGATATAATCCACTTTTGACAGCTTTGGTTTATGGGAATTCTGTTAGAACCTCTGCTGGTCTTTCAAACATTCGGAAACAAATTGGTGTCTGCTCTCAGGTATTTCCTTATCCCATTTCATGGAAGTAGTCTCGTAAAAATCGGCCTAGGCGCCAGGCGCCCCTAAGCCGAGGGGATTTCACCCCTAGGCATCTTTTAGTCGGCCAGCTGACTAGCAGACCAACTAGGCGCCGGTCGCCTGATTCGGCTAAGTTAGCGCCTAACTCGACCAAGGTTTTTTTTAGGGTTTAGGACGGCTACACTTTATTATTATGATTATTTTACTCGGTTGCCTAGGCAGCACCTAGACGCCCTAAGGGCTAGGCACTCCTGGCCGCCCGGCTAGTGCCTAGCGCCTTCTATAACCCTGAATAGAAGAAGTACATTGAAAATGAATGCAATTTTTAAACCTTTTCTCCTTCTCTTATGTCACTATTGAATTATTGTTTTCAAAACCATAATCAAAATTTTGTTTCAAACATTATAGTATGACACACTTTGGGATAAACTGTCTGCAAAGGAGCACCTCGAGCTTTTCGCTAGCATCAAAGGATTGCCTCAAACTTCAAACAAATCTGTGAGCCTAACGCCATATATCTTTTTCTTATGTTTAGTTTATCTCTATATTCAGAAAGGAAAAATGACACTTCTGATCTGTTATTTCCCCTTATGAAATTCTCTAGTGTCTGTTTTCTTGTATTTACATAAATTAATGTAGGAGGCAACAAACTTATTGGCTCAAGTAAAGCTCGAGGATGTTGGGAAAGTAAGAGCGAGTAGCTACAGCGGAGGGATGAAACGACGCCTTAGTTTAGCCATTGCATTGATTGGCAATCCGAAGCTTCTGATATTAGATGAACCTGTAAGCACACTTTGAAAACACAACTCTTCTTCGGTTTGTTACTATTTTCAAGCTATTGTATGAGTGCTGTTTATAAGATGTTAGAATAATACTATTTAGTATGCAAGTGTTTTAGACGTACTTATGGCGTAGTAGTAAGCGCTTGATCTTAACAAGTGGTAACAGATTCCTGGATTGTTTTTTTTTTTTCTCACTTTAGACAACTGGAATGGATCCTGTTACCCGGAGACATATCTGGAATGTGATCGAGTCTGCCAAGCATGGGCGTTCGATTATTTTGACAACACACTCAATGGAGGAAGCTGACATTTTAGCAGATCGGATTGGGATCATGGCGAAGGGGAGGCTTCGTTGCATAGGAAACGCGACCACGCTCAAGTCTCGATTTGGAGCTGGTTTTATCACTAAAGTCAGCTTAGACAAAGGAGAAGATGTTGACAATACCATAGAGGATCACAACAAACACCATTTGGCTGTGAAGGAATTTTTCAAAATGGTATTTTTATGTAGGAAATAGAAACTCTTCAATCAATGCATTCTTTATATCATTTAAACTTTTTTCTTTCTGTTTCTGTAGCACTTGGATGTGATGCCAAAGGAGGAGGATCCATCGTCCTTGACTTTTGTTATCCCTCATGAGCAGGAGAGGCAACTAGAAGTAAGGCTTTCATTGTATATGCTATGACAGGTTCTTTAGGATTCAAGCGTTTACCACTACGCCAAACAATCTCATAGCCATCAATTACTGGACTTGGCCCTTCATTGGCCTCCCCCAACAATTCCCCACCATGACAAGGTTTTGATGTCACTTTTTAGGATTCAACCGCTTACCGCTAGGCCAAAAGCTATAGCTCACAACAAAGGCACAACTTTATTTCCTTATATACTGCCACATTTTCAAGAGACAAGGTGTTAGACTTGGCCTTTCATTGGCTTCTGGCCAACAAGCTACCAATTTCTGGACTGTGCCCTTCACTGGCCTGCCCAACAATTCCCTCTCATGACGAGACTCTAATACCACTTCTTAGGATTCAAGCCCTTACTACTATGTCAAAAGCTATAGCTCACAATAAAGGCTCAACTTTAATTTCTTATATACTGCCACGTTTTCAAGAGGCAAGGTGCTCGAGTTGGCCCTTGACTGGCCTCCGCTCATCAATCCTCTAGCCACCAATTGCTAGACTTGTCCATTTACCGGCCTCCACCTAACAATCCTGTTATTCACCGTTTTCGATTTTATTGAAGTTTACAAAGTTGGTTAACATATTGCATCAGGAATTTTTCAAAGAGATGGAGAATAGAAAATCAGATTTTGGCATACAAAATGTTCAGATTGGGCTGTCTACACTGGAAGAAGTTTTCTTGAGTATTGCTCAGAAGGCAGAGTTAGAGAGTGCAACAGCTGAGGGAAATGTCAAGACATTGACTTTACCTTCTGGAGCTTCAATCCAAGTAAAGTTTCATACTTGAATGCATTTACATCATAGATTCAACAAAAATGCATTTTCCCTTTTTTTTCCTTTGAACAACAGTTTAAATGGCAATAATGCAGGTTCATTTAGGGGCAAAATATGTTGAGATTCCTGGTTCTGTGTCGCCCGACAACCCGCGAGGGCTCATGGTTGAGGTGTACTGGGAACAGGATGACAATGGCAACCTTTGCATCTCTGGGCATTCGAATGAGACTCCGGTGCCATTGAACTTTCGTAGAACACCCACTGGATTAGTTCCATAGCAGACTACAAGTTTACAAGGCTAGAAGTGATTACTTGGGATATATCTGATGTTGGAATGCACAAAAAAGTACAGCCATGTTCATAACATACCATAGATAATGAGTAATGAGCACAATAAAGTATGATAATTGTTTGAAATGGATGTTTTTGGGAAGTGGCACTCCTCTCTTTGTTCACAGTTCACAAAAATACAAACTTGTGTGAAACTATACCTAATGTGAGACATTTAGTATGTACTTTTTTATGGGATAGAAAAAAAAATGCTTTATTTTCACTAAAGTTTTGCATTAGTGTTTGATGCCCACAAGGAGCGTAGCTATCATATTGGGTTAAACTCCTGGCAAATTTTACTATTGGCTGTGGTTTACATAGCAGTGTGGACCACGTAAAAAAAACGGGGTGTCGTTTGAAGTTTTCACGTTAACAGTGATAGACAGAAAATTCTGTTATAGTCCTTGTAGTAAACTCTATCATTATTCTGTTTCATTTTTACTAACATGCATCATTCTAATTCAAATATTTAACTACAATTTCATTTGACAATATATACACAATATATGAGATTTGTATATAGTTTTGTTTTATACACACTATAATTTCAGGGCAAAAAGCCAAAAACTTGTGTGAGGGCGTCTCACCATGAGACGGGTCGGGTCGGGTCGGGTCAAGATACAAATGTAACACTTATATGCACAAATGTCATACTTATATGCTCAAATGTAATACTAATAAGGAATAAAATTTTTGTTACTTATAAGGGTAAATGTAATACTTTTAAGGGAAAATACAATACTTTTACATTTCGATTTAAAAGTATTACATTTTACCACAAAAGTATTATATTTGCCCTTATAAGTAAGGAGCACTTATCAATATTACTTATTATGAAAAATGTATTACTTTTTCTCTTATAAGTAACAAAAATTGTATTCTTAATTAGTGTTATATTTGAGCACATAAGTATGACATTTGCACATATAAGTATGACATTTGCATAATGTTTTGAGCCGAGCCGACACGTTTCACGAATAAGGATCCGTGAGACGGTCTCAAACAAGTGTGACCTTAATTTCAGTACAACATCAATATAAAGAAAAACTGAGCATGCCATAACAAACGATAACGTTTTGACCATGGTCTACTTTGACTTTATAATGATCGGATCGATATATCTAACATATTTTTATACTACATCATTTTGTTTAATGTAATTCTTTATTTGAAGTTAGTTTGACCTGCTATTATTATCAAAAAAAAAAGTTTGACCTGCTATTTAGTCCTTATATTTTAACATTGTGTTAGAATTAAAAC
>CM008339.1:18112387-18124534 GCA_002525835.2 Ipomoea batatas
GGCCGCCTAGCGCCTAACTCGGCTGACTGGGCCGAGTTGGCGGCCGACTAGGCCGAATTTGGCCGAGTTAACTTGCCCAACTCGGCAGAGTTAGCCAAGTTAACTCGAGCGAGTTGACCTAGTTAATTTTATTATTATATTTATATATATTTAAACTTATTTATTTATATAAGTAATAGAAGTAAGAGATATATATATGACATACACTCACACACATGAATTAATTTTTTGTTTTTATTGGTCGCCGCCTAGAACCGTCTAGGCGCCACCTAGACCGCTTAGGCTCTAGGCGCTAGTTTACCGCCCGACTAGCGCCTAGCGCCTAGCGCCTACTGCAACCATGGTTCCACATGACCGCACAGAAACAGAGTGCTGCATTTGAACCAGTATATATATAGTACTTATATAAAACATTGTTTTACGGAGGTTGGTAATAGTCACCATGTGGTTAGTGGGATTAATTTGGACAGAGACGATAAAGGGCCAAGTTAATTACTTTCGAAAGCGTGATAGCTCTCTATAAAGAAATAAAGTTGATTATTCATTACTAGCTATAACTTTTAACTTATTTGTAAGCATTGTACCCTAACAAATAAGAGAACTTAATATATAAGATCGAGTAAGTAGAAACCAACCTGAAAATCTAGGAAAAGGGAAATCTTGGTAATATGTACAGCGGCGGCCTTCGCTTTCTGAATATGGCGGCCCTAGAACGTCTAATATGGCACAAGCAGTGATGGCCTTGAAGCAGTGCAAATTGCCTCCTGCAGCTGGAAACAGTACAGAAGCCTCACAAGGGGCTGTCAACTCTTTCTCAACATGAACTCGCGCTAACTGGGGAAACAATCCTGTACAAATCCAATATCACTGTTTACTATTACGCCAAAAGCTATAATTTATAATAAAGATTTTCTAATCACCAATTGATGAATTTGACCCATTATCAGCTTCCGCTAAGATTTCTTAGCCTCCAATTGTTAGACTTGACTCATTACTGGTCTCCGCCCAACAATTTTTCATCTTAAATGCACAATTTTTGCTCTTGCGACCTGGCTTCGATACCACTTTTTAAGAATAGTGCTTTTATTTCCTTATAAAACCCCATTACAAGCCAAGCACCTTGTGCTCAATTGCTCAAATGGCATGTATTGACTCTCCCATTGGGCTGTCATGAGATTGAGCCTTAGTAGAGGCAGTATCAATCATCAGCTGTGTGGACCATACTATTAAATAATGCACATTCAATATAAAAATAATGTACATTCAGTATAAAAATAATGTAAATTATATTCAGGGGATGTAGATTATTTGTGTACTGAATGTACATTATTTTCGTAGTATAAAAATAATGTACATTTAGTATATTAAAAATGTACATTTGATTATGGTCCACATAACTGTGTGGACCATGGTCCACATAGCTGTGTGGACCATGGTCCACACAATAATGTGCCGAGGCCGTATTGACTCTATCTATGTGTTTCAACAGGTTGAGAAAGTATAGATGAACAAAAAAAAAAAAAACCATAACATTTTCGACATAGAGTGTTGGACTTAACCTTCCAACCAACAATTCCTCCTGTCACCAATTGCTGAATTTGATCCGCCCAACAATTTCATTAAAGAAATATATGTTGATTTCATTTCTAAAACATATACTAGACCAATGGCCAAGCCCCGGCCCAACTCATCTATTAGAACAATTCAATGTCCGGTGTTTCTTAAAGTATGAATTATATATATCCAAAAAAAAAAATATATACCTTGTTGGAGGTTTTTCCCATTGTCTTTATTGCATGTGGCAACTCTTTCAACCCAATCATATGACTTGGCTTGCATTGATCCAAACAGAAGCTTGCTAAACACAGTCATGCCAGGGTGATTATGAAGCGGAATAACACCAGAAGGTGGTAAGCAGAAAATCCCAATCTGCATCAATTTTTTACTCCACCACATTCATACTTCAATTCTATTAACACATATATATATATATGTATACCCATCTAATAGAACATATAATAATAATAATAATAATAATAATAATAATAATAATAATAATAATAATAATAATAATAATTTTTTGATTTGGTCTTTAACTATTAAAAATGTGTCACATTTGTTGAATGACTAAATGCGATAGATTTTCAATGGTCAATGACCAAAACTGGTCAATTTTAAACTCGAGCACAGAAATTGAAAAACAAATAATCGAATGACCAAAATTATAATTAATCCGTACTAAAAAAAACTATAATTAATCCGTTCAAATAGTTGACAACCAAAATTTGTTGATTTTAAATAAGTTGTACTACCAAACATGCAAAAAAAAAAAAAAAAAAAAAACTTGTGTAAGATAATTTCACATGTCTTAATCAGTGTGACGAATCGGGTCAACATAATTTGGGTCATAGTTACGGTTATGAATTGGTCTTTAGTTGGTTTTAATGACCCAAATTATGTTAATCCGGCTTGTTTCAAGGATTGAGATCCGTGCGACGGTCTTACACAAGTGTGACAAAAAAATAAAAATAAAAGAAAATTTGAGTTGCATGCAGTATAATGAAGCATGTTTTGCATTATATAATTTGTGATGAGAAAAATAGAGAGACTGAACTGAAAATTTGTGGCTTTCGTATATGTGAATGTAGGCTATTGGAGGGTGTTGTCCCTGAGTTTCACTTGTCTCGAAAATTTTCATATTTGGTTGAAGATTCACATCCTCAGCCTTCAAATCATCTGCATATGTATATATATGTGAAGTAAGACACGTCACCATCAACATCAACATTTTCTTACAAAATAGAATGCTCATTTAGATTGTACTATGTGCTTATTTGACTTCATTAATAAAACTAATTTTGTTAATTTTAAGTGTGTTTTTTATTGGAACTTTTACATCCTACTATAAGTTTTGTGCGTATAAGTATTACATTTTCATCTTGACCCGACCCGTCGCGTCTCACACAAGTTTTTGCCATAGTTATATATGCACCAAAGTTTTTATTTTTTTTATTTTTTATTACACATTCTGGTCATCAGTGTCAAATATAAACAACATTGGTATAACATGTCAACCACGTGTAAAAGTAACAAAATTTGTGACCCAAAGTCCTCAAATCACTATGAACCCTGGCCTTATGTATAATTACGGAGGATTAAATTGGTTCACTCTTATAATTAAGGACTAAGTTCACTATTATTACCTATCTTAACACCAAACTTTTACATCAAATTTTTACACCAAAAAAAATATATTCTCAATATATTCTTAAACTAAATTTTATTCATCCCCAATCCCTTTACACCAAATTTTATTCATACACTAAAATAATTTGTATTCTCATAAATTATAATTTTATTTTTGTTACTTTAATTATTATTATATAAAATATAATTTTGATGCAAATAATAATTTTATTCTATAATAATATAACATAAAACATCTATATATATATATATATATATATATATATATATATATATCACAATTTATTTTTTAATTAATCTATATTCATTATTAATCTTGTTTTAATAGTCATAAAGAGATACGGAATATTAATTTGAGGTTACCTTATATTTACAAAATCTACGTCCTACCTACTTTGTACCTCACCAACTACCCTATCCTAACTAACCTACTCTCCTACTATAACCAATATTTATATTTATAACTTAAGTCTTAAAGGACTAGATTTCAAAGTGAGAAATCGGATTGGCTAAAATTTAAAATGAGTGACTAAATTGTATAATAGTTAACAATAGAAGGACAACAATGTAATTTACTATTTTTATTTAAATTACTAAATAGGCCCTAAATCTGATCTCCGGTGGACCAAATAATGAATGAATTGAAGAAGATGGAACAAGAACACAAGTTTGTTCTTGAATTGAATGCCTTTAGCTTTTTGGCTTTTACCATCAGCTTCAGAAGTTTGTTCGTAGCGGACCAAAACATAGTTATATTTAGAAACTATATTAAAAATATCATTAAACACAATTTTTTTTAAATATTAAAGAAAATAAGTAAAGCAGAAAGAATTTGTTTGACCAATAATAATAAACAAGACTGATAAAATATGACAGATGGAGTATTGATATAACTTAATTTTCCTTTTAGTTATAGGTGCGTCTATTTTTCATTCCTTAATTATCGTTAAAGTGACCATTTTTATCCAAATACATTAACTATTTAAGGGTGGTATCCAAAATTTTAAAAAATGAGAGACTTTTTACATACATTAGCAAAATCTTTCAAAACGTCATCAATTGTTTTACCCAAACGCACGAAATAAATAAGATAATTTCTGTCCATTCTCATTTGCATATCCTAATTGCATGTCCAAAAACGAGAATTGAGAAAAACTATTTTTTCTATTTTGTATGTTTAAGCTAAAAGAATAACGATATTGTGAGATTTAACTGATATTCCAAAAAAAAAAAAAAGATTCCTAATTTTTTAGAAGTTTAGATTTCTACTGTGAATAACTATTGTGTTTGAGTAAAAATAGTTAATTTAGAGATATCTGGGGAAGAAAAAGTGAATATAATGCACCTATATTTGAGAGAAAAAATAGATTATGTCATCATAACTTAAAAGGAAAAAGTACTTTCTCAAAAAAAAAAAACAGAAAAAAAAAGGAAAAAAGTACCATTTTCCCAAATAATGGTATATATCTCTTGCTTTACTAGAGATAAAAAGGGGTATAGTCTAAAGTGTAAAGTTATATAGTATCTAAACTGGAGTACTACTGCACTTATTTTTTATTTAATTTTCTGCAGATGAGATGTATTAATTGGTTAACAATAGCACCTTTATATATATATGTCAATTTTTTCCTTTAAGTTTTTTTTTTTTTTTTTTTTACATTAGGCTATAAAAGTTGTAATTTACAATACATTAGACAAACATATCCCTACCATTATAACTTCCGTTATCTTTTCCACTATTGTTACCATGCACATGTATTCTAAGTAATCGTTCTGTGTATTATAGGCAATCATTCTGTGCATTCTAGGCAACCGTTCTGTGTATTCATGTTAGTAACACATGTTATGATGTGTTTGTGAATTCGAATGTTTAGGATGATGAGTTCTGTGTATTTTGTATCAATATTCTGTGTATTCATGTTTTTAACACAGGTTGTTATGTGTTTGTGCATTCGAATGTTAGGAGGATGAGTTCTGTGCATTTTATGTCAATATTCTATGTATTCTATGCAAACGTTATGTGTATTTTAGATAAAAACTCTGTGTATTATAGATAATGAACTCCCTGAAGTCATTCACGTCCGCGTCCACTAACGTCGAAACGACATCGTTTCAGACCAAGGTTCACAGTGTACTGTGGACCCTGGTCCATGATATAACGATTGATAACAACTAGTATATATATCTATATATATATATATAAAACTCAATCAGAATATGTTATAAATAGTGAGAGCAAGTGATTGTGCTATATGCCGACCTGACCCAAACTCAGGTGGTCTGGAGCTAATGTGGGCTGTGTTGTGTTAGACTATATTTTTAAAATGTTGGCCCAACTTGATTCACTTTAATCTATTAAAATATTTAAATTAATAATTTTAAAAATATTTAGGTCTATAAATTATAATTTTTATTTTTAAAATTATAATTGTAATTGTAAAATTTTAAATTTATTACATATTTGTATAATTGTTAAACTATATATTATTTATACATTTATAAAGTTAAAATCTATACTTTATAAACTAATTAAACATACTATTTTAAGAATTAAAACTAATACAAATTTCAAAATTATTAGTTATAATGAATAAATTTAAAGTAATACATATATATAGATTCTTATCGCTAGTAGGAGTGTTTGACTATGAGTGTGAGACTCTATATAAAATATGTTGAGATTTACTTGCTATGTAAAAGAAATTCAAACTAACACATTCTTCGGTTACAACCCATGTATCAATTAAAGAAAACAACTTGAACCAATTAAACATCATTTATCATTGACAATGTTTTAAAATTAATTTGCATGTCTTTTTTCAAAAAAAAAAAAAAATTGATAAAATATAATGTTAACTTAAATCTTTATGCTGATAAATTAAATACTAAAATTAAAACTTTACACTAGGTGTTTTCAAAAAAAAAAAAAAAAACTTTACACTAGGTATTATGAAATTATCCATATATGGGAAATGTAATATGATTCAACATTTCTTTAAATTAAACATTTCAGAAAACTAATAATATATGAATCGAAAGTGAATACATACAACATACCTAGAATAGACTTCAGCCGTTGGATGTCGGCCGGCGGCGGAACGTCGCCGGCTTTGGCATCGGAAAACACTTGCTTGCAAGTCTCGAACAATTTCTGAACCGTTTCTCTTCTGAGAATGTTCTTTCTTTTCTTGGATCTCAGCATTTTAGTCTTCTTCTTCTTCTTCTTTGATGCTTCAGAGATTTCTTGACCCCTCCCAGGATTCATTGTAATTAGATAAATATTATGTTTCCCTCTGAAATGGCAAAGATTCCATAGATGCTGGTGTGGGGTTTATATAAAAAATAGTTCGTGGAAGTCAAAGGTTTCAAAACCAGGGGCCATGCAAAACCATTCCAGTGTGCTACGGACAGTGGAATTTATGCATTCTTGTTGTCTACCTGTCGCATATAATAATAAATTACCATTGACTCTACCGTGACTATGTATAGCTAGTCGTGTAGCTTACACCTTACTCTTATTTTTATTCCCCTGCTTTGAATAAAATCCGCCAATCCACCTCTTACAAATAGTCGAACTTTAACCCTATCAAATAACTGTTTAAACAACTTGGTTACACTTGCCATCCTATTACTATTTAACATTAGAGTACGATTCAGTTTGAAACGGTTCGGTTTCGGTTCGTTTTCGCTTCGGTTCAAGTCCCAAATTTTAGCGTTTCCTAATTTTCCGAACATACTATCACATTATGCATATACAAAATCTAAACATTATATAACAAGATAGCAATTCAAAGTCCAAACATACTACTAAATACTAATTGTGAGGTAAATAAGAATTGCAACAAACAACAAAAGCGCAAAGTAGACAACAAGATATAAAGAAATCAAATAAAAAATTTAAGAGATACCAGTGAGAATAGGAATTAAACGATGAAGCAGGCGTCAAGGGACTTAGATTTACTTCTTTATTATTATTTTTATTGTTGTTGTTGTTATTATTAGTATTATCATTATTGTTATTATTATTATTATTATTATTAAAACCTAACAAAGTTCGGTTCGGTTCGATTTTTACTAAACTGTTCGGTTCGGTTCAGTTTTTAACTGAACCGTTCAATTTACAAGAATCCCGAACCGTTCGGTTTTGTATTACTAGTTCGGTTCGGCTCGGATCGGTTTGGTTTAGTTCTGTTCGGTTCGGATAAACCAAACGGAAATGCCCACCCCTAGATTTCACCACATTGGTTCTTGACTACCAAAGTTGCTCAATTTAGTTCCTAACTATGCAATTTTTATCTAAAATGGTCCATTGACTATTAGGATTTCACCACTTTGGTCATCGACTACCAAAATTGCTCAATTTAGTTTCCAAATATGCAAATGTTAACCTAAAATGTAAGTTTATGTGGATTTGGAGACCTAGAGTCTAGGACCCAAAGTGGTGAAATCCTAATAGTCGAGTACCAAAGTGGTGAAATCCTAATAGTCAATGGACTATTTTAGGTAAAAATTATATATAGTTAGGGACTAAATAGAGCAACTTTGATAGTCGAAGATCAAAGTGGTAAAATCCTAATAATCGATGGACCATTTTAGGTAAAAATTACATAGTTAGGGACTAAATTAAGCAACTTTAGTAGTCGAAGACCAAAGTGGTGAAGTTCTAATAGTTAAGGGACCAAATTGGGTATTAACTCTTAAATGAAGCAAATTTGAGTGAGTTACAATATAGTCTCATGAATGTAGTAGATATTTGAATTAAATTTTCAATAGTACATGAATAACTCAATTTGGACATTCCTATACTGAGATGCGACGAAATTGGATACATCACCTGATAGACATCCTCTACGAAACTTGACTCCATGAGCTACGATCTCGACCACGGCTACAAGTGATAGAGTTTACTCTAAAAATCAACTTTTCTCCCCCCTGTTTTTGGTATGTTGGGTCCCCATGTCATGTTGTAGTATTTCCAACTCAATCTCTTTTCTTTCTTGGGACTCGATTTGTCACTAAAATGCATTTTTTTTAGCAATGTGACTTCAAAACACATCCAATTGAGCTCTGATATGTGTCAAAGATGTATACTTTTAAGAGTTAATTTGGGAGTGCTTTGTATTCAATTGAAGCTACTTGTGTTACAAACATTAGATAAATAGGTGAAAATTACTTTAGATAAAGCATGTGGGGAAGTACATTGTAATGTTTTGCATGATTTTGAAGCTAAATAGGAAGAGATTTTGAGCAATGTCGAAGATAGCACAACATAGCCTTGGCCACGATCGTGGTGGGAATTCTAGTACGTAGTAGAAAAGTAGACTTTGCCACGAATATTGTCACATTCGTTGTAGAGGAGAGGCGGAGGAATAAGTGGCTTCTGCCACAATCGTGAGTCGGGAAATCTTGGGTGCGAGATCCAGATTAAAAGGGCGAAATGCGACATATTTAGGGGAGTTTCTTTAGATTTTATTCATTCTTCTAGCAACACTCTTGTTCTTGAATTTCTAGTGAGAGAAAGTGAGCTAGGGTAGAGAGTTGTTACAACACTCTTGGATCTTTGAGTAATTTCTCTCTAGATCATAGATTAGACTCCACATTTAGATTGATGTTTGGTAACACTTCCATCTTCCATCTTCTATTTCGCAATTTCCATTTTCTATCTTGAGGCTTGATTTCAATCTAGAAATGATGTGTGGCTAAATCTTCTAGGAATTGGATTGGATTACCTTGAGAGTATGCATTCTAAATCTTTAATTGTTGAATTGATGAGTGATTGGTGTTAGTTTAGCGGTGGTGTGGAAAAGTGTTAAAACGGAGAAGATTCCCGAGTTCAAAGGATGACAAATTGGAACCGAACCAAGTGTGTGGCATTTAGGATGTTGAGAAGTAAGAGTTAAAAGAATAGCTTGGGAACAAGTGAGTCATGGGGCAAGAGGTAAACAATTGTAAAACAAAGGTAACAATCAAAGAAAACAAGGAGATGGATGCTTTCACTAGGTCTCATGCTTGATGATTCTACAGGGGATTTAAGAAATGCAAGTAGGTCTCGATCAAGGAAGCCCACGACACCTTCACCGAGTGGCGTCATGCTCGAACTCCCAATTCCTTATTCGGTTAGGGCATTTAATTGAACACGTGGTCTACCACTCCTTCCGAACCTTGTCCTCGACCGGACCAAGGGCGGGAATGTGGCCTAGCAAGGCTCATGTAGACCCGATATCTCACAATCTACACTTCCTCTAACTTTGCTACCTATCTTGGCCGAAAATAGAAGCAAATCTATCTACACATCAACCACACATGAACATATGAAACCTAGATTTACATTCTTCAACCCAATGAAAGAATTAAACCTAATCAAGCATGATTCCTAGATTAAAACATCCAATTTCCAAATCAAATCTAGCTAAATATTGCAAGAGACCAAGAGTAATGAAAGCAAATGAAAATCCAAACTCAATTAATAATCAAAGTAAAAAGCGCAATTGAATCTAAAGAGAAATGTAAAGAAAGTTTAGAGAATACCCAATCTAAAGCAAAACAATATAATAGCAAGTCTTCAATCTTCCAATCCAAGATCTATTCTATATCTAATTTCTAATTGCTAGATCTAATATACTTTCTCTTTCTAAGATATAGAACTAAAGTGCTGAGAAATTCCCTTTAGGGAAAAAGGGAGAGCTCCCTTCCAAATGTTGAGCTCCTTCTTAAATAACCTTTTCAAATTGCCCTTCTCAATTTTGCCCTTCAGGGGCTCGCCCACGCCGGCGTCCACGCGTGGATCAGACGCGGAGCAGCTCTGTCCACTTTATTTCTCCGTTGCTTCTTTCTTTGGCCTTTTGTTCTTTTCAATCCTACAAGAATTTCTTCCAAAGACAACATGTGATAGAGTTTTGCAAGAATGAACACATCAAAGTATTTTCCACATGAATTTATCATAAACGGGTATTAAAATATTATAATTAAGTCCCAATTTCTACCCTTTCTATAGATATCGTTGGCGCTTATCAAAGTTTCCACACTTTAATTTGTTCGTCCTCAAGCAATTCACAATTTAGCCCTAGTCATTTAAGTGCCAAAGATAGCTATGTTGCTCTATCAACTAATTGGTCAAGTAAATTTAGGGTGTAGCCAACCGGAGAGGGTGAGATCCCCCATACTATCTACCAAGAGCGTTAAGCATGTGCCATTTCAATTATAAGAATATGCATAGGAAACAAAAATCTTTAAGGATCAAGTGCAAGCATTAGAAAACCATTTCACACCATTTAATCATGCATGCAATTCAATTTGGGGTTTACCTTCTATTTTGCAAGGGCCTTCAAGCCGATCCCCCTAGTGGGAACAATGTACACACTTAACCGATTATCCAACCAAATGCCAAAGCCCTTAAGAATAAAAGTAAATGAGAGTAGAGGCATGGATCGCTCACCGCCAATGGCTTGGGTGGTCTCTCTTTCTTCTCAACCCCCTCGGATAACGTCATTGGGCACCCGACTTCACATGGAGCCCCATGCTTTTTCGAAGATCAGTGCAATGGGTACCCGAATCCAAGCGGGGTGGCTCACCTCCTCTTTATTTTCTCATCTTCTAGGATAACGTCATTAGGACAACCAACTTCACGTAGAGCTCTACGCTTGTTTGAAGATCGGTGCAATGGTTGCCCCAAATCCTAGTAGATGGCTCACCTCAGATCTTATCTCTAGGAGTGGCCATACTTTTTTCAAACCTTCTACATTATCAACCCCTCATGCCTTTTCCTTAGGGATAAGGGATCCACTCTCAAGCTCACCATAGGCTCACCTTTTGCCCCATGTCCTACCAAAATTAATTCAATTCCCAGGCTTCGCTCATATTATCTTTCTCAAGTTAAACGGTGCACACTCCCACTTCGAGAGATCTTTGACTAAGGTCCAAACAAAATAATAGGTGAGCAACATGCAAGCACACAAGAACTTGAACTTTTTTGGTTCAAAGCATTTCATTTAGGTACAAAAGGTAAACTTCCAAAGGATATCCAAAAATTTTATTGGCACATGATTAAAACTCCTTCTAGATAGTATGAACAATGACACACTCTCCTAGAATCAAACACACCCATAAGACAAAACCAATCAATCAATTCAAGCAACAAAACAATTTAAGCATGAAATGCGTCCTTTCTACATTTTAAAATAAGCATCGTCCTCGGTGTTGCCTTGAGGACCGGTGGAAGAAGGAGCACAGGTCTATTGCACAAGTAAAGAACACATTTCCATACTTTAGAAGTGCTTCTAGGCTTACGACATTCAAACTATACCCATTCATGAATAAAAAACATGCAATGCTTGATGCAGCGAGAGCGGGAGTGTGAAAATGGGTATAATGTCGAACCACGAGGATTGGAGTTTATGGCACGTAAGGATTAATTACCTAAAATCTAGTCACTAAAGTCTTGAAACCCATAAGGATTCAAGCAACCATATGAAGGATTAAATATTAACAACTAAGAGGTAATTTTGGAAATAAAGATATAAAGGAAAAACTAGATTAAACTAGGATTAAAATCTATTGGGAAGAATGGGTTAGAATAGGTGTATTACTCTATTGATGCNTTTTTATGTTTGTAGTTTGTTAGTAATTTTCTACTTATGTTTGTGCTTGGATTCTCATTAATGGGTTAAAAAGCTCCGAAAATAAATAATCACACAAGTACGTGCCATAGCGCCAATCCCTAGCGGAACGACAAATCTAAACCCGAACTATACATCATTTTTGACAACGATCAAAAATTGGCGCCGTTGCCGGGGATTGGTTTATTTGGTGGTATTGTGTGATTATTTTTCTTAATAAGCTAAAAAACCCGGAGGAGATCAAGTTTTTATTTTCTTTTGTGTGAGTCTAGCTAAAGACATTAAATTTAGCCCCTTCATGGGAGGCATCCCATGCTATCTTTAA
>CM008339.1:18127559-18137751 GCA_002525835.2 Ipomoea batatas
TTGTTAACCATGTAATTTTTACTCAATAAGTTCAGTACCTCGTTAAGTGAGAACTGAATAGTTAAGAACTGTATTGAGTAATAATTGCATCGTTGGAAACCAAATTTGGTAAAATTGATAACTAATTTGTAAATTATGTCACAGGTGATGGACAATTTTAATTACTAACTCTAATGAATAATATGGTGCTAGAGTTTTTTTTTTTTTTTCACTTTAGGTCCGACGAATATTGAACCATTTTTCATATTAATATTTTGTCTCTTATTATTAATCTTTTTATATATATACTTGGCCAATGACTTTTAAAACCTTCCTACATTTNAATAATACACATAACTCATCCTCCTAACATTCGAATGCACAAACACATCACAACTTGTGTTAATAACATGAATACACATAATATTTACACAAAATACACAGAACTCATCCTCCTAAACATTCGAATGCACAAACACATCACAACATGTGTTACTAACATGAATACACATCACGGTTGCCTATAATACACAGAATGGTTGCCTATAATACACAGAATGATTGCCTGGAATACACAGAATATTAACATAAATATAGAGACTGGTTGAAACGGGAAACGTGATTTCCAAAAAAAACGGACGATTAATTTACAATGCTCAAAACGACGTCGTTTAGGTACGTGGTGCACATTACTATGTGCACCGCGGTGCACAGTATAATTTGCCAAATGTCACGGTGCCATTAAAATTGTTGTTATAAAGTTAAATTTAACAAAATTAAAAGTTTAAAAATGCTTGCTTAGTCTCATTTTACCTCTTATATTTTGGCCATATTAACAAGCAAAGTGTTAGGTTGCTGCCCATATTTATCTTCCTATGACTTCTTTTAAGGCAATTTATATCATGGACTAAGGTCCACATAGCATTATGGACCCTGAATCGAAATGATAAGGTATAAAATTCATACTCGTAAGATACAAAATTTCGTAACACTAGACACAAAAATCGTAACACAAAACACATACACATGTTATATATTTACTTATTTTAAAAAATATGATTTAGTTACATAATTTGTGTTCATAGGCACAAAATTTCATATCACAAGACACAAAAATTGATAACATAAGACTCAATTACTAATTTCTTTCAGGTACAAAATTCATACTTTTAAGGTATAGAATTTCATAATACAAGACACAAAAACTCATAATATAAGACACATACACATGCACCGTGGTCCACAATGTACTGTGAACCTTAGTCCATGGTATAAGAATTGCTTCTTTTAAGGGATGATAATGCACGTTCACTTACGCCAAGTACGCTGGTTTCCTCTCATATTTATTATTCATTGGTCAATTCAATTTTTATATTGTTGATATTTTCTTAAATATTTTTTTAATAATTTTTAAATTTAATCTTTTGCATTTAATAGTATTTTTAAATATATAAATGATATACACTAGAAGCAAATTAAATATTACGGAGTACAAGAATTGAATTGACATCAATTTATTTAATCAAAGCAATTACTTAATATTGAACTTTTTGTTTCGGAGAGGGTAGGGTCAAGGTCAAATGTAATATTTATATTGAAAATGTAATATTAATAAGGAATAAAATCTTTATTGCTTATATGAAAAAGTGTAATATTTTTGAAGAAAAATGTAATACTTCTACATTTTAATTTAAAAGTATTACATTTTTCCTCAAAATATTACATTTTCTCTTATAAGTAACAAACACTTGTCAATATTACTTATAAGGGAAACTGTAATATTTTTTTTATGAAAAATGTAATACTTTTACACCAACATCTAAAAGTATTATATTTGTCCTCAATAGATTACACTTTCACTTAAGGTTGTGTTTGGAAACTAGGAAAATGACTTATTTTTCAGAAAAAAATTTTCTTTCCCGTGTTTGGTTGCATTTTAAAAAACTATCTTGGTATGCTTGGTTTATTTTGTATAAAATGAGCGGAATTGTATAATTAAACATCGATTTCATAAAAAAAAACAGTGTTATTTAAAAAAAATTAAACGAACAATGATTTTTCGTTAAAATAAAAAACAAACAGAAGCCCGCTTGGATGGGAGCCAGATTTAATTTGGTTTCCGTGGAGAAGTAGAGACGGGTTCCCACGGAAACCATTGATGCGGGTTCGTCCTAAGATGGAGAAGGCTATGGTGGAAAATGACCCCTCGCCCCACCCAAAAAAAAAAAAAATAAATAAATAAATAAGGGAAGTCATTTTCAAAAAAATTGGCTTGGTTTTCCTTTGACCGGAAATTTATTTGCATTGACTTTAGTATTTTCCCTCTTTCTAAAAAATCATTTTTCGGGTTTCCAAGCAGAACCTAAGTAGCAAATATTTTATTCCTAATTAGTATTATATTTTTAAGTATAAGTATTTGACCCGATCCAATTCAACCGGTCATAGACAAGTGGGATCCTTTGTTTTGGTATTAAACTAGTGGTCGGGTTTCTCATCTCAAAGTCATTGATAATGAAAATGCAGGTGAACAAGTATGATCCGACCTGGAAAAAGCAATGGTTCGGCGCAGGGCTATTCGCGGAGGGGAGCGAGGAGGTGGAGGTGGACGTGTTCAAGAAGCTGGAGAAACGTAAGGTGCTGAGCACGGTGGAGAAGGCGGGGTTGCTTTCCAAGGCGGAGGAGCTCGGCTTCACTCTCTCCTCCATCGAGAAGCTCGGGGTTTTCTCCAAGGCGGAGGAGCTCGGCCTACTCAGCTTGCTTGAGAAGTCCGCTAGCTTCTCCCCCTCTGCCTTGGCCTCCACCGCGCTCCCCATTCTCGTCGCCGCCATTCTCGCCATAGTGTTGATACCCGACGACTCCGCTGCCCTTGTGGCGGTGCAGGCGGTTTTGGCCGGAGCGCTTGGGGTGGGTGCTGTGGGGTTGCTTCTCGGCTCTGTGGTTTTGGATGGTTTGCAAGAAGCGGATTGAATTCAAAATCTATGTATATCTAAACCAAATTATTGTACGTGTAGCCTAAATGTGGATAGTAATGAATTATTGCTCCTAGCATTTGAGCATTTGCTATTATGGTACACTAATGCATTTTTTTTTTTTTTTGGAAAATGGCATTTTTAGTCCCTGAGTTATAGGGGTAGTGTAGACTCAGTCCCTGAGTTATGGTCGTATCCAAGTTTAGTCCCTCAGTTATTCGCGAAGTGGCGAGTTTAGTCCCTGACCATTAAATTTGAGGAAAAAATTAAAAAATATTCAAAATTTGAGGGGTAAAATAGGAAATTCACATTTTATTCTTCTATCATATCTCAAAAGTTTTAATTTTATTACATTTGTTGCTTAGTAAAAAAATAAAAACTTGTTAGGATAGTGTGTTTCATATACCTAAATACAATGATCATGCATTTCTTTATTTGTGCTAAGTTTAAGTGTGTTATACGAGAGTCAGGTTCCTAACAAGTCATTTGAAAGTTATTAAAATGTTTTTAAAATTAAAGAATATTGAAAATAATTAGGGTAAGAAGTGAAAAATAATGTTGTAAAAGTGGTTTTGATATAAGAAGAAGAATAAAATGTGAATTTCCTATTTTATCCCTCAAATTTTGAATATTTTTTAATTTTTTTCGTCAAATTTAATGGCCAGGGACTAAACTCGCCACTTCTCAGCGACCGAGTCTACACTACCCCTATAACTCAGGACTAAAGATGCCACTTTCCCTTTTTTTAAAAACAAAATACATTCTGTTAGCCAAATACAGAATTAAGGTGGAATAGTCGACCATTCTATACAATTTGTCAAAGAAACGACATGCCTAGCAAGTGAGTAGGCTATCCAATTCAATTTGCTGATCAGAGAGAAATTTAACGAGTGAAATTCTCTTGCTAATTCTTTTTATTTACATTCTGTTGCGATCCTAAATAGGATCACAATGAATAGGTATCTTCCGGACATTAATATAATGGTTCACACTGTTACAGACTAATTATTTTGGTCTTCGCTGGTAATATTTCTTTACTGTAGAGTAGGTCTTTTATTTGTGTCATATTGTTGTGTAACTGCCCTATGTTGTATTAATGAAGAACAATTATTCCAGACATCTCCTTATATGGTATCACAGAGCATTAGTTCTCCACTGAGACATTTACGATCTAGAGAAACATAACAGAATTTTTTTATTTTTTTCTTTTCCCTCCTAATAGTTGCTTCTGCTTCATCCACCCCTGTAGCCATTATCCATGTCAATGCTCCTACCCATTTCCCCATCCAACTGACTGACTCAAATTTCCCAGTATGGCAGCGTGATGCGCCATTGATTGACGATGATCCTACAACAAGAATAATGTATATTACGTGATATATATAATTAGGAATTGAAAATAATTAGCATTTATATGTAATTGGTAATTAGGAGAATAATTAGTCATTCTATTATTATAATAGTATTATTTTAGGAGGTGAGATAGTATATATAGGATATTCTATGTAATGTAAAGGCATCCAGAAAATTATATTGAAGAGTTCTTTAATTTCTTTTGGAGTTACTCTAACTCAAATATATATCGGAGCCAGAAGCCTGCTCGAAAGGTTTCTTTTTGCGTATTAAATTTCAGTAAGTAACATTGGTGTTTTCATTGAGAGGAACCATTTATACGTCTACCTTGAGGACAAGGTGATTTTCGAAAGGACAAGGAGTGATACGCCATTGATTAGCGATGATCCTGTAGCAAGAATAATGTATATTATCTTATATATGTAATTAGGAAAATAATTAGCATTTATATGTAATTTGTAATTAGGAGAATTATTAGTTATTCTATTATTATAATTGCATTATTTTAGGAAGTGAGATGGTATATATAAGGTATTCTAGGTAAAGTAAAGACTTGCAAAAAATTATATTGAAAAGTTCTTCATTTTCTTTCCTTACATTGTTTTTCTTTTGGAGTTACCGTAACTCGAATACGGATTAGAGCCAGAAGCTTATTCGAAAGGTTTCTTCAGTTGCATACTAAATTTCAGTACGTAACACAACTACAGGTAGAAGCGACTCTTATTAGATCTCTACGGCCACATTACCGGTGCTGCTGAGGCGCCTCCCAAATTTTATGGTTCTGAAGGGAAAGTAACTAACCCGTCTTATGCTCTATGGTTCAGGCAATATCAAATTATTAATGGTGCCCTTTTGGGCAATTATTCATACTCTACCACGTACCACCGGCGCGGGAGCATGGTATCGCCTTGGTTCAACGTATGTGAATGACTCCATGAGTTGTGTCGTTTATTTGAAAACTAGATTGTCAAATAATCCCCAGCTCGTGCTCGTTTGCTAATTATTTGTAGGACAAGAATTTGCCTCCCCACGTTCTACAACATGTCTACCACTTATACTCCAGGTGCAACGACTCTTCTTCTCTGAGTTGTAACGGACAACATGATGGTGAGCCTTCAATGTATGGTAATAGAACCATTGATAATAACTCTTCTCTTCAATGTGCAGTCCTTACGTAACTGGTGGTCATTTGTCTTCCGGCCTTCGGGTCAGTGTTTGTGGTTCGGGTTGGGTGTTGCTTGCCCAATTACTCTGTCAATTTTCTTAATTAAATGTTTTTTTAGTGAGGCAGCTAGTGCAACACATGAACACACATATATCATGTACTCTTTTCTTCAGCTAGTTTTTTCTCACTGGGTTTGTCTAGTGAGGTTTTTAACAAGGCATGAGTATGGTATAATAATGTCAAAAGGGGAAAGTTATAAATAAATACTTAAATAGGTAAACCCCAAAATTCTTAAGATTATTCCCTGAAGTTTTATGTTTGATTTATGGTTGTACTTTTTTTCCTTTAGCTAAGTTTTTTCCCATTGGGTTTTCTTAGCCTAAGGATTTTAATGAGGCAACTCATGCAACATATAATTTGACATACATCATGTAGTGTTTTCCTTGACTAGGTTTTTACCACAGGATTTTTCTAACAAGGTTTTTTTTAACGAAGCATAAGGATAGTGAGATATATAATGGCCAATGCAGAGTGTTGTAAATTTATCTATTTTTATGCGGCCATTACCCCTTTTTCTGGGATGATGTATTATACTTAGTTTAACCGATGTTGTATGGATGATTCAATTACTAGATTAATGAGAATTGCGTGAACAATTTTCTTCTCTATCTGTCTATGTTGTATTATTGTGTGATAAGGACCAGTCACACAAAATAACATCAAAGTTTATAACAGATTTAACTATATATTTAGCTTATATATATTCTTACAAAACTTGCTAACCTCTGAACTAGTCAAACTCAAATGGGTCGAGATATAACCCCAACAATTCCAATTCCATTTCCAACTCCACTTAATCACAAACCAATTCTCCAGACTCAGCTCCAACAATAATTTAGCCTACCAGAAATCCAATCCAATGGTAGACTAATGTTTATCTTCCATTTTTTATTTTACCTTTGTCTCACATATTATCCACATTCAGTTTATGAATTATATACTTACTACAATTAACATATTACGGAACATGTATTTACAGCTAACATATAGGCCATGTTTGGTAAATGGTTGTTAGCTGATGTTGTTAGAAGGTATAATTAATTGATAATATTAGTTGATTGTAGATAAGTGTTTGGTAAATTAGCTGTTAGTTGATAGTTGTTTGGTATAATTTCTTTTCTCAAAAGGCTAATTGAAAATGTTGCTTGAGTAGCCTAGCTTTTGAAAATTGGTATTTTGAAGTTACAAAAAGCTTATTAACCAAACATTTATATTGATTTTTTAATCAAGTCAAACAACTAATAATGGTCAAATAGGCCAAAATTGGTTGATATGCTAATTATTTACTAAGCAGGACCTTATGTATCTATTGTTAATAAATTATGTGCTTGCAATTAACATATTATGTACCTTCAATTTACTTAAAACGTTAATTAAATGCACATAATATGTCAATTACGTACACGTTATCTAAATATCATTTTCGATCAAGATTCACAATTTAAGGTCCACCACAGTCCATGCATAATTTGTCAAATCCAAATTTATTGAAATCAAAGCCTCAAGTCCAACACATATCATTTCAACCCCACGAAACCCAAATTTTGGCTCAATAGTCCAAATCATTGAATTTGGGCTAGATAGATAGCCCTTTAGACATCTCTTTAGTCGGTCTCTCAGTGGTACACTTCACCGGCAACAAGATCCAATCCCCATTGAATAATTATCAAGCCCAATTGAATTCCAATCAATCCCATTTTGGGAGTCATAGTCCAAGGTGTCTTAGCCGGCAAATTATGCCGTCGACCCAGGTCCACCTTGCATGGACCTGGGTCCAATACGACGTCGTTTCACTATTTAAAAAAATATATTAAATATATAGCCTTGAAATGTGTGAATGTGGAGGTTTCAAATTGTGAATATGGAGTATAGAATTTGTGAATGTAGAGTTATGAATGTGTGAATCTGTACTAGAGTTAACAGAGTTTTAGCAGCCCTGAAATGTGTGAATGTAGAGGTTTCAAATTGTGAATATGGAGTATAGAATTTGTGAATATAATGTAGAGTTATGAATGTGTGAATCTGTAGTAGAGTTAACAGAGTTCTAGCGACTTGTAGTCCTGTAATGTGTGAATGTGGAGTTCCCAAGTTGTGAACATGGAGTATTGGACCTGTGAATATAGAGTTTTGAATGTATGAATGCATAACATTGGTAATATAGTTACTAAACATATAGCCATGTAATGTGTGAATGTGGAGTTTTCAAATTGTGAATATGAAGTATAGGGTCTGTGAATGTAGAGTTTGTGTTCTGTTACGATGATGAGTTGTTAACGCCGTTAATTTTATTTTTTTTATTTTTTTATTTTTTTTATTAAAATTGTGAAACAACGTCATATTGGACCCCAGGTCCACCTTGGACCTGCGTCCACGACATAACAACTGGTCTTAGCCGGAAAATTATACCGTGGACCTTGGTCCATAGAGCATTGTGGACCACTGTCTAAAACGGTGCCGTTTCTTTTAATGAAAAGAAATGACACCCATTCCGCGTAGGTAGGTCTACTTGTATCACTTTCAATTTCATTTTATACACATTGTAGTTTCATTTAAGCACAATTAAAGTTTTATTTTGTTCCAACTATAGTTTCATTTGACATTATACATACAATAGCCTTATTACACTAAGACATGTATTGAATTTCATTTTATACACACTGTAATGTGATTAAAATACCATCAAATTATAATTCTAATTCAACTACAATTTCATTGGATAATACACACCAAAATATGATAAGCTGTTCTTCAGTTTCATTTTATATACATCGTAGTTTCATTAATATACAACAACAGTATCATTTCGAGATAACTACAGTTTCATTGGACAATATTTACTCAAATATGTGAAATTGTTATTCAGTTTTATTTTATATACACTGTAGTTTCATTACAACATAACCACATTATCATTTTGATATAACTATGTTTCATTGAACAATATACACTCAAATATGTGAAACTGTTATTCAGTTTCATTAGTATATACTATAGTTTCATTACAACAAAACTACAGTATCATTTCGATATAACTACACTTTCATTTGACAATATACACTCAATATATATGTGAGACATATTATTCTGTTTCATTTTATACATGCTGCAGTTTCATTTTAACACAACTAAAATATCTATCATTTCAATTCAATTACAGTTTCATTTGATAATAGGAAAAATTGTAATTTTTGCCCCTCCATAATATGTCAATTATCAATGTCACTCCTTAATTATTAATGGTGTAAATGTTGCCCCTCAATTTTAAAAAACAATACATATATTACCCCTCTAGTACAGACAAGGGGCAATATTTACACCATGGGAGGGGCAATATATGTACCGTTTTTGAAAATTTAGGGGCAATATTTACACCACTAATAATTCAGAGGTGACATTGATAATTAGCATATTATGGAGGGGTATAAATTACAATTTTCCCTTTGATAATATAAACATAATATGTGAGACAGTTTCAATTTAGATACCTTGTAGTTTCATTTTGTTATGAATAAATAAAAATACGGGATCTGTTAAGATTTAACGACAACCGTTTCTTTACTTATAAAAATGGCGCCGTTTTTAGACCATGATCCACAAAGCGCGGTGGACCATGGTCCTCAGTATAACAACTAGTCTTAGCCTACTTAGAACGTAGGCCAACTTCAACACAATATATATGCATAATTTTAAATTAGCTATGCTCACACACACACACACATATATATTGATGGAAATCGATTAAGTAAAAACTAGAGTAATGAAGTCTAGGGGAACATTGATCCACAAGGTTCTCCTCACCCGGGCACCGTGGTCCTTAGCAAGGACGGTTACACCTGGTAATTATGGACACGACCCGTTAACACGACACGAAAATAACAGGTTAGTGTTTAGTCTTAACGTGTTTCGGGTCATTAACGGGTTGACCCGTTATGTTTCGTGTCTTAACGGGTCAGCCCGTTAGACCTATTAAGAAGCCGTTAACATTATCATGTTAACCTGTTTACATGAACTTGTTTACACAAATCCGTTTACAACATGCTAAGAACTAAGGATGAATTTACTAAATTAGGTAAAGATCATACACCAATTATTGATGTTCAACAATCTGAATTTTGAATTTTTATTATTTTCAATTTTATTCTAAAAACTAGTATGAACTTCTTTAATTATGAGTTTTGGATGTTATTTTATCATTGTATAAATGTTATAAATTGAATATTTTTTAGTTTCTTTGATCGATTTAATTGTAGGTTTTATTTCTTTTTTATATAACTTAACATTAAATTTTAGTTTTTTAAATATATTAATATGTTTAGCGGGTTTCGTGTCGTATCTTGTGGACACGAACCGAAATCTGTTAACAAAACGTATCTATCATGTCAACCCGCTTAACCCGTTAACAAATTGTCTTCGTGTTAAAAATTTGAACATGTTAACATTAACATGTCGTGTCCGTCTTTAGCCCTATCGTGTTCGTGTCGTTATCGTGTCAACCCGTTAACAAACCCGTATACATAAATTGCCAGGTCTACAAGGAGGTGTGTTGGGCGATTTTTGGGTATAGAAACAAACTCCACTACACAACCACATTCAAGTTTGCAACATTATGTGCACTGAAACCTCAGTAGTGTGCAATTGCACAATCTATTGTGTGCATTTCAAGTAT
>CM008339.1:18143171-18154464 GCA_002525835.2 Ipomoea batatas
AGTATTTTCCCAATTCAATTCCCTTTATAGATATCCATTCAAATTCACCATGTATGAATTAAATTTGTTTGGGTGAAAGTAGGTGCAGTAGTGAGTCGAGCTAGGGTGGCTTGGGTCTTAAAAAATTATATTCATTATGTTTCGAGTTGAATTCATATTCTATGTACAAAACTCTCTTAGAATTCCACCGGACCGATCTCTAATAATAATAATAAAAGTGCTATTGTGTAGTTAATTATAAAAGTTTCTACAATTTGTAATAACTTTTTACTAATTTTATTTCTAAACTAATTAGTTTTTCTAAAAAAATAAATAATATTTCAGTTATTATATTTGAATTTTTTATTATTTTATGTTTTAATATAACTAGCAAATTTGTATTATTTTATTATGTATAAGTAGTTTAAATTTTTTTAAAAAAATTAATAAGATAATATGTGATTGGTATTCGTAGTGGACACCTACACGCGGAGTGGGGGTCGATTTTGAAAAAGTCCAGCCACCTAATGCGGGTTGGGAGTGGGGTGGGTGGAGAAATTATAATATAAATTGGGTGATGGATTTAGCCCTCCCTGACTCACCCCCGACCTATTGATATCCCTACACATGAAGTGTAATTTTAAAAATAATGTCACATCTTTGTTCGATCAAAAAATTATTAGTAAAAATGAAAACT
This sequence comes from Ipomoea batatas, assembly GCA_002525835.2. NCBI lineage: Eukaryota > Viridiplantae > Streptophyta > Magnoliopsida > Solanales > Convolvulaceae > Ipomoea > Ipomoea batatas. The sequence continues at coordinate 18,143,848 of CM008339.1, forward strand.
GTGAACCTTTATAATATGATAATTATGTTGCACTTACTCGCTCACTCTTTTTGGACGGGCATATGATTATTAGTGTACTGTGTATATAGTACAAGGATGATAACATGAAAATGCCAACAACTATATACTGTGATGACACCTCTATTATCATTCTAAATGGATGGTCACATGATCTAACCCGAGTAATATAAAACTGATACTACATTGTAAAAAACCAATAGAATTGCAAAAAATAAAAAATTAAAATGATAACGTGAAAATTACCATTAGTAGAGCAATTATAGTTGGGGCCAGGGTGGCCGTTGATTGTGAATGAATCGGCCGGTGGCGGCCCTCCCCCACTGGCTAAAACGGCCTTCTCAAGTTGTGTTGCATCTTGCAACCAATATTCTCCTGTATATGTATGTATTAGCCAACTATATAAATATGCATGACTAGGAATATGTTGGATGGTTTTCAAATTAAGATCTCTATAGTAATTAGATTATATTAATGGCAAATAAGTAACATTTGTATGAGATCATTTCATGAGACTCAATCCATGAGACGGTTCGAATATTTAATTAATGGATCGTATCTTTAACATCATTAAAATAAAGATTCGATTCATCTCACATATTGAGACTCGTGAGACGGTCTCTCTCTCATACAGATACACATAAAATCAAATTATTAATACATGTTAACAATTTAATAGTGTGTCTCCAATTAAATATGAACAAATTAAATCAATTATCGAGTTGCCACACTTATGAAATATTCAACTAGTTCAGTTTTATTTTTTTACCCCTTAAAATCATAAATTTACATCTCTCTCTTTCTTTTTCTTTTTTTCTTTTTTTTTTTCCCCCCAAATGTGAATCAATTATAGAGTACAAGAAGATATGATTTGTCTATCTTGCTGAAATAAATTTGTGGAAACAAAATGACAAAAATTAACCAAGATGACATAACAAATATGGAGTAGGAACCAATTAAATTAATACTTTTGCCTTATAATAATGAAAGAGGTATCTGTCATCCAGCCTATCATTTATGTAAAATATATGTCAACGTTGTCAACCCCTCTACTGCCTCATGCTAGCATATATATCAAGAAGTAGCTTGGATAGCTTAGTTTTAGAAAATTAATAATATTTAAAATAAGGTTATGTTTAGTAAAATAGTTAGTTTATGAGTTAATTTTGATTTGTTTGAACACTATTAACTGTTTGACTTGGTTAAACAACCAATATAAGTATTTGATTAATTAGTTTTTTGTAACAACTTATTGCTCTAAAATATCAAAATTCAAATAGCTATACTCAAAAGAAGTTTTTTTAGAAAGTCATTTTGTATGTAATCAATTATCAGCTAACAACTAATTTATCAAACACCTTTCTACAATCAATTAATGTTATCAACTAGTCAAACCCACTAACCCAATCAGTTAACAACTATTTACCAAACATCCCATATAATTGCATTAGAATGACAAACAATGGGAGTACATACCTAAAATAATGGTATGCTCCTCGTAAGGGTATGGAAAAGGGTAAGGAACACCTGGTTTAGGATACACGATAATGGCACCATGGACGGTGGCACGGAGCCACGAAATATGAGCGTGCCAAAAAAATGTGCCCTTTTGTTGTACGAGTGTAAATTTATATGTAAATGTTTGTCCTGCTTGAATAGGGCATTGCGTTATATAGGAAGGCCCATCAAACCAACATGAAAGTTTTTGTCGAATTCCGTGCCTAAAAAAGATAGTTAAACTCATGTTAATTAACATACAACAATAACAACAAAAATTGATCAAATTCAACTTAGGTCCAACCTATGCATCATCCCGTGCCATTTTTTTTTTTTTGAGCTCATTAATATCATATCACATCATTTTTCTCATTTTATATGAATTAATAGTTTTAAAGATAGAAATGACAAATATTATACTAATTAGGCAAAAACTTGTGTGAGACCGTCTCACCATGAGACGGGTCGGGTCAAGATGCAAATGTAACACTTATATGCACAAATGTCATACTTATATGCTCAAATGTAAAACTAATCAGGAATAAAATTTTTGTTACTTATAAGGGTAAATGTAATACTTTTAAGGGAAAATACAATACTTTTACAAATGTCATACTTATATGCTCAAATGTAATACTAATCAGGAATCAAAATTTTGTTACTTATAAGAGTAAATGTAATACTTTTAAGGGAAAATACAATACTTTTACATTTCGATTTAAAAGTATTACTTTTTTCCTCAAAAGTATTATATTTTCCCTTATAAGTAAGGGGCACTTGTCAACATTACTTATTATGAAAAATGTATTACTTTTTCTCTTATAAGTAATTAACAAAAATTGTATTCTTGATTAGTGTTATATTTGAGCATATAAGTATGAAATTTGCACATATAAGTATGACATTTGCATGGTGCTTTGACCCGACCCGACCTGTCTCACGAATAAGGATCGTGAGACGGTCTCACACAAGTGTGACCCTGCTAATTATATTCCTTTTAAAGTAACTTATGTCAAAATTTTGAAGAACTAACTGTTGATAATGATAAATGTTTAGCCAAGTATATAAATAAAAAATATACTACTACTACCAGTGTATTGTGATATTGTATGGTGACTCATTTGTGACTCTAACAATAACTTGATCGTCTTCCTGAGCATAAACAACTGGTCCGGGGTACATTTTGTTAATCGTCACAATGTCTTTAACGTTACAAAGCTTTGTAATCCTCTTTGTTTGAACCTAAAACAATGCAATAGTTCCATTAATTAGCTATAAACAAACCAATAATTGGTATAATTAGTGTATATATAGAGACTAAAGTTGCATTAGAGACCACCCAAATTGCCACATTAGCAAATGTGTGTCTAGAGAGTAGTAGGAGAAGAGTAATGGCTCCAACCATTCCAACCCCATTTTCTCTAAGCACAACATAAAAGAGTTGATAAGCATATAAGTCTATTGACTTTGCTTCAATATCTCTCATCAAAAGGTACGAGAGTTGATTGTTTAATCTTTGTGAATGTTCTAAACTATTTATTATGTACAGTTTTTAATTGTACGTTGTTGGGTAAACTTCAAAAGATGATGAGATCAGATTAATATATGATGTGAAGTGTGACAAGTATTGATAAATAGATAATCATAGTTTAGTACAAACGAACGATTATTGTAAAATAAATATTATAATATCATTACAATTTGAAAAAAGAAAATGCATCAAAGAAAGAAAAACAACAAACCTTAAAATCATAAAACCTTGTCGATCTCCCAGTTGGCCAACGTTGAATAAAACCCATGACATTTACGTTATTACAAGAAAACAATAGAAAGTTTAGCAATAAGTGAAGGCATAAAGTGAAGAACAAGTTTGCCATATGGTAATTAGAAAGGGAATGGGGGGTGGGGGGAACTAGAGAGGAAGAGTCACAAGAGAAATTGGTGAAGAGGAGACTATGCGTGTTAATATAGAGATTGCAATAGCATGTCATGAGATTTCCTTTTTCATTTCTTAAAGAAAAACATTAATATTAGGATTATATTCTTTTATAAAAGAAGAGAGATGCATGAATAATGTTTTGTCATCTTTCATGATTCGTCTAACATGAGGTAATAATAACTTGTTTGGGGAGTGTTGATTCTTCTGTGTGGTGGTGGGGAATGTGTTTCAAATCTTTTTTTTTTTCTTCTTCTTAATTTTTTTTTTGAATACTACTGACTCTATTACAATGCAGTATCTGTTCATAACTACTTTCTCAACCTATTGAAGCACAAGAGTCAGCATTGCCTCCACTGAGGCTCGAACCCACCACCTCCCGTACATCTTCTTCTTAATTTCTATCCCTCTTTTTAGAAGAATCGAATTACATTTCAGTCTATAAGTTATTACTAAATAGTAATTTTTGTATGTAATTGTTGAAAAATGACATTTTTAGTCTTTCAGTTATGATCAAATTCTAAATTTAGTCCATATGTTTGAAGTGCAGATTTAGTCTATCAATTATTGTTAAAGTGACAAATTCGGTCCCTCAGAGACTATTTTTACTACCAATATGTCATTTAATAAAGTGACTAATTTGATCGCTCAAAAACTAAATATGTCACTTTGAAAATAACCAAATGACTAAATCTTCATTACAAATAATTGAAAGACTAAATTTATACTCTGATCATAATTGCGAGATTATAAGTGTCATTTTTCCATAATTATTTACTATATGTATCTATGTTTATAAATCTCAAGTTTTAAATTGTATTGTTATTTTCTATCCTCATTTTAAAAATTTCCAAGTTTAGTGCAATATAATGTTAAACTTTTATCCGTGTACGTTTTTTCAATTATTTTAGATAGAGTAAAGAACTAAAAATATAACTTAATTTGGAACTCACTATTATATTCAATCATAACTTGATTAATAATGTAAATGTCTGTTTGTTTCATTAAGAACATTTTCTTTCAAAATCATGTATTTTGACCCAAAAATATAATATATGCACTCATGCGTTTAAGAATTTTCCTCGCAATAGTCTATAGAGATGACCATCACACATTCACACATTCATTATATTATTTTTGAAAGAATAAAAAAACATAATTTCAAGATCTTGTGGTGTAGTGCCTATTGGCACTTAGTTGTACTTTTATATGGAAGGGGGTGGGTTCGAGTCTCAATGGAGGCGATATTAACTCTTTGTGCTTCAATAGGAATGCGGTGACATTATTGTAATTTTGTGTAAGTTAATTTTTTTTTTTGTCTTCCGGCACTTTTTTCATTCTTGTAGAGCGCATTGTTATGCCTTCCAGTTGTAATTTTGTGTAAGTTAATTTTTTTTGTCTTCCAGCACTTTTTCCATTCTTGTAGATCACATTCTTATGCCTTCCAGAGCACAATATTGTGTCTTTGTAGTGAATATTATTGATGTTGTGATTTTAGTGGAAGGTGTGGTGGAATAGAGGGTAAAACGGGGGCACTTTTTCCATTCTTGTAGAACACATTGATGCCTTCCAAAGCACAATGTTGTGTCTTTGTAGTGAATATTGTTGATGCTGTGATTTTAGTGGGAGGTGAGGTGGAATAGAGAGTAAAACAGAGAAGAAGTTCCCCGAGTGTCGTGTTCTCAAGGATGACAAATTAGAACCGAATCAAGTGTGTGACATTCAGGAGGTTAAGAGATAAGAGTTACAAGAAGCACTAGGAAACAAAAGAAGCATGACACAAGAGTAAAGCAATTGGAAAATAAAGGAAAACACTGAACGAAAGCAAGGAGATGAATGTCCTATCTAGGTCTCATGTTTGACATCACTACGAGGATTCTAGCCAATGCAATTAGGACTCTCGATCAAGGGAGCCCATGGCACCATCACCGGGTGGTGTCACACCCCGGACTCCCGATTCCTCAATCGGATGGGGCATTCTATCGAACACTTGGTCTACCACTCCTCTTGGGCCTCGTCTTTCTAGACCAAGGGCGAGGATGTGGCCGATTACGACTCATATAGACCCGCTATCGCGCAATCTATACTTCCCCCAACTTTACTATCTATCCTGGCCTGCAATAGAAGCAAATCAAACTATACATCAACCACACAAGATATAATAACCTTAAATCAACATTTCTAGAATCAATGGAAGATTTGCATCAAATCAAACACAATAACTAGATTGGAACATCCAATCCCCAAATCTAAACTAGCAAAACATTGCAAGAATCAAAACAATTTGAAATCTAACAAAAATCAAGAACCAAAATGGAAATTGCAATTAAAACTAAAGGAAATGTAAAGATAGAGTAGAGTTTACCGAGCAAGGAGCTAGCAACATTACACTTCAATCTTCAATTCCCACAAGCAAATCTACCTCTACTCTAATTTCCCTATCTAAGGATCTAGAACTAAGAGTGGGGAAATTCCCCTAAGGGAAGAAGAAAATTAGATCTAACAATTCAGGATCCCCCTCTAAAAAATTTGGGGTTTGCTCTAAATAGTCTTCAACATTTGCCATTTCCCCGTTTTGCCCTTAATGAACTGCTTACGCGTGGACACACGCACGGATCCTTACTGGAATTATTCCACGCGTGGAGGCTGGCATGGAGCCTCCTACTGTCCGTCTCGCTTCTTCGTTGTTTCTTCCTTTGGCCTCGGTCTTGTTTTTCCCTACGAGAATGGCTTCGAAACACAACATATGGTAGAGTTTTGCAAGAATGAACACATTAAAGCTTATCACACACGATTTGATCACAAATGGGCATAAAAACATTGCATTCAAGTCCTAAATCTGACCCTTTTCATATATATTTTTGGCGCTTATCAAAGTTTCCATACTTAAACTATTGCTTGTCCTCAAGCAATTCACAATCTAAACACTAATCATTTAAGTACAAAAATTAGTTATGCAACTCTTATCAATTGATCGGTCAAGTGATTCTAGGGAGTAACCGACCGAAGAGGGTGAAATCCTCCACACTCTACCAAAAGTGTTAAACATGTGTCATTTCAATTTTCAAAATATGCAAAGGAAGCAAAAATCTCAAAAGGTCAAATTTAAGCACTAGAAAACCAATTCATACCATTCCAAGCATGCAAATCAAATAGGGTTCACCTTTTATTTTGCCAAGGCCTTAAAGTCGATTCCCCTAGTGGTAACAATGTGCACACTTAACCAACTATCCAACCGAACGCCAAAGCCCTTTTGCATAAAGTAAATGAGGGTAGGGGCATGGACCGCTCACCGCCATGGCTTGGGCAGTCTCTCTTTCTTCTCAACCCCCTTGGATCACATGTCAGGCACCCCACTTCACATGGAGTCCCATGCTTTTTCGAAGGTCAGTGCAATGGGTACTCGAATCCAAGCGGGGTGACTCACTTCCTCTCAATTTTCTCATCTTCTAGGATCTCGTTGGGACAACCGACTTCACGTAGAGCTCTACACTTGTTCAAAGACGGTGCAATGGTTACCCCAAATCGTAGCAAGATGGCTCACCTCAGATTTTACCTCTAGGAGTGGCCATTACTTAGCCTTTTTCATTCTTTCACCATTTCAATCCCTCATGCCTTTTACTTGGGAATCGAGATTTACTCACATTTCTCACCATAGGCTCACCTTTTGCATGCCCCATGCCCTACAAAGATTAGTTTAATTTCTGGGCTTTGCATGCATTATATTTCTCAAGTTAAAGGGTACAAACTTCCACTTCGAGAGATCCTTGACTAAGTTCCTAACAAAATAAGAGGTGAACAACATGCAAGCACACAAGAATTTGAACCTTTTTAGTTCCAAGCATTTCAATTCGGGTGAAAAAGGCAATTTCCAAAGCATATTTCAAAATTATTGGCACATGATTAAAACTTCTTCTAGATAGTGTAGACAATGACACACTCTCCTAAAGTCAAACACACCCACAAACAAAACCAATCAATCATTTCAAGTAATGAACATTTTAAGCAGGCAATGCATCCTTTCCACACTTTAAAAGTAAACATCGTTCTTGATGTTTCCATGCCGATCGGTGGGAAAAGGAGCAAGGGTCAATAGGAAAACAAAGGGCACCTTTCCACACTTTTAGAAGTGCTTTCGGGCTTAGGACGAACAAAAGTACACCCATATATGGATTAATAATCATGCCAAGCTCATCCTAGCAAGCAAAACTCATAGATAACATTTCTACACTTTAGAAATCAAACGGGGTGCTAAAAATGAGAAGTGATAGAAAATATACCAACACGTGAACATCCCTTCTTTAGATAATTCAAGCATCTTGTAAAGTCATTACCCCTCAAAAATTCCTACAATCAAATGTTAGTGAAAAGAATAAAGAATATGAATATCTACCTTTCCTACCTCTCACTTCTCTCCTCTCTTGCTTGCTATTGTTATCCCCCTCTTCTCTCTCTCTCTTTTTTTTTTTAGCTTGGGGTTCCTTCCAAGAGCGCCACGTTTAACGTCCTTAGCTAGACTCAACTGCATCTACAATTGAACGTAACAACCTACCAATATTCGCAACATAAAAAAAAATAAAGAAAAGGAAATTAAACAAACTATTCACTATCCACAATTTTTTTTGCATCAAATTTCCAAAGCCAAACAAAAACAATCAACTCCAAAGGAACTATTCTTTCTTCAATTTTTTTTTTCTCACTTGGGTGGGTTGGATTGCGCCTTCTCATACTCCCTCCGGAGTTTATCCATTTTCACTCTTTGCTAATCAAGGATCTCGCGGCGTTGTTCCTCCCATTCTCTACGGTTTGCTTCCCATTCTTGTATCTTCTTCAAACTCTCTAGGTGCAGTTGGTATTGGAAAATTTGCATTGACTCCCAATCCATCACCTTAATGAAATGGGTCAGCATTGTAGGAAATGGTAAAGATGAAGCGCTGGGTCAGTGGGTGGTGGAACCACTGGTGAAGAAGAAGTTGAAATGCGAGGTGACGCAATCGGAGATGGTGGGGGTATAAAGGATGTGGAAGAAGATGTCTGACGATGAGGTGATGCTGTTGGGGATGCAGAGGATGATGATGGATTTCAGGGTCAATACAAATGGGCCTTGTAGAACGGTGGGGGTCTCTTAGATGGTCTTGCCTCTTCCCTTACCCTGAGTGTGCGGGTAAGCTTCATTGCAACCAACTCATCAATTGATACAGGGATCATTTGTGCCTCCAGCAACTTGTATTCCGTCCAATCTATCTTTGCTTAATACCCCAATGAAATGCACAAGCGGGTTACCAAGGGCCCTATGAACATGGAATGAACTTTGTCCTTTTGTTGTGCTAAGAATCATCCCCGGCACACCACGCCCATGTTTACGGGATTCCCCGTATCCATACTCTAGAGAGAAAACAAATTCGCCTTGTACACATTTGCATAATTCCCTCGGCGGCTTCCCCACAAATGGGCAATGATTCTTCTGACAACCCGAAGATCTTCCCTTCTTATGTGGGAACTAAGGACTCTCGACCCACTCCAATCAACTCCGTGTCTAGCAATGGATTCCCAAAAGTTTCTTGGTGTGTCGATGTCCCCGAAGTCCTACTTGAGTCTTCGATACAGTGCTTAGTCTGATCATCGCGGTTGTAAAATCCCAAGAGTTGCCCCAAAGTGTTGAATGATATGACATAGCCATTTTTTATGTTGTGGTTTTAGTGGGAGGTGTGGTGGAATAGATGGTAAAGCGGAGAAGAAGTTCCCTGAGTGTCGAGTTCTCAAGGATGACAAATTGGAACCGAATCAAGTGTGTGACATTCATGAGGTTAAGAAACAAGAGTTACAAGAAGCACTAGGAAATAAAAGAAGCATGACACAAGCGTAAAGCAATTGGAAAATAAAGGAAAACACTGGATGAAAGCAAGGAGATGAATGTCCTATCTAGGTCTCATGTTTGACATCACTATGGGGATTCTAGCCAATGCAACTAGGACTCGGTCAAGGGAGCCCACGCACCATCACCGGGTGGCGTCACACTCCAGACTCCCGATTCCTCAATCAGATGCGGCATTCTATCGAACACTTGGTCTACCACTCCTCCTAGGCGTCGTCCTTCCGGATGATGACTGAACATACATATGTATGTATATATATATATATATATATATATATATTAAAGAGAATTCGATCATGAATGAATCACTAATTACTAATTTTATTTGAATATTGTGATCTTTTATGATTTGTGTTGAAGATAATGTATTAAATTTAGTCTTTTCAATAGTCGTTTCATACTCCCTCCGTCCCATTTTACCTGTCTTACTTTCCTTTTTCATCCGTCCCAAAATGTTGTCCACTTTCTAAAAATACACATCATTATATTTGTATCTTTACAATATTACCCTTTAACTTTAACCACAAATACACACAATACTAATTAGTGCAGACAACTATCTTACACTCAAACCTCAAAAGGTGTGCCTAATTATAAAAAAAAAATAAGAACAAATCGGAGTAAATTTTTTTTCTTTGCTCTTCTCACTTCCATTTCAAAATGTTTACTCTTCAGAATCACATCCATTATCTTTTTCTTCTTCTTTCATTTCTTCCTTCTTTTTTGCAATTAATGGGTTTCAAAAGTCACCCCTTACGTATGCGTATGTTAAAAGTTATTACTCCCTAAATCGATAACCTTTGCCGCCGTTGACATCCGTAGAGTGGCAGCAATCCTTTAGATCTGTAAATATCACTATCTATGTTTTCTAGCTATTCTTAAAGTTAAATGCATATCTGGTGATTTTTAAAATTATTAAGTTCATGTATTTTTTTGGGTATAATTACTGGGTGTATGAAGAAGAATAGAACACACAAAAAATTATGGAGTATTTGTGTGAAGAAAGATAAAGAAATGCTTTGTGGCAAAGTACTCCATAGTCGTAAAATGAGATGAAGGAAGAAGAAGAGTAGTACAGAGCAGCAGATTCATTTGAGAAGACAAGGGCATAAATGGAAAGAGTGTCTAATTGCTTTGTTTGTCTTAAAGTGCGTGCCAAAACTAAATAAGACATTCATTCCGGGACAGAGGGAGTATCTTTTTACTTACCGTGCGCATTTTTGTCTTTCTAGAGTTCTAGTGCACATTGTCCCTTCTTCCAGAGCACATTGTTGTGTCGTACAGTGCACAT
>CM008339.1:18177176-18187702 GCA_002525835.2 Ipomoea batatas
TAATTTTTTTTTTTTTTTTTTTTTTTTTTTTTTTGATAATGGAAACCAATTCAACAATCATTATCAGGGTACTTGGGATCTTTTAATCTCTTTTTTTTTAAAAATAAATTTTAATTATTAATTTTTTTAGTACTATTGACTATGTTACAATGCAATATCTGTTCATAACTACTTTGTCAACCTACTGAAGCACAAAGAGTCAATATTGCATCGACTGAGACTCGAACCTACCCCTTCCATATGAGAATGTAATTGGGGTACTTGAGATAAACTTTACTTTTGTGTATAGTATTATACCACAACTCTTCCGGAGTAGTTAATTTCAGTTTTAATGCTTACTATTGTTTTGTTCCTTTTTTACTTTTTAATAAGAATATATTTGGTCATTCATTAATAAGAATATACTCCCTCCGTCCCATTTTATGTGTCTGGTTCGGTTAACGAGGCTTGACTGAGGTTATTTTTAATTTAATTTTTCATAATATTGCGTTTAATATTAATATATAAAATTTATATATTTAGAAACTACACTAAAAATACTATTAAACACAAAAAATCAAATTTAAAAATAAGTAAAATATGATAAAGAAAATAAACAAATAAGAAAGAGTTGGTTTGACCAGTGAATAATAACTAATAAGTAGGACAGATAAAATGGGACAGAGGGAGTATTACTTTTAACTTCCATGTTATTAAGAATATAATGTTATATTTTTAGTTTTCATGATTCTTAGTTTCTTACTAGGATTAAAATGATACATTTTTTACAGTCAAAAAATCATATTTAAATTCAAGAACTAAAAATGAAAAAAAACATAAACTTAAGAGATGAGAAATGGAATTAAGATATACCTGACAAAGCAACCAGGTCTCTGGTATTAAGGCCTTTGCTTGCAAAGCTTGATATAAGGCTTTCGAGGGTGTCAAAGGGGCCTGGAAGATCAGTTTCTGCAACAGTTTTACTAGCCGTCGTGGAGTCTCTCCTTCCCAATTTAACTGTCCATGATGGACCTCCAACCTTATTAACATTTTGACAATTCAAGTGAGCCAAATCATGCATAGATTTTTCTACAACCGTATATCAGTATATGATATATGTAATTGTACTGAATAATATATGGATATTTGCAAAACCGATATTTAATAAAGAATTGACATTTGGCAAAGGCTTACGTGAAACTGTCTCACTGATCTTGTCTGTGAGACGAGTTATGTCAAGATGAAAAATGTAATACTTACATTGATGTAATACTATTCAGGAATAAAATGTTAGGTACTACTTATAAGGGAAAACATAATACTTATTACATTTTTCTTCAAAACTATTACATTTTTTCATATAAATAGCAAATAAACACTTTATTCTAAAGTAGTATTATATTTTGTATTATAAGTATTACATTTCTATTTTGATCCGACCTATTTCATGAGTAAAGATTGTAACACCGTCTCAACAGGAGAATCAATCTTAAAATTAAAGTTTAGAAAAATTAGGGGGAGGTTATGAAATAGGAATTATTTGAAGGGTAGAATCATTTCTCCATAGTTAGGCCTTCTCCATTAGCAAGTTTTGTTGAGTTTTTTCGGTTCTAAATTAAAAACTAGAGCTTGAGATTTTAACAAATGTGAAATGGTAGTTTTATGATGTGTTTTTCTCCTGCTAATTTGAGTTTTTGGCAGAGCATGGTGGGCCCCCCTGTGAGAAAGAGAAATGCGCCTCTCGCCCAGCTCGGGCGCGTAATTTTTTATTTTTTTTTTAAAATTTTTTTTTTTTAAAATTTTTTTGTTTTGTTTTCTTTTGTTTTTTTCCTTTTATTTCTTTCTCCTACCTCATTTTCTCTTTCCTAATCACACACTTACAAAAACCCCTCAAAAATCATACCCAAATTTAACTATTGTGGAAGGCCTTAGTATAGTATAGTAGACTCACAAGAGTTGATGCGTCACGTGCGGCTACTGCCAGAATATCTGCGCACGAGACAATGCCTGGACATATTTTCTCCACCTCAGCTTTTGCGTTCTCTATGACATCAAAACCTCTCACGGAACCAAGATTTGGCAATGCAGTCTTCTCACTTTCAATTGAAGGAGTCTCATCTAGCAAAATTGATGCATCGCAACCCTAAACAACGCCATCAAATGATGTTTAGTTAAGATTATATGCTTCGAAATTGAATGCAAAAGTTTTATGTTACAAAAGCTGCATGCAAATGTAAGTTAGAGCTAACCTGAACGAAACAATCATGAAAATGAAGGCGAATGAGCGAAGCGGCCATGCGGCGTTCACTTGAAATGGCTTGCCGAATAGTGTTGCGAATGGTGGCGAGAGCTTTAGGGCAGCTTGCATTGTAGAATGTGGAAGAAAGTTGTGCATTGCATGAGACATTCAAAACCAAAAGGACATAAAACACAGTAGCCATAGCTACAAAGAAATGTTTATGGTAACTCATATCTATTAATATTAATATTGAGAAAATTGAACCAACTTTTTTCGGGTTTCTCTTGACGTGAATTAAGAGAATGTATTTGTATGTATCAAATGGGTAATGGAAATATAATGCAAATTAAAGTGAAGATGATTGAGAATAGCAGATGCCACCATGCACTCATATTTATATATGGAGTGCATTTGAGTCAGCCGGTCAGCATTGGCTGCTCCACCGCGTTGATCTCTACTAGCTAGCTAGCTGTCACCTTTCTCTGGGTGGCGCATTATATTTTCCATGATTTGTGCTCCAACTTGAACCATGGAAACCGTTTGGAATAAGGGTATATTATATTATTTTTATGAGCCAAGCATCTTGTGCTCAAATGTTATATTTTTTTTCTTTAAGTGCATCCTTTTCCTTTTTTCAGTGCATATTTTTCTTTCTTTGAGTACATATATTCTGTCTCAATGCTTAATATTTTCTTTGAGTGCAAAATTTTGGCCTTCAAGTGCACATTTTTATGCTTTCAACTGCTATTGCACAATTATGAGCAACTGTTTATTATATGTTTTTGCCTTCTTTTCAATAATTTATAATTTAATTTTTAATAAAATTTATGAGATTTATAAACGATTTGTATCGACAATTATTTCAATAACACTTACCTTAAATAACTTCTCTTTTTGCTAGTCTTTAGAGTGCACATTTTTATGCCTTCAAGTGCACAATTATGGGCAAGTGTCTCCGTATATGTTTTGCCTTCTTTTCAATAATTTATAATTAAATTTCTAATGAAATTATTGAGATTTACAAACGATTTGTATGTGCAATTGCTTCAATAACACTTAAATTGAATAATTTTTCTTTCTAGTACCATAAATTGCTTCGATTGCACATATTTATAACTTCGAGTGCAGAATTTTGACCTTTAAATGCACATTTTTGTGCCTTCACAAACTTCACCCATGTGACCAACTGAGCTGCCCATGCGGACACTTCTCATCCATAGTTAGAACTATGCAAATCATTAAAAGTTCTATAAAGGCTATATAAAACAGTCTTGTAATTCCCAAATGCTTACTTCTTAATTTCGTAATCCCTCCTTTAGAACATTAGACCATCCCGAATGGACTCGGTAAATCACCAAATCGACAAAAAATTGGCACAAATCGTCTCTAGCGGTCACGACATCGCAACAAATTTTTGGCAGAAGATGAATAGTGCAGCGCTAAATTTGGCACGACACTGTTCATCTTCTGCTATTTTGGTGTTATTTTTTTCCAAATTGTCCTTTGTTTTTATTTACAATTCCTTTTATTTCCTTAATTAGTTTCAATGTATTTCTATATTTTGATAAATTGTTAAATATAAATTTTAGGAGAACAGGAACAAATAGGCCCCCGATCATTTCATAAGAAGTCAATTTGACCCATGAACTTTTAAAACGTGCAATTAAACCCTCAAACATGTTAAAATGAGGCAATTAAGCCCACAAACTGGTAATTGACCTGTTATTACCGATCATTTGGATTTTCCAGCCACCGGGGTCACTCTCCGGCGACCGGCGACGACCGAATCGTTGTTGGTCGCAATCTCCGGAGACTTGTCGCCTTCTTCACGGAGAAGGCAACCAGACCAAATCTAGTCGCCTTTTTCGTGAAGAAGGCGACCAAATCTCTGGTCGCCTTCTCCCACAGAGAAAGCAACCAGAACTCCGGTCGCCGGAATGTGACTCTGGTGGCCGGAAAATCCAAATGATCGGTAATAACATGTCAATTACTAGTTTGTGGGCTTAATTGCTTCAATTTGACATGTTTGAGGGTTTAATTGCACATTTTAAAAGTTCATGGGCCTAATTGACTTTTTAGGAAATGTTTGGGGGCCTATTTGACCCTTTTCCCTAAATTTTATATTATTAAAAATAAATTATATTATTTGAAAGATCTCATCAAGACGATTAAAACAAGACTAGTATTGAACATAGAATATATAAAAATGAAAGTACATAAAGCAGAATTTTAACAAAATTAAAGCAAATTACATCTAAAATTAATTTAAACATACCTAAATTTAATAATCTCCAAGGTCAGCCCCATTTCCTCCCAAATTATCAAAATATTGGTTAAACTGACTACTTGATTCTACTCCTCCAAATGGTTGACGAACTCTCTTTGAATGAATTCGTAGTTGTGTATTTCTAACCCACTCATGCCTTATTGGATCTGTGATGAAATCTGCATCTATGCTCATGATTTCGTTCTCTTCTTGTAGTTCCGTCAACTCTAGTTTCTTTTCATCATTTTGAGCTTTTAACATTTGAAAATCATAATTGTTTGGAATTCAGCTTAACTTTGTTCAAGCATTTGTGCGATCTTTTCATTATGTTTTATGACTTTTACAAAATATTCATGACATTCTTCAAATGCTTGCATTTTCTTTTTTCCCTTCTTACGCCTAGTAGGATGTTCATTGTTCAAGTCCTGAGTTTTGAAATTATCATCTAAATTAAGGCAAAAAGATGATAAACCTAGTGATTTATCACCTTGTGACTCTGACCCTTCACTATTAGATATTGAATTGTGCTGAAAAGGTATGCATACCAATTAAGGGCTAAGATGCTTGTGATCTAATCCAATGGTTGGAAACAATTGTATGTGGGATTTAGAAAAGATATCGTATCATATATATAAGTATAGAGCAAATGACAATTTTGGTCCCCGACTATTAGCAAAATGACAATTTTGATCCACATGTTTAATTTCTACCAATTTTGATCCCACAACTATTGTTTTAGTACCAATTTTGGTCCCACGACTACTGTTTTAGTACCAAAATTCATCGTGCCGGTCATCCATCTGTTTAAAACGTGCCAAAATCTAAAATTTTAAAGGTATTTTCGTCCTTTTAAACTCAATATCCCAATTTGAACATGAATAAAGAAATTTAAGCCCTAAGATCAATCACAATTCACAGTTCCCCTCCTCAAATGAAGGTAAAATGAGGAGGAAAACTATGAATTTTGATTAATCTTAGGACTTAAATCCATTTATTCATGCTCAAATTGGGATATTGAAAATACAGTTAACCATTTTAGATTTTTTGCATGTTTTAAATGGATGGGTGACTGACACGATAAATTTTGGCACTAAAACAATAGTCGTGGATGAAAATTGGTACTAAAACAATAGTCGTAGGACCAAAATTGTTAGAAATTAAACATGTGGACCAAAATTGTAATTTTACTAATAGTTGTGGGACTAAAATTTGTATTTGCTCTATAAGTATATGACGTATAAACATATCTTTCATCACTTCACCATAGCAATCCTAAGATATGAATCCCCCACACCCTTTTACATCCTCATCCCGACACCCATCCTCATCCTTGCAAGAGGATGACAATGATCGCTACAATACAATCACAACAACAAGCACTACTAAGTGCATATGCTCGCAACAATGTTGTCATGGATTACTATATGGAGATAATGTCTACTCAAGCCATCAACCCAAGTCATGGAGGTTCGATTCCCGGGCATGGAGTGATTCACCGTGAGCGTGTAGATGGTGATCGAAGATTACATGCTGATTATTTTTCAGGAAATCCAAAATATAATGAGGCAATATATCGTTCGTAGACGATTTCGAATAAGCTATTACAAATCACGACAACTACTTGTGCAACAGAGAGATAAAATCGATAGACTATGCTTGTTTACTTTACAAAAAGTAACAGCAGCATTTTGAATTTTGGTTTATGGAGTAGTAGTAGATGCAACAGATGAATACATTCAAATTGGGGAATCAACAACAATTGAAAGTTTGAAGAGATTTTGTTGAGTGGTAGTAGAGGTCTTTGGACAACGCTATCTAAGAGCACTTGATGCTAATGATGTTGCAAAGTTGCTTGAAATTGGTGAGAGGCGTGGCTTTCTAGGGATGCTCGGGAGTTTAGATTGCATGCACTGGACTTGGAAAAGTTGTCTAACAGCTTTAGCCGAACAATTGGCTATAGGAACTAATAGGGTAATTTGGTAAGCACCCGACTCGAAACACAGACAGACATCAACCCGAACCACAGATAGACAAACGGGCGCAGCGAAGTCAAACGGCCACCCATTACACAAACACGACTTATTGAAGAGGAATTACTCCAACAACTCCATATTATTATTACCCGACATTTAATATAGCCTCGTCATTATGAGCCCATTACACTCACCAGAAAAAGAACCGTTGCACCCATAACATAAGTAGCATGGTTGCAGTAGGCGCTAGGCGCTAGTCGGACGGTAGACTAGCGCCTAGCGCCTAAGTGGTCTAGGCGGCGCCTAGGCGGTTCTAGGGGGCGACTTATAAAAAACAAAAAATTAATTCACGTGTGTGCGTGTATGTCATATATTATATTATATATTATATATATATCTCTTACTTTTATTAATTATATAAATAAATAAATTTAAATATATATAAATATAATAATAAAATTAACAAGGCTGACTCGCTCGAGTTAACTCGGCTAACTCTGCCGAGTTGGGCGAGTTAACTCAACCAAATTCGGCCCAGTTGGCCGCCAACTCGCCCTAGTCGGCCAAGTTAGGCACTAGGCGGCCTCCTAAGCGGCCGGCCACCTAGGCGGACGCCTAGGGAGCAATTCACCTCGGTCTAGAAGCGCCTAGCGCCTAGGCGGGGATGTTTGCAACAATGATAAGTAGTAGATCTGTTGTAAAGGAGGGAGAACAAAAACTCTTGTACCCAAACTATTGTTATTACTTATCAGAATTACTCCGGTAACATTTTTACCGTTAGGAACAATTCAACAATTGGGTCAGACATTATACATTGTATAATTCATGGACGAAAAATGTCCTTTTCCTTTAAAAAAGTATGCTTATGTTTTTATGCATTAACAATTGTATATTAATATTTTTTAAAAAGAAAACAAATATATTCATACTCTTTATACATTAGCCAATCACACCACAGATTAAAAAATTCATGTAATAATTAAATAAAAATAAAGTTATAAATGGGATGAAACTTTTAATTCTTTAATATTTTGCATTGTTTGCGTGAACACATATAAAATTATAAATAATCATAGATAAAATTAAGGTAAAATTGTACTTTTCGTCCCTAGATTATATGCTAATTGTAGAATTCGTCACTAACTGTTTGGTCATACTCACTTTTCGTCCTTAAGTTATCATTGACGTTGCATTTTTCGTCCCTTTACTAATAAAACATTAGAGACGAAATTTGTAATTTTAGTATAACTCATGGACGAGAAGTGAGCATGAAAGAACAAAAAGTGCAGCCTAAATGATAACTTAGGGATGAAAACTGAACATGACCAATGTTTAGTGACAAACTCAATAATTATTCTATAGTTTAGAGATGAAAAGTACGTAGTACAACTTTTCTTAAAATTAAATATAAAATGATGTTTGACCTAGAATATCGAATCGAAAGGATAAACTACTTTTCATTTTTAGATATATGCATTTCATTTAATCGCTTAAAATGATAATATGACGTAATCATACATGAAATTTGTTCAATTTAATTTATTGAGAACTTCGTTGCTAAGTTAGCGGTGCCAACTAATTTTTCATCTACTCAATAGCATGTTCAACTCCAGCATTTCCTCAACTACTTGTATTTTTATTGTTTGCATCATTATTAAGATTATGAAAATGGTAAATAATCTAAATTATATAAGAATTAATGATGGTAAGTTTTTAATTAACAAAAATAGAAGATGTTTTAGTATGAGAACAAATTTTTTAATTTCATCTTTCTTCATTTTTTTTTTCTGTCTTACACGGTTAAGACATTCTGTTAAAATATACTAATACATATTCATAACTACTTTCTCAACTTACTGAAACACAAAGAGTTAATACTTTCTCATTGAGACTTGAACTCGTAACCTCTCATTTGAGAAAATCACTTCCTGCTAGTAAATCACAAGATCATTGGCATATAATATACTTATATATTTATAAATTACAAATTCATATCGATTTTGCTTTTTCTTTTCCCTCTATTCATAATATATACTTTGTATCGTAATCATAATGCACAACACACTGCATATTCATTACAGAAATGTGTATTAAAAAAAAACCTCGAACTAAGTTATAGAAGAGTTTTTTTTTTGGAACAAAGGGAAGGGCAACGCCCCAGAAAGCAGAACAACAAAATCAGTCGCCACGGGCGACCGGACTCCCAATACGATCTCTACGGACAAATTCATCAAGAATAGCATTTGGGCACTGGTTTAGCAAAACCAAATTGGTATCAGCTCCTTGATTTCTCGCTAGCCAGTCCGCGACTTGGTTTTGTTTCCGTAAAACATGACAACATTTAACATTCCAGCTCCTTTTCATCCAACTTTTGCACTCAAAAATAATATTGTTTAAAGTGCCGCCTCCCGTAGCATCGAAAAGAGGGTCGTTAATCCATTTAACCACATTCTTAGCTTTGTATGATTATGTTTGTGCAAGCTCTTTGCCAAGCGATCTTTAGGCCCATGAGAACAGCCCAAGCTTCAGCAATATCCACAGAGCAATTAAGATTGTCTTCTAGAAATTCTAGATAGCTGCGGGGTACATGTACCCGCAAAATGTAATGTTAATGCCTGCGTAGACTAAAGATATTTGTCAACGGTCAATGAAAAGAAACAATTGCATGACAGCTAAAAAGTAGTGTGGAAGAGAACATCATGGAATCTTACTATCATAACCGCATTACACCGCAAATTTTAATGTGGACCACGTATCAAAACGTCGTCGTTTTGATTAATGAAAACAAACCAGATAAAATGGCTTCCGTTCCGCGCCATTCACTTTCAGTTTATATATATTGCAGTTACATTTCAACACAAATGCAGTTACATTTCAACACAGCTGCAGTTTCTTTTTGATATAACTGCACTTTCATTCGATATTATACACTCAAATATATGAACCTGTTATTTAGTTTCCTTTCAACACAATTACAGTTTCTTTTATAATACACTGCATTTTCATTTCAACACAACTACAATATCATTTCGATATATCTACAGTTTCATTGGACCATATACACCCAAAAATGTGAAACTGTTATTCATTATCAGTTTATATACACTGCAGTTACATTTCAACACAACTACAGTTATATTTTGATATAACTGCAGTTTCATTCAATAATATAAAAACAAATGTGAGACAGTATCATTTGAGATGAATTGTAGTATCAGTTACGGACTTACGGAAATTTACAATAACCGTTTCTCCCACTTATTAAAACGACGTCATTTTTTGACCATGGTCTGTAATGCATTGTAGACCATGGTCCACGGTATAACGACTGACATTACACTGTGCGCTCGGGGCCATTAAGACACGTTTTGCAAATTGAAATGTATCGCTACAACTCAATTAAAAGATTAAATTAGTAATAAAAATACTGTTTAAACTTTATAAAAAAAAAAAAAGATTAAATTAGTAATAAAAATACTGTTTAAACTTTATAAACATACTCCCAATTTATACTTCACTTTTTTAGCGTACACTAAATTAAATTCTTTCTTTTTCAACTTATGTTTAGTTTCTTTTTATAAAAATTGTATATATAAAAATATATCATTAAAAAACTCGTAATTAAAATCTTTTAAATAACACCTATATTGATATTTTTATTTTAATATTTTAAATTAACATACGATTATATTAATTCACTATATTATATCCATTTTCAATATAATATTGGTTCATTTTTACAATAATATTGTGTGTGTGTGTGTCTATATATATATGGTTACTTTCAGGTATGAATCAGTGCTATCATATGAACCTGTGAACTCATATGCACCGTTGATATGTGGATTGGACGGTCAAGATCTGAGGAGTGGTGCATATGGTGCAGTTGTGTAGTGGTGCAGTGATGTGGTTTTATGGTGCATGGATTTATATTTACCGAATCAAACTCATTATAAACCACAAGATCGAGCAAGATCAACGGTGTAAAATGCTACACAGGTTTACATGATGGCATTCGTTCACATTTGAATAAGTAAGTAAGTAAGTATATATATATATATATATATAT
>CM008339.1:18203383-18223164 GCA_002525835.2 Ipomoea batatas
AATACTAAAGGGATTTATAAAATAAAATAAAAAAATATCGAACCATGCTTAAGATCAAGTTAGATTGACCGAACCAACCGCTCAAATACATCCAGAAAACAAGGCATAGATTAAAGATTCTTCTAAAAACAATAAAACAAAAATAGAATATAAATGTAAAATCATCACATAATTGACACCAAATATCTAGCAGATAAAGATTGTATCTCTTACCTCAGAGCACCCCTTAGCGTACCAGAGAGTGTTAAATGATATTCCCGGATAGATTGGAGGCGGTGGAGCGTGAAGAAGATGTACAAATCGCAGTGATCTTCTAGAGACTTCTGTTGGAATATGGGCCGGGAGTTAGGGAGGCGGCTTTCTTATTTTTATTAAACCCCAATGTGTATTTTTAAATTAGTGTTCCCATATAATAACGAGAGAGAAAAAATGTTAAATTAATAAAAATTAAAGATATAGTTTCAATGCTTATATATTTTAATAAAACTTAACGAAATTATAAATAGTTAAATTGCAACTAAAGTAAGTAGAAACAAATAAATCACTTACATGGGAGCAAATGACATGTCATCATTGTCACTTGTTTGGACACCGGTCCGACCATTTAAAATTCATGTTTAACAATGACATTTGAGATGATGTACCATTTGTTGGTTTGTAAAGTGATATCATACATTCCAATGTCATTATCAAACACTATTGATTGAACCCGAGTTTCTTGCATTTAGATATAGCATTTACAATGATGTTGGTGGTGAATGAGAGCATCTTCATAATAATAATATTATTAATATTGATAAAAAAAATAATAATAATAATAAAGGGAGACATTTTTTACTATTTACTTACTGTTTCATCCTCAAGTACGATGAGCATATACTTTTTCCAAGGCGTTCCAATAGCGTTTTTTGGTTCATTTTTCTTAATGACATGAACTGTACAACTCCAGCCCACAGTTTGTGTGTCAATATCAATTAACTTTACTGCATTTGTCATGACTAATATCCTTGTGTCATGGGAAATATGTTCATAAAGGATGTTATGAAATAATATAATGGGAATCATAACATACATTCAAAAACCATAGATTAGGGAGTTAGGAGTAACTAAAATGTGTAGATTATAGAGGAATATAATGATAACCACAACATTACATACAAAGATACAAGTATAGATTAACAGATTATACAATAAATATATTTACATAACGATATTGAAGTTATACTAATTAATGAGTATACCATCAATGATTTTTTTTAAAACTGTAATCATTATGAGTACAAATACAAATAATAGAATTAGCATGATAATATTTTGACAATCATACCTATAGAATGTTGTCAAGTAGATGGTGTGTTGCAGAATATGTTAGGTTTAGTTTTGGATGAATACCGGGGAGAGGTTTATATACTGTTGTTTGGGTAGAATAATGGTTTAGTTATGAATCAATACAAAATTGTATTATAGAATCCTATTAAGACTTCAATATTATAATTTTAAGTTAGGAATCTATACAGAATTGTATTATAGAATATTGCCAATTTGTTTGAAAACTGCAATAAAGAAACAAATTACCTAAAGAATTTAATGTTAAACTTCCGTTATATTTAACGGAAAAATTTGGTAAAATTATAAAAGATTAGGACATATTAGGAATTTAATTGGAGGTTGCACAATAAGAAGAACACGAAGTACAATATGTTATAGTAGACTATTACACCAACATTTTTTCAGTTCCAGTTAAGGGTCTAACATTATTGGCTCTTATTATAAGTGTAGAAATGAAACTTTACAAGGCGTTTGATAGGATGGTGCGGGAGAAAAGAATTATAATTTGAGGAGGAAAAGAATAAGGTGTGATTAAAATAAGAACTTAAATTATATTATTTTTTATTTTTGAAAATAAACTTAAAGATTTTATTAAATTAAATGCGAAATACAGAAAGGAGCATAAGACATCCAAATAGCAGGACCAGGTTGAGAATGAGCAGTCTTAACCACAGCATGAGTAAGTTTATTCACTGATCTATGAATAAAATCAATAGACACTACTTCAAAGTGTCGTTGTAAAACCTTACAATCACCAACAACGCATCCAATATACGATAAATCCACTGTAGACCTCTTAAACAATTAGCAAACCATTTGACAATCTGAGAAAACCTTAACCCTCAGCCAACTTCTATCTTTCGCCCATGACAAAGCCTCCTTTATTGCCATAGTTTCAGCCAAGTGAACATCCTCATGACAACCAAGAAAGCTATATTATATTACTCCCTCTGTCCCATTTTATCTGTCCTACTTACTATTCATTAGTCAAACTAACTCTTTCTTCTTTGTTTATTTTCTTTAGTATTTTTCACTCATTTTTAAATTTGATTTTTTGTGTTTAATAGTACTTTTAGTGTATTTTCTAAATATATAAATTTTGTATACAAATAGGAAACTTAATATTATGAAAAATTGAATTAAAAATAACTTCAGTCAAGCCTCGTTAACCGAACCAGACACATAAAATGGGACGGAGGGAGTATTTGATAAGGAGAAATATAATTATTGAGAATAAAAATGAAAGAAGTGATATAAAGATTAAAATGTCATTGTGTAATAATAATAATAATAATAATAATAATAATAAGGGATAAAGGTCAAATAGACCCTCCAACTATGTACCAAAGTTCAATTAGACCCTTGAACTTAAAAAACTTTCAATTAAACCCTTAAACTAGTTAAATTTGTGCAATTAACATATTTAAGAGGTTATCAAAAGGTAACCTATCAACTTTGCATACATGACATCTTAGGTAGAATACTGGAATTCTATTCAAAAACTAAAAATGTATATATATATTTTAAAAACTAATTAAAAAAGAACTTTTCGATGCAGTTTGACGGAGAAGCTCGAGCTTCTCCCTCAAGATTAGCTGTCATGGAAAATGAAGCCATGGCAGCTTTTCAAGACGAAGCCAAGCTGCCATGGATGATTGTCATGGCAGCTTGGCTACCATGTTTTTTATTTTTAATAAATAAACATTATTATTTTAATATTTATAAAAATATAATTTTTAAATTTTTTTAATCTAAGTGGCATTTTATGTGACATCGTACGTGGCATATGACTTAGGAGTAACATGTTATTATAGGTCAAATAGGTTGCACAAATTTAACTAGGTTAAGGGTCTAATTGAAAATTTTTTAAGTTCGAGGGTCTAATCGAACTTTGGTATATAATTGGAGGGTCTATTTGACCCTTGTCCCTAATAATAATAATAATATTATTATTATTATTATTATTATTATTAACCAATGGCAAAAATGTAATTTTCTTATACTTTTCCTTTTCATGCTATGTTGAATTGGAATTCTTGGGGGAGAAGCATGAATTTCAATTCAACAATGAGTTGTTTGGTAGACATAAATTACATTGCAATTCCACCGCCCCACAATTCTTTAGCCACCTAAATTACAATGTTTGGTGGGAGGAAATTGCAATTTCATGGAATTAAACAATTCATTAGTAACCCCATAAATTGCAACTCAATAGTTGTAGGAATGGTAAAATGGATGAAATGATACTACTACCCTGGGTTATTGTTATTATTATTATTATTATTATTATTATTATTATTATTATTATTATTATTATTATTATTATTATTATATAATGACATTTTAGTCTTTATACCACTTCTTTCCTTCTCAATCTCAATAATTCTAGTCTTTCCTATTAAACAACGTAATTTGAATACATACTTTATTTTCATCTTATCGTTTTCTTATCGAATTACAATTCTTCTCCCCTCCCCCCTAATTCCTTCATTCCAACCAAATGCCATACAAATAAAAGGAATTGCAATTCTCTCCAACCAAATACGGTAATTTAACATGTCATTGAATTAGGTTGTAATGAAATACAGTTCATGTCAACCAAACGGCTTGTTAGTCACTCAAATCTATTAAAATATAAAATCTTCCAATTATTTAAAAATGAGATGTATTTAGTTTATTAATTATTATTAACGTAACAAATTGATTTTTCATAGATTAAATATGTCATTAATAAAGTGACAAATTTATTTGTTAAAAAAAAAGTGACTAATTTATGTGATAAAATCCTTCAATTATTTAAACTATATATATTTAGTTAATTATTATAAATTAATAGATTTGATTTTTTAAAAACTAAATATATCATTTAATAAAGTGGTTGATTTTTGACTTATTAATAAAACTAAATCATTGTCTAACAAAATTTGCTCTAAGCTTTTTTGAAACAGGTACTCTCCCCCAAGGCTGCAACGACACATTCATATCGCTCATCCCCAAAGTGCAAAACCCAGACAACGTTAAGCAATTCCGCCCAATTGGGCTATGCAATGTGTCATACAAGCTCCTAACTAAGGTTATGACCACCAGACTCAAGGGCATCTCAAGGAAGCTCATCGGCCCGCATCAAACGAGCTTTGTAGCGGGGAGACAAATCTCAGACAATATACTCACATACCAAGAGGTGTTAAATTCCATGAAAAACAAACGAGGGAAAACAAGTTGGATGGCAATAAAGGTGGACTTGGAGAAGGCATATGATAGGCTCTCATGGTCCTTCATAGATGAAACTCTGGCAGAAGCTGGATTCAACCAAACATGGAGAAGAAATATCATGTGTTGTGTCTCCACATCCAGATTAGTAGTTTTATGGAATGGAGTCAAGACAGAGTGGTTCAGCCCGGAGAGAGGAATCAGACAGGGAGATTCAATTTCCCCTCTTCTCTTTGTTTTATGCATTGAACGATTAAGTCACATTATAGAACACTCTGTCGTATCTAACCGATGGAAAGGGATTAAATTGTCAAGACAAGGCCCTCAGATTTCCCATTTATTTTTTGCAGATGATTTGGTGCTGTTTGGTGAGGCCTCCTTGGAGCAAGTTGCCGAGATGAAGGGGTGTTTAGATCAGTTCTGCACTATCTCTGGCCAGAAAATCAACCTTCTAAAATCCTCTATTTTCTTTTCCAGGAACATTGATCAGCAGACTAAGCAGAGAATCTCAAATGCAGCAGGGATTCCAGCAGTCCTGAACATGGGAATACACCTAGGCATTCCCTCAATCCACGGAAGATTAAAAAGTGATTCATTTGCAAGGATTATTGAAAGAATCCAATCTAGACTTGCAGGATGGAGAGCAAGGACCCTTTCCCTCGCAGGCAGACAAGTGCTAGCTCAAAGCGTACTGACGAGCATTCCTTACTACACCATGCAGACTACCCTAATGCCGTCCGGAGTTCTAGCAACTATTGAACGCTTGATCCGAGACTTCCTTTGGGGAAGCAGCGAATGGAATAGAAAGTGCCACCTGATTAGTTGGGAAGTTCTGACAAGAAGCAAAGCCCAAGGTGGACTCGGGATTAAAAGGCTAGAACAGATGAACCATGCCTTCCTAGCGAAACTAGGATGGAGACTCTTACTGGATGACGAGAGCCTGTGGGCGCAAACAATCAGATCCAAATATGACGCTCGGACGGCAAACCCAGTGAATTGGCGCCCCAAAAACAACATGTCCAACGCTTGGAGGGGGATATTAAAATCCATTCCGATGTTGGAAAAGGGAATTAAGAGGCAAGTTAGGAACGGTGTAGGAACCCTGTTCTGGAAGGATGTGTGGATTGAAGACATGCCCTTAATGGATATAACTACTGGAAATGTATCCCTTCTGGATCAAACAAGAACCGTGGCAAGCTATTAGAGTTCGGACCAAGGTTGGAAATGGAGCCAATTCAACACGATCCTACCAGTCCAGACCCTCCGCAAAATGGCCGCAATCATTCTGTTGGATGATCAGGAAGCTAATGATATCATCAGCTGGAGACTTGAACCATCCGGGTGCTTCTCGGTTAATTCAGCATACAACATTGCTTTTGGTGATACCCAATTGACCGAAGCGGCGAAATGGACGAACTCCATTTGGAAATTGAAAGTGCCCAACCATATTTGCACTTTCCTTTGGTTGACCAAGCACGACAAACTCATGACAAATTCTAATAGACTCAGTCAGGGAATGACCTTTGATGACAGATGTTGGAGGTGTTCAGACAAAACCGAAGACATAGATCACGTCCTACGAAAATGTCCAGCGGCAGTCGAAATTTGGAAGGTAATCTTCCCAGGATCGCAGGAGCAATGGGATCGTCTTCCCTTCGGGAAGTGGTTTGACGAAGGGATTTTGAAGAAAGGGGACGGCCGATCCCCATGCAGCAACAACATTCTGTTCGCCACAACCCTCTGGTGGATCTGGAAATGGCGAAACGAAGCAGTGTTTAAAGGGACTATCAAACCACACCCATTCAAGATTGCATGGATCAAATCCCAAACTGAAGAGACAGCCATGGCATTTTCAAGGGCCAGGAGCATCCGACCTCATATGGAGAACAATAACTGGACCAAGCTATGTTGGATTCCATCCCCAGAAGGTTATGTTAAAGTCAATGTTGATGGATCAGTCGGAATAGAGGACAACAGAGCAAGCTGCGGTGGCATAATAAGAGATAGCTCAGGTAATTGGGTTCAGGGCTTCCTCTACAGCATAGGGAATTGCACTCCGCTAGAAGCAGAAGCCTGGGCAGCGCTCAAGGGTATTCAACTAGCTTGTCATCTAGGATGTAAACGGTTGATATTTGAATCCGACTCGGAGGAGATTGTCAACTATTTGAATAATGCTCGAATTCCCACCATTGCAGCTCATAATATCCTAGAAGCGTGTAAGAAAGAAGTCCGAGCCATCGAGTCTTGCAAAATAATAGCTTCTGCTCGAGAGTCAAACAAGGTAGCAGACACCTTAGCCAAGGCCGCTAAAGGCCTACCCATTGGCTTCCATTTACTTGTTGAACCACCAGAAATGGTGAAGGACCTACTGGAAGATGATAACGCTGGCATTCCTAGTTGGCGTTTAATTTCTGCCCATTCAGTTTAGCTGTAAGATGTACTTCGGGTATACCCCTTCCTATTGATATAAAAAAAAGAAATAGGTAGATTAATAATTAATAATAAGATAATAGAATTAATATTCATAGAATATAATTAATAGAATAGATGTATTAAAAAAAAATTAATAGAATAGATAGATTAATTATTTTATTACTATATAGTAAATTTATTAAATATTAAATATGTTTTCAAAAAAAATATAATAAATAATAAATATTAAATATTAAATATATTTCCTCAAAATTAATTTTCGTTCCTTATCCTATTTTATTTATTGATTGATATTTTTAATAGACACCATTTAAGAAATATTTGATATTTATTGTTCCGTTTCATTACGAAAAAAAGTTATGTCATTTAATGTACTTATTATTACACTCTCTATCCCATATCCCATTGTATTTACATTTTTTTTTTGAAAAATGTATTTTACTTGTATTATTTACTCTTCATTGTGTAAATTAATTATTTTTCTTTAACAAGC
Organism: Ipomoea batatas; assembly: GCA_002525835.2. NCBI lineage: Eukaryota > Viridiplantae > Streptophyta > Magnoliopsida > Solanales > Convolvulaceae > Ipomoea > Ipomoea batatas. Next base: position 18,210,849 of record CM008339.1, read on the forward strand.
TAGAATATCAATTCTTATATACTAATTTTTTTTTATTATTATTGTATATTAAATATTATTATTTAATTATTTATGAATATAATTAATCAGTTATAAGATAATTAAATATTACATCAATTTCAATTTTGGATAATGGTCGTGAGCCCATTGTATATACTAGTTTTTCTCGCACATTGCGCGAATAAAATAATGCCCAATGTTTATTTTTAAATAAGTATTTCAAAGTATATCAATGCAAGATTATATAGGAGATGTTCATGCATATGTAATTGAATGTTTAATTTTTTTTATATTTAAATCGATAATTCAAAGTTTATGAATGCAAGATAATATATGAGAGATTGATTATAATTGTCCCTAAAATAAATGTTTGCAATTTTTTAAAAACGCTAATCTAAATACTTAGTCTAAAAATGACAGTATAAATAAATACTACTTTGACATTTTTAATAATAAGTTTTAAATCAATTTATTGGGTTATTTGAATGTCTTCTTTGTCAACAAATTCACTCTAAGTAGTTAATATGATTGGGTTCAAACTATTTTTTATTTTCTTTTAATTTTTTCCACGTTATTAACATAATACTTGGTAAATAAATATATAACATTACTTTTTAGTATAACGAACTTTGATATTTAATTACAGGATAGTGCAAAAAGAAAACAATGAACAATGTAGTGAATATAATTAATTAATAAATTTAAAGGTAAGAAATCTTTGCATTGCAGAAAATACAGACAATATAACTAATAAAATTATATCTATTTTTAATTTTTTTGATAATGAATATTCTTTTTTTGAATAAAGGCATTGTAGATATCATAAATTAAAGAAATGCATATGTATTATTTTTTTGTTGTAACTACTAATTTATTTAATTTAATAAGAATAATAAGGTGGGTACTTACTTTTGAATTGAATAATAAACTCTAACATATTCGTAGTACATATTCAACATATTCTTAATCATATTTAGTAAATATATTCTTACTGTATTTAACATAACTTTATTTTTTTTGATATAATTTTTATAACTTTTAAATTTAGATTTTTATATCTAATAATATTTTTGATGTAGTTTACAAATTAAAAGTCATTTTTGTCTCTTTATATTTTTTCTTTTGTTATTCTTTTGGTTTCAACAAGTTTGATTGGTTTAGGACTTTACTAAAAAATGGTTGAAAAATATGGTTACTAAAAATCAGAGATTAAAAGTCCTAAACCAATTAAATCCGTTGAAATAAAAAAAATAACAAAAAAAAAATAAAAAGATAAAAATTACCTTACTAAAAATAGGAAAATTCATAAGAATGACTAAAAGTGTCCAAAAAATAACAGTCTGAGATGTTAAATGACAAAAAAATAGTTTGAGACTAAATTTGGAATTGCCACAAAAAACAAGGGACCTCTAGTGGAATTCACTATATTGCAAAATATTAAATTGTAAAAATACGCAGAATTTGCAAACAATAATATTACCAATTATATTATAGAACAACATACATAATATTACCAATTACGTTATTATGTTATTAACTAATTAATATGTCTTTTGTATACGGTATTATGTTATTATGTTAATACGTGAATATAAAAACAATATTACCAATTAATAGATATTAGTTACTTTCCATTTTACATTTTCTTACCAAATAAGCTTTATTAATTATTTGACCAGTAAAATATTTAATTAATTAACTACAAAAGTTTGAGCGGAAAAATGATATAGGAGGATTTTACTTTTATATATAGTATAGATTATAATTGTAAAAATAAGAATAATAACTAAAATTAATATACTTAGAAATCAATAAAAATGTAAAATTTAAATTTTATATGAGTAATTTAAACTATATGATTGTATAATACATTATATACATACATAATATTTATTAATCTGTATATAGGAAAACTCTATAATATTAATTTCATTAATTATGATTTCTATTGATAGATTTATAATTAAAAATTTACATTTAGAAATTTAAAAATTAGCATTTAAATTTTGTATGATTAATGTAGTTCATATGTATGAATTTAAAAAAAGTTATAAATATTTATATACACATATTTTGTTAATTTTATAATTTCATTTCCTTAATTATATTTTATATTTTATTAATTATAATTTAATGAAATTGCTAAAAATATTACCACGGAAGAAATATTATATTTCCCAATGAAGTTAAATATATTAATTATAATTACCAACTATTGTGGCAATTACCACAACAATTTCATTAATTATATTAATTAAAATATTTTTTCTCTTCTAATATTAAAATATATTACCATAAATATAATTACCATAATAGTTAATGAAATTGCCACAATTTTGAAATATATTACCTTAATAATTACACGAAAGAAGTGAAAAATTACCAGAGTAATTACTATTAATAAATATTAGGAAATCAAATTAAAAAGTAATTATATATTAAAGTAAATATAATTAATTTTGTGCAAATAATATTATACCTTAAATATAAAATATATATGTATTTAGATTACCGTAATAATTACAATGAAAAAGGTGAAGAGAATTACAATAAATAATTATTAGGCAATAATATTAATAATTAATTATTATGGCATGTATGATTTATTTTGTACTAATAATATATAATAAATAATATAATATTATTAAATCAAAATAACTAAAAATAATGTGTCCACAGTACAAAAGATTTTATAATTGACTTAATAATTAACTATTAATATTTATTGCCTAATACAAATTGTCAATTATTAAACATTATTTATGGTAATTATTGTATGCCATGTAATACTAAAATTATTAAGTATGATTTTTATAATTAAGGTACAATATTATTAAATCGAAATTATTAAAAATAATGTGTCCACCGTATAAAATAAATTATACTTGTCTTAATAATTAATTATTAATATAATTGCCTAATATAAATTTGCAATTATTAAAGCTTTGTATAAGAAAAAACATAGAAACTTGAGTGGCTGAACCTCGAAGTTAACATACTGACTATGAGTTAAATAAAATCCTACAAAATTATCAAAATCACCGTCGTCATCATCTTCAATCGCATCTTTACGCTCTTCCATAAAAACTAAACCACAGGGTTTTATTACCGAGCCTCTTTCTCCTCATTTTCCATTTACTGAAGCAGAGTCTCCTTAAGTATTTTCGAGCTCATACCAAACGATATAAGCTACAAAAAAACATTGAAGTAGAAGGAAATATAGTTAGAAAAAGGTAGAAAACTCATACGAAAAGAAAGCAAAGAGATGAGTCTGAGCGCTCTGCATTGTCTTCTGCTATTGTTGGTGAGATTTGAGAGCTTTTGATCGTTTGATTGATGATGCAACGAAAACAGAATCCATTCCGGAAAGGCGGCTTTGGTTCATCAACCTAGTGATGCAGAAAAAATGATGGGGAAGATACGGGGTGGAGAAGCCCTACTGATGTGGAGAAGGAAACGATGGGAGAGGCAAGGGATAAATTGTTGAGGTGTGTCAAATGTTTTTTTTATTTTTATTTTAAAAGGATTATAAATTTGTATTTATAGGTGGAAAAGACTAATTCAAAAGGAAAGTATAATAATTTTCTTATAGATATTTAAATATTAACTATATACATAAATATATACTTACGTTACAGTTTTCCTAATCTATATCTATACTATACTATATATAAAAGTAATATATCCTCCTCCAAAATTTTCCTGCCCAAACGTATGGGGCATTTTAGTCATATGGTAATTATTATGATAGAATAATATTAATTATAATTAGTTATAATTCGTTATTAGTAATTATGGTAATTATTATGATAGAATTTATTATTATTATGATGATAGAATAAGAATAATATTAATTATAATTTGTAATAAATCGTTATTAGTGATATGGTAATTATTATGATAGAATTTATTTTTATTCTGATATATAATATTAATAATATTAATTATAATTGGTTATAATTCGTTATTAGTAATATGGTAATGGTAATTCGTATAGAAACAAAACTACTACACACGTGTATATGCTCCAGTTTTGTGAAAGAACCACTGTGGGAGTATTGAAGGATGCATATGTCCCTACACATATTTATGACAGAGAAGATTATGATTTCTTTGAAGAGGTTATTAATTGCTTACTTACGTTGTTTTGTTTTGTTTCTTTTTTGTTTTGTTTTGTTTTTTTTTTGTAAACTTTTTGAGATATTTGACTTTTTCTACTTTTCACAACTCTCTTGATGGATAGGTGTCTAGACTTCCTATTGGAATTTGGACTCTAACAAGAAATGTGATTCAAATAATGAGGGATCTGTTACTGGATCTGTTTAGTCATCGTTTTTATTTAATCTGCATTTGTCAAGTCTCAATAATAATTTTGTTTTGATTATGCCAATTTTTATGTAATATTTTACATTATATTATTGGAATAAAAATGGGTAATATTTACGTGCAGTACTTATTTACATGCAATAAAATGGGTAATATTTATATATACATGAAGATTGTCTTCCAAAAAAAAATAAAATACACGAAGATCACATTCATAAAGTCATCATCTATTAGTAGAAAATTAAATCAAGAATATGAGATATTATTGGAATTGAAAATTAAATCAAGAATTTACAAATGTAGTTCCGGTTTAGCCAATTTATAAATTTTCTGCACGGTAATACCCAATTAATATTAGGTAATAACATAGCAATTAAGTGCTTGAGATATATCAATATCTATTCTTTTATTTGTTTACAAAATAATTTGTATTAAATTAGTTTGTTAATTAAATTGTTACAAGTATTACCTTATTACTTTTATTTTATACATGTTGATACCTATTAATTATTTTGTAATACCATACGTAAAATTACCATACATAATTGTACATGGTAATATTTATATATACACGAATATCAACATGCATAAAATTATCATCTATCAATAGACAATTAAATAAATAATATGAGATATTATTGGAATTGAAATAGCTAGCTAGCAGTTTTCTACGTGCAATAATTGTAATATCTATTAATTATATTGGGTATGAACATACTATGGAATTTACTGCAAATTAATTATAATTGGTTAAAAATGTTAATACAAGCAACTTTGAAATAGCTATGGGGATGAAAACGTGATATTGTATTGAATTCACATTCAATCAATTACAGAGTCTGGGAGAAAATATATATACATAGCAGAACTACAGAGACAGTATGATACTAAGTCATAACACGACTCGAATATGTAGAGTCCTAACACTCCCCCTCAAGCACAGTGTAGACTAGCAACCTGTAGCTTGTCTCTAAGGAAAACAAACCGAGGTCTAGGAAGAGCTTTGGTGAAGATGTCCGCTAGTTGATCCTTAGTTGAAATAAAATTCACTTGAATGTCCCCTGCAGCAACTTTGTCTCGAACAAAGTGATAATCAATCTCCACATGCTTTGTACGAGCATGAAAATAGGATTGGCACACATGTAGGTGGCCTCAAGGTTATCACACCACAATTTAGGAACCGAAAGATTTGTAATACGAAGTTAACGCAGAAGGGAAACCACCCATGTAACCTCAACACACACATCCGCAAGTGCCTTGTACTCAGCTTCAGTAGAAGACCGGACAACCGATCTCTGTTTCTTGCAGACCCAAGAAAAAAGTTTGGACCCAAGAAACACAGCAAACCCACTTGTTGACTTACGATCCTCAGAACTACTAGCCCAGTCTGAATCAGAAAACGCATGCAACTCCCTAGAATGTGAAGACCGAATACGGATCCCATCCAAAGGAGAGAGTACCTATAACATACCGCAAGGACTCGCTTCAGCTGCTCCCAGTGCTGGACCGTGGGTGCATGCATATGCTGACAGAGCAGATTGACCGCAAAGGATAGATCAAACCGTGTGATAGTGAGATATTACAAAGCCCTAGTGAGACTCCTGTACATGGTAGGATCATCATAGGGATCTACGCAGGCAATAACAGACCTGGTCAAAGAAATAGGAGTAGACAAGGGCTTGCAATCTGACATACCAACACGTCTTAAGATATCAGTCATGTAACGATGCTGAGAAAGCAACAAACCATCACCACACTTCACAATCTCAATACCAAGAAAAAATTCAGGCTCACCAAGATCCCTAATCTTAAAAGTGGCAAACAACTTCGTCAATAGCGAGGACACAGTAGCCTGACTACTACCCATAACAAGAATATCATCAACATACACCAATATAAACATAAAATCAAAACCCACAGAGTAATGAAAAAGAGACACATCAGTCCTAGAGGTAACAAAACCCACAGACAGTAGAAAGTTATGCAGTCCATACAATGAACGTTCCAACAAGCAAACATGGTCAGGGATTGATCTCGCTTTCCGATCAGAAATGCTGTCGCAGCAAATGTGACATCCTTCGCAGTCACTGGCTCCATCTCCACTTCAATAGCTCGATTTTCTTTCAGAATTGCCGCCATAGCCTCTTTTGCCTTTGCATGTTGCAATCAGATGTCATGGATTGATTTCTCACAGTTTTCTCCATTAGCGTTTCCAATGCCGCACAATCCTGTCGTTCCACACAATAATCTCCTCCGATCGCATTTTCCTTTAACCTTTGTGATCGTAGTCGCGAGTTTCGTCTACATTTCCTTCTATCTGCTTTGAGGCCTTGGAACCCTTATTTTTATCATGATCAGCTCCTATATTTGGGATCACCGTCTAACCCTCCTTATTCTGTTTTATTTCTGCTACCTCCGGCGGTGGAGCCATCGCCGGACCACCCAACACCGCAAGCTGACACAGCGGAGTCTCTACGCTGCCTTCTTGCTCCACCAGCCTAACCTCCTATCATACGACCTAAATTCCAAGTATGGGATTTTATTTTATTTTCTGGTCACTTGTTTTTTAGAGAGTTTATTTCAACAATACTTGGTTGATGCATATACAATGATTGAATCTGCACGCTTGATCTACATTAGAACTCATTAGAAGGCGTTGCGTTGTGAAGCTTATCAAGGGTTGAGCGATGCATTAACAAGGGGAGAATTAAACCCTACATGTCGGGGTACAATAATTATACTACCATCATCATTCACAGGTGGAGCTAGGTATATGGTTCAAAACTATCAAGATGCAATGACAATATGCAGACAAATCCGTTATTCACATTTGTTCATAACATTCACCTGCAACCCGAAGTGGCCTGAGATTGAGCGGTATGTTGCAAACCGTAACCTTAAAGCAGAAGACAGACCCGATATTATTTTTCGCGTGTTTAAAATGAAACTTGACGCTATTATTGAAGACATCAAAACAGAAAAGCTGTTTGGCGACATATGCGGAGGTATTTCATTATCATACATATTTGAATTTGTCTTAATTAAATCTAATTTACATGTATAAACTTCAATTTTTCATTTTTATTTTCAATTATCTACACTATTGAATTAAAAAAAAAGAGGACTTCCTCACGCACACATATTTCTATTTGACAAAAGAATAAACAGGGCAAATTCCGCGACCGAGAGTGATGCCCTGATTTCTGCTGAAATTCCTGATCCAGATGCTAACATTGAGTACCATGACATAGTCGGCGAATTCATGTTGCACGGACCGTGTGGATAACTCCGGAAGAATTCGCCCTTTGTGGTAAATAGTAAATGTTCAAAGTTTTTTCCCAAAATATATGTTACTCATACGAGTTTGGATAAAGATGGTTACCCGATCTACAAAAGGCGTGATAATGGGCGTACAATCACTAGGAATAGAATCGAACTTGATATTCATTATGTTGTCGTGCATAATTAACATATGCTCCTAAAATATCGCGCACATATTAACGTTGAATGGTGCAACTAGTCCAGATCTATTAAATATTTGGTCAAATACGTGAACAAGGGAAATGATCGGGTCATGGCAGAGTTCATGAGTAGTCCTACAAATGCACGCAATGGTGATGTGGTTGATGAGATTAACATGTACTATGATTGTTACATGTGGGTGATGTGCCTCTCAGAGCGAACCCGGGCGGACCCGAACCGTTAAACGGACGGAAAAAGACCCGGTGAATTTACCAAAAAAAAAAACATGTACTATGATTGCTGGTATATATCAGCATGTGAAGCAATGTGGAGGCTTTTTGGGTATGTGATACATTATCGGACGCCACCTATGGAGAGGTTAAATTTTCACTTAGATCACCAACATAATGTTGTCTATGGTGAAGATCAGACACTCAATGAGATTGTGGGGAACCAAACAGTTAAGCAGAGCCAATTCACAGCTTGGTTTGAGGCAAACAAGAAATACGAAGATGCACGGTCTCTCACTTATGCAGTGTTCCCTAGTAAGTTTGTTTGGAGACAAGATCTGCGTAAATGGCAACCAAGTAAGAGAGGATCCTCCATAGGACGATTGTTCTATGTTCTGCTAGGATGTGGAGAATTATACTATCTAAGATGCCTTTTAAATCTAATACGTGGACCTTCTAGCCACGAGGATATACGCACTGTTGCGGGGGTCATTCACAAATCATATAGGGATGTGTGTTATGAATATGGATTATTAGACGATGACAAGGAGTACATCGACGGCATTAATGATTCGAGTTACTGGGCATCTGCATATGCTTTAAGACGATTGTTTGCTATGCTGCTGACTTCAAGTACAATTAGTAGGCCAAAGGTCGTATGGGATGCTGTTTAGGAATTTCTTGCAGAATTCACAGTTTCATCATCGACGTCTCATGCACAATCCAGGTATTTCGACATATAAAAAATTTATTCCACTTACTTATTTGTTTATCATTATTTATAGGAATAAGGGTCAAATAGGCCACTGAATTACACACAAAATTACAATTAGGCCATCGAACTAAAAAACAATGCAATTGAGTCCCCGAACTACACAAATTCATACAATTTTATCTAAAATGACTTGTTTGACCTGATCATCCGGTTACTAATTTTAAATAAAATAATATTTTAAAATAATTTTAAATAAAATAACTAATTAAAATATTTAAAAAAATAAAAAAATAAAAAAGAAAGAAAGAAATAGAACCGTCGTCTACGGCAGGCGGCCAACTCCTTCGACTCTGCAGCAGCTGCGGGGGATGGAGTCATTTCTTCTTCAATCGGGAGCGTGCAATGCCAAGAAGTATGTTTTCCTCTAGCGTTGGCCTCGCCACTGCCTGAGATGGAGCTGGGGCGGGTCTTTCACCGTCTTTTTTTGCCTGTGAAACAGCCGAAGGTGCGCCGGCATTGTGCACTTGTAGAGTCGTACATGTTACCAAAGTTCCACTGTTGTACTGTTAAAGAAGAATCTGCCACCATTAAAGTATTTAAATTGGTCAATGAAATTTGCGGTTCTTATTTCAGTTGAGATCATCATTCTTGTTTTCCACTTCATATTGTTGAGATGAATTTTCTGTAGTTATAAGGACTAAATGTGTAGTCACAGATACGCCGGAGGTGGTGGTTCCGATCCGGTGATGAAAACTTGCCTTTTTTTTTGGTGGGGGGGGGGAGGGGGAGGAAGCCAGTAAGTTACTGGCCTATTTGTCAATTGCTCCATTTTGATTCATGAATGCTTGTATTTGATTTGGTTATTGTTGGGCATGGGACAAAGGTCTTCGTCCCTATTGCCGGAGACGACCTTCGTTTCCGGCGGGCGGTTCTTTTTTTATTTATTTTATTTTATTTTATTTAAATTTATTTTAAAATATTATTTTTTAATTGGTAACCAGAAGATCAGGTCAAACAAGTCATTTTAGATTAAATTGTATGAATTTGTGTAGTTTAGGGACCCAATTGCATTATTTTTATGTTCGATGGCCTAATTGTAGTTTTGTGTGCAGTTCAGTGGCTTATTTGACCCTTATTCCTTATTTATAAATAAAATTATTTGATCATTTTTTTGTTTTGTTTTTGGACTATGAAGATCTGTTGTTATCAGATTACGATAAGAAACAGTTTGCTCTTGTGGAGTTGGAAAAATTGCTATCTTTGTGGGGGAAGAGTTTGAGAGACTTTCCAGAAATGCCACTTCTAGACGAAACCAGCATGGGGTTGATGGAAAACTTGTTGATCGCCGAAGAGTTGGCGTATGACAATGAATCATTGAAGACAAAGCATGAAACGTTGGTAACACAGGGACGGACGAGCAAAAGAATGTTTACGACTCTGTGATGAATGATATTGATTGTAATGGAGGTGGACTCTTCTTTGTGTATGGTTACTGAGGAACAGGCAAGATATTCGTGTGGAGGATGTTATCCTCAAAGATAAGGAGCCGCGGAGATATTGCTATAAACGTTGCTTAAAGTGGAATGGCATCTTTACTCTTACCGGAGGTAGGACGGCGCATTCCAGATTTGCTATGCCACTCTCATTAAATGAAGATTCCACGTGCAATATATCGCAAGGTAGTGACCTTGCTGAGCTTATAATAAGGAGCAATTGATAATATGGATGAAACACCAATGACACACAAACACTATTTTGAGGCTTTGGACAAAACCATGAGGGATCTATTGAGGTTTGCCATACCGAGTAGTGCTGAAAAGACATTTGGTGGAAAGACAGTAGTTTTGGACAGTGATTTTAGACAGATTCTTCCAGTTATTCCCAAAGCAACAAGACCAATAGTTGTCGGAGCAACTATTAATTCTTCATACCTCTGGACAAATTGCAAGGTATTAAGGCTCACGAAGAACTTGAGACTATGGAGCTTAGCTTCAAAGGAAGATATACAGACGGTTGATTGGTTTTCAAAATGGATTGTAGACATAAGAGATGGGATAACAGGGGTTGTAAACAATGGGTTGTCTAAGATCGATATTCCGCCAAGGTTTCTCTTGAAGTGTGGACACGATCCCATAACAACTATAGTGGAAATCACCTTCCCAAGCGCGAGATATGGCATGATTGATGAGTTGCACCTAGAAGGCCAAGCGATCCTGTCACCGACTTTAGATGTGGTTGATCAAATTAATTAGTACATGTGCGACATGAACATTGCCGAATGTCGAACTTATTTAAGTTGTGACTCTTTGTGTAAGGCAGAATCAGATGGTGAAAATCTATCACAAGTACACACTCCTGAATTCTTAAATAATTTGAGATTATCTGGGCTTCCTAATCATTCATTGATATTAAAGGTTGGTGCACCTGTTATGTTATTGCGGAACATAGATCACTCTCTTGGTCTTTGCAATGGTACACGCCTCATTGTCACAAGATTGACAGATCATATTGTGGAAGCAAAAATAGTTCATGGGGCACATCAAGGAACCAAAGTTCTTATTGCTCGAATGTCTCTCACCCCATCTGATACGCGATTGCCCTTCAAGTTCCAACGTAAACAATTTCTGTTGATGCTTGCATATGCAATGACTATCAACCAAAGTCAAGGTCAAAATTCATCCTGATGGGTTATTGCTAAAAAAATGGTCTTTAATCACGGTCAGTTGTACGTGGCTTTTTCACGAGTCACTCATCCTGATGGCCTGAAAGTTTTAGCTCTAGACGAGTATGGACAAAATTCTTTTACCACTACCAATGTCGTCTACATAGAAGTTTTCAAAAATGTGTAATTCAAAAAAATTATATTATGTTTTCTTTATATACAAAGATGACAAATTTTTTATATATCTACATAGAAAATATATCTTCCGTACATATAATTTCTATAATTGAGTTGCTACAAAATGAGATAATTAGACCGATTAATACAAATTCTAAACATTGATATGTAAATTGATTAAAATATCAACACCAGATGTGTATATCTACATGTTTGTTATTAATTGTAATTATTTGTTTATATTCAAGCAATAATATCAAATAACACAATTGATTCAACTCAATTCTCCAACTGCACTATATAACATTTGATGTTACGGTTTACACAATTGTATTTCGACATAAATATTAGTAACGTATTATAACAAATCAATTTCGTGCAACGCGGTAGTTATATAATTATAATAATTCCTAATATTGCCTAACGTACATACATAATTATATGTGGATTGATTTGCATTTATATAGATATGTACGATATGATTTTCTTGTTTAAGATTAATAGTGCAACATTTTCATGTTTCATCACATATTTAATTGACTTAATTTTTTTTAATTATATTATTACTAAAATGCCCTTCAATTTAAGCGGGAAAACTCTGCCAAGTACCTCTATTATATATATATATATATATATATATATATGTGTGTGTGTGTGTGTGTGTGTGTGTGTGTGTGTGTGTGTGTATATACACATATACATATACACACACACACACACACACACACACATATATATATATAT
>CM008339.1:18244552-18255425 GCA_002525835.2 Ipomoea batatas
TAATCTGTGACAATTGTACAAATATGATAAAATTTTAAAAGAAATTGGAGGTATTTTTGTAACTTTCATCAACTTTACCGTGCAAGTTTAAAATTTAATTTTTTGTTGATATTTTTAAAAGTTATATAGAAATATAGTGCCTATTGTTAAAAAGTGCACTTTATAGTGTTAAAACTTGCACGGTAAAAATTACAATCGTGTTCGATAATGTATTTAAATATGTTTGATGGTGCTTTAAGTCCAGATGCACCGTCAAGCGTTCCCATGTGCTCCATAGACCAGCACTTAATGCACCACAAATCAACACTTAGTACACTACATAAATATACTTGGCATTAGAAATTACAAAAATGTCATCTAATTTTTTCTCAATTTCATTTATTTTCAACAGATAATTTAAGCTCATTTAATGAACTAAATTTGTCTACACCATGGCAAAACTTCTTATGTTTATTTTATTTTTATTTGAATTTATATTTTAAATATTGAATTATTATTAGCTACAAGTGTTTCTTTATATTTATAACATTATTAGTAAAAAAAATAACAAATAATAGTTAAAAATCATTAATAATAATAACACAACAATAATAAATTGTAAATGTACGTTAACGGGGCGTTTGGTTCAAGTTATATACCATAACTAAGGGAATGTGAGATTTGGAATGTCACGTTCCCATGTTTGTTTAAGTTCCCATTTTTTTCAAGTATTTTTGCCATTTTAATTCTAATTAATATGAAATATATATTTGATTTTATTTCTTATTTCGTTATTATGTTAGCTTATAAAGTAATTTGGTTTATCGAGTTCAAACTCTTAGTTAATTAGTTTAGTTTTTTTTTTTCAAAACAAAAAAACCACTTTCATAAAACATAAGAGTATCAAACTACATCTGAAAGAAACCGAGGGATAGAATCTAAGTATTCAATCAAACTTCCATCAGTATTACATAAAGCATGAGAAGCCACTATATGGGGTACTATATTACAGCTACGCTTAGCTAAAACAAAACTAACATTTGGTAAAGACGGCAATAGATGACGAATATCATAAATAATAGTCCCAAAAGGAGATAAATCCACGCCAGATTGCACCACTCTAGTGATTACCTGGGCATAAGTTTCGAGGATAACCCGCTCTCAACCCATCCCCTTTGTTAATTAGTTTTAAATCATGTACTTATACATGTTACCATTTATTTATTTATTTATTTTAATTCTGAAATTTATTAAAATACACAAAAATATGTTAAGGGTATTAAAGTAAAAAAAAAAAAAAAGCATTATAACATAACAACATAACCTCTAAATCAAACACAAGAGTCTAACATTTTCACCAATCTAACATTCCCTAAGGTAATCTAACATTCTGTAAACCAAACAATCTCTAAGAGTTAAGTAAATAATATTTCGTGCACTAAACTTATGCCATTATAGGTCATTTTACATATAATCACTAAACAATTATTTTATGAAACACTTTTCTATAATCAATTAATACTAACTGGTCAAAACAATCACCACAATTAACTACTACCTCCGTCCCAAAATGGTTGTCTGGTTCGTTTAACGAGGCTTGACTGAAGTAATTTTTAATCCAATTTTTCATATTATTAAGTTTAGCATTAATATATAAAATTTATATATTTAGAAACTACATTAAAAGTACTATTAAACACAAAAAATAAAATTTAAAAATAATAAAAAATTACTAAAAAAAATAAGCAAAGAAAGAAGAGTTGGTTTGACCAATGAATAGTAAATATGACAGGTAAAATGGGACAGAGAGTAACCAGCTGCTAGGTATACTAATCGAATAATGTGGCTACAGCTGATTGAGCAGGTGAGGAACTTGTTCAAAATCATTCATGTGATTCTTGGTACTTACATTTTTCCCTCCCGTTGACTCCGGCTTCCGCCATATCCTCTCAGCGCAGAGATTGTCGGGCCGGCAAGAAGACGTGGGCAGATAACCGCCACAACCAATTGGAATAACAAAATTTAAATTATTCTTCTTCAGCCAATTTGATTAGAATTAAATATTCCAAAAAGCGATTTTCAAAAAAAAAAAAATATTCCAAAAAGCATTTGGAGCAAAATTTTTGGGAGTTTTTTATCAATGACAGATTCATTAAATTTTATAGATTTGATTATTTTTTAAAAACATTTACATGCTAATAACATTTTTCTTCTCCCAAAACGTAGAATCTCCAATTCCAAAGGTCGTTCACACCTCGTCCTAGAATGAGCATGTGAGAGGATTGCAAATTATTTTGTCAATCCGGATCCACCTTGTAAAGGTAGACCCGAGTCCAAAATACACAATTTACATACTAAATGTTCATAATTTATATACTGAATGTTCATAATTTATATACTAAATGCTCATAATTAAATGTTCACAATTTACATACTGAACGTTCACAATTTCAATTGTGAACATTTAATATGTAAATTGTGATGGATCCACATTGCAAGGTGGACCTGAGTCCATGGTATAACTATTGGTGGGAGGATGCTAATAACATTTTTGCTAACAACAATTCTCTTGTGTTAGAAACCTTTGTAACTATATTTTGATGATGTGATTATATTAAGGCAGTAGACACCCCCCGGTCGTTATACCGTGGACCATGGTCATGGCTGATACTGCACTTGTGTTGAAAGGGAACTGCGATTGCGCTTTACAGAGGTCGTTTCATCCGTCTGGAACTGTAGTTGTGTTGAACTGATACTGCAGTTGTGTTGAACGGATGAACGGCCTCTGTTCCGCGCAACTACAGTTTCCTTTCAATACAAATGCAATATCAGCCATGACCATGGTCCACAATATAATCCCCCCTCCCCCTCTCTCTCTCTTTTTATTTATCTTTTATTCAGACAAAAAAAATAGTCTTTTTGTTGTAATTAGTTGAGTATCACTAAGATAAAAATAGCAACGAAATATGCAGCTGGGTATTCACTTTAGCGACAGATTTGTGATGAAATATTTTTGTCACTAAAAAAGTGGCGTCACTAGAGTGTTGCGATGAATTCTAACCCTGTCACTAAACTAAAAAAATCGTCGCTATTTTCTTCCCCACTTCATTTGGAGTGAAACTTGCAAGGGTATAGTGACGGAATTTCTGTCGCTAGTTTCTTTCTGTGTGTTCACACATGGATGCCATTTAGCTACAGCTTAGAGACGGAAATATCCGTCGCTAAATTTAGCGACAGAAATTCCGTCGCTATTACCTTGCAAGTTTTGTCCTCCAAATCATCGCGGAGAGAAAAATATGGACGATTTTTAAATTTAGCAACTGAGATTTCCGTCGCTATTTCATTGCGATTCATTTTTGTTAGAAGGTATTTAGCTACGGATTTCCTATTATTTTTGTCTGTTGTTAAAATTTTAAAATTAAAAAAATCTGCCTACTAATTATTATCCCACACCCATATTAAACTTATAATATAGTACTTCAATAATATAATTGCAAAATATATTATATTAAGAAATTCAAACTCAATAATTATAAACAATAGTATAGCATTGTAAAGAGCTAGTACATCGTTAAAAACAGTATCAAATATATTAATACACACAATCTGATCGTCACCTAGGCGAGGGAAAGAGCAAGCCAACAATGGCATCCTTTTCTTCTTTTGTTTTAGCAGCAATTGTTTTGTTATGCTTTGCCATTCCTTGAATCAATTTCTTATTCAATTCATTGCCCTTGCTAAATCCTTAGTAGTGCTCAATCTTGGTCATCATTAAAAACAAAGGTTAGTGAAAATACTAAGCAATATAAATAACACTTGTCACCATAACTATTATATATTTTTTTGGTACTACATTATAGTGCTCTATACATATGCCATTTGAAACCAATATCTAGTGGTAAGAACGTGATGTATGGAAGATATAATACGCGGCACAACCCAATTGTTTGACAAATTGTTATCTTGTCAAATGGAGAACTCCATATGTTTTTCATATATCTCAAACACAAGAATACACATATTTATACAAGAAGATATATACTAACTAAGGTAAGGATCGAAATTAATTCCCTAAGAATATGCACAGTAATCCCTAATATTATGTTCAATATATTCCTACCATGTATAATGTCTAACACTCTTTCTCAAGTTGGAGCATAGATATTGATCATGCCCAACTTATTACATACTAAGTAATCTACTCGAGGACCATTTATGACTTTTTTAAAAAGATCTCCTAATTGTTCTCCTGTCTTCACTAACCTTGTAGAGATTAAGCCTCGTTGTATCTTTTCACGAATGAAATGGCAATCAACTTCGATGTGCTTGGTTCGTTCATGGAAGACAAGATTGGCTATGATATGGAGAGCCACTTGATTGTCACACCATAGCTTTGTAGGGATAGGAGCCTTGAATCCAATTTCATTCAGAATGTGATATATATAAAAAAAAATTCTGGAACTCCTTTTTAGTAGCTTAAGATTTGTTCAACAGCTCTCCAATGGTCAACAGTTGGAGATGCCATAAACTGACTTACAATATTGACTAAGTAAGTGATATCAAGATGGGTTACAGTTAGGTAGTTTAGCTTACCAACCTGTCATCTATATCTTTCTAAATCATCAAATGGCTCCCCCTCTGATGTCAACTGTGAATTAGGGATCATTGGAATATTGCACGGCTTAGCTCCCAACTTACCTGTTTCTGTCAATAAATCAAGTACATATTTTCTTTGGGAGAAAAATATAACTTTCTTACTCCGTATTACCTCAACATCTAGAAAATACTTTTATGTACCAATATCTTTAGTCTGAAATTGACTATGAAGAAAGGTTTTAAAAGATACAATACTAGTGGTGTCACTACCTGTGATGACAATGTCATCCACCTAGACCACTAATAAGATAGTACCTGTTTTAGAATACTTGTAAAAAAAATAGAGTGATCAGACTTCCCTTTTTAACATGTCGAACCTTTCAATTGTTTGACAGAATTTTCCAAACCATGCACGAGGGCTTTGCCTTAGGCCATATAGAGATTTGCGAAGGCGACAAACTTTACTATATTCCCCTAGAGCAACAAACCCTAGTGGTTGGTCTATGTAGACTTCTTCGTGAAAAGCATTCTTAATGTCTAGTTGGTGTAAGGGCCAATCATATGTAGCAGCCATAGAGATGAGCAATCGAACAGAGGTCAATTTCGCAATAGGGGAAAATGTGTCAGAGTAATCAATACCATAGGTTTGAGCATACCCTTTGGCAACAAGAAGAGCCTTCAATCGAGCCACTGAACCATCAAGATTAACCTTCACTACAAACACCCATTTGCACCCAATGGCTTTCTTAATAACAGGTAAATCCACCAAGTTCCATGTACTATTGGAATCTAAAAGGCATTCATTTCTTCAATCATAGCGTTACGCCAACCAGAATGGGACAAGGCTTGTTTGATAGGTTTATAAGTTTGTATAAAGTTAATAGAAGCAATAAAAGAGCAAGAAATAAGGGATAAGTGAGTATAAGAGACGAAAGATGTAACAGGGTAAGTACATGATCTTTTACCTTTGCAGAGGGCTATTGGCAAGTTATCTCAATCATACAACGAAGAAGTCGGCTCAAGACATGAATTAGGCATACTGTTAAGAGCCAAAGAAGTGTCTAGGTCCGGGTTAACTATTTCTGGGATAGACTATTGTTTACAAGAATATACCTAAGTGATTGGTGATGGTAAAGATGGGATGGAAGCAGAAGCGGTGGTAACCGTATAGATGAGAACATCATCATCGTCTCCTATGTCTTTCATAATTAGAAGGAGGTGAGAATGCAACAACTTGATGAAAGGTTACATCAATAGACACTAGATATCTTCCCGTGGATGGATAATAACACCTATACCCCTTCTAGATAATAGAATATCCCAAAAAGATGCACTTTAGAGATTTTGGATCTAACTTCATGATATGAGGCTTAACATCTCTCACAAAATTAACAAGTACATTGAAATGTTTTTGGTGGAATATGAAACACAGATTTTTTAGGGAAAAGACACTAACAGGGTGTTGTACCACGTAAGACCGAAGATGGCATACAATTAATCAATAAACATGCAGTAGAAACTACATCAGCCCAAAAGTGTTTGGGAACCTGCATTTGGAACAGGAGAGCTCGAGTAGTTTCTATTAAAAGCCTGTTTTTTCTTTCAGCAAGCCCATTTTGAGATAGGGTGTCAACATAGGATGATTGACGTAAAATATCGTGTTTAAGCGTATAATAGGAAAAGAGTTCAGAGAAATGCTCTTTAGCATTCTCACCTCACAACACACGAACATGAATATTAAATTGTGTTTGTATCTCAGCACAAAAAGCACGGAAATGAGAAAACAATTGAGACCGACTTCTCATAAAATATAACCAAGTCATGTGAGAGTAGTCGTCAACAAAAGTAACAAAGTATTGAAACCCAAATTTAGTCATAACATAACATGGACCCCAAACATCATAATGAACTAACACAAATGGAGCATTTACTCGTTTATTGACTCTAGCACTTAACCTAACTTGATGATGTTTAGCAAACTAACAAGACTCATAATTTAAAGAAGACACATTACTAAGTTGCAAACACATCTTTTTTAACAAAGGTAAAGAAGGGTGTCCCAAATAACAATGGACTTCAAAGGGAGTACCCATCCGGAAGCAGGCAACATTTCTTAGAATATAGGAATTAAGAATATAGAGGCCACTACACTCATGTCGTTTACCAATAATCCACTTTGTCATAAGATCCTGGAACAAGCAATGAGTAGGAAAAAGGTTACAAAACAATTCAGAGCATTAGTGATTTGACTAACAGAAATCAAATTAAACAACAAGTTGGTAAGGCTTAAGATATAGGATAACGGGAGATTAGCAGTTGGATTAGCAGTGCCAATCCCAAGCACCCTAGAGGAGGATCCATCAGCTAGAGTGACATGGGAAGTGGATGGAGATGACTGAAAGGTAGATATGAGGTTAGAGTTACTTGTCATATGATCCTTAACACCGACCCGAATCAATAACCTATTTGGAAGCTGAAGATATGACGCAAGTGTTAGGATTACCTGAGGTGGCAGCAGCTACAATTGAGGTAGATGATGAAGATTCTTGGTACCTTAGGAACTTAGCATAATCATCTGCAGAGATTACAATTGTTTTCTCACCATTAGCATATGAAGACACCACATTTGCAAACCGATTTCCATGATTTCTATTTTAAAGCTTTCAATAATCCTTCTTCATGTGCCCTAGGTTCTAACAATAATGAAAAATAATCGTATTTGACTATTGTCGATGAGGGTCCCTACTGTGATACGACGGCTTCACAGACCCACCCCTTAGATTTATGGTTTACAAGGACGCTACTCGACTGGGGAGGTTCAAAGGTCTTTATGTGTAGTATTCTAGAGAACACATCAGAAAGGGATTTGAGCTCTTCACTTGATAATACCTAAGATTTGGCTGGTTCTAGATGAGGATGGAGACTAGCAAAAAAACTCATGATAGCCATACATTCTCGTTGTTACTACTGTTATTTTATATCCGACGTGAATGACATTAACTCATTAAGAGCCTCACAAGTTTTCTTGAATTCAATAAAATAAGTCTATAGAGGTTTGTCAAGCATTTTGGCTCGATAAAAATCCTTACAAACATCATAGATTTGAATAATGTTGCCCTTACCTGAGTACAAAAATTTGAGGTAATCTAATAACTCTTTGACAGTTTCACGGTGACTGACAAAATAAAAAATCTCATAATCAATCGAGTTCCGTATTTGAAGAAATAACTTAGCATCATCACACAACGTAGTTTGTTTTTTCTTTTTCATCCTTAGGTGGGTTGTCAGTCATATGGATATCTTTGTCAATACTACAAAAATATATTTTAATGGTTCGTTTCCATTCCAAGTGATTTGAGCCATTTAGTTTGTGTTTTGTAATTGACTGGAAGAATATCATAAACAACTATAAACTTATTCTCAGTCATTATGCTATCCAAACAAGAAAGACAACCTAACCACACAGACAAAAAACACTGTAGGCCGTAAACAGAACCGTGTCTATAACCATATTGACAACCACACTGTCGACCCAAAATGAATACAGAGAGATATTACCCGGACCTCCAATGCCAAAACCGAGTCTAGAACTGTGTTGTGGATGGTTGGGCGACCTTGGGAAGGGAAGCCGGTGTCTATTCCAGAGGCAGAGTAGAGCTCATTTGTCGGGGCGTGGGGATGCCAACGAGTGACGGTGGCTGCGCGTAAGAGCCACACCATGTCAAATGGCAAACTCCATATGTTTTTCATATATCTCAAACACAAGAATACACATATTTATACAAGAAGATATATAGTAACTAAGGTAAGGATCGAAATTAAATCCCTAAGAATATGCATAGTAATCCCTAATATTATGTTGAATATATTCCTACCATGTATAACGTGTAACATACCCAACCCCTCTCATCCTTCCAGAAATAACATCATGAACTCTAGCTCACCTAGCATGATGAGTGATGACCAAGGAAAATGTTCATGTCAGTGATGATCATTCGACGAAAATCTATGACAATCAATCAGCCTCCAGAATGGGGAGTACAAGCCACAAGATCCTCCTATTAATGTTTTAGCTTAATTGCCATAATGCCAAGACCTTGTGGTCTAATGGCATCCGGTTGCACTCGCATATAGAAGGGGAAGAGGGTGGATTCGTGTCTCAGTGGATGCAATGTTGACTTTTTGTGCTTCAGTAGGTTGAGAAAGTAATTATGAACATATACTACAGTAATATATGTGCAATTATACTTTTATATCTTAAGTATATTCATTTTTTCACAATATCGCATTTAGTTATTTTCTTCCTCCATATTTGAATGAATTAATTTTAATTATTATAAAAAATCTAACAACCCATGTTTAGTTAATTTTTTTAAAGTTTAAATAATTTAAAGTTTTCAAAAGAAAAGTGTAATTAATTTTTTTAATATTTTAAAATAATTTTCAGTCAATTAGTAATATTTTCAATTTTCCTAATTTATGTTTCTTTTCTATTATGATTTTTTTATATTTTCAATCAATTAGTAAAATCAGTTTTCTTTTCAATTTTATCTTTACTAATACTATTGTTTGGGCGGAGATTTCACAAAGGATGATTTTATTTTTATTGATAGTAGTATAGATATAGAAATATAGATAATTAGTTGAATTATTATTATTGGTGTAAATAATAATTAATAAATTAATTTTTTCTTATAAAATTACGTAGATTTTGTTTTCATTATTCTCACAATTATAATGGTTTAATTATTATGAGAATTTAGCAAATAAAATTTTGTTACCAATTAAACATTATTAATTTTTTTTACCAATTAATTAATAATATTATTTTGTGCGGGAAAGTTGAAGGGGAGGATTTTACTTTTATTAATAGTATTGATACGTGAATATAGAAATAATATTACCAATTAATAGATATTAGTTAATTTTCATTTTAAATTTTCTTACCAAATAAGTTTTATTAATTATTTGACCAATAAAATATTTAATTAATTGACTACAAAAATTTGAGCAGAAAAATGAAATAGGACGATATTACTTTTATATATAGTATATATATATATATATGTTTTCGAATTTGCAAATTTGCACTGCGTTCCTCGTTTAAAGTTCGCAGTATAAGATTAGGGATTTATATAAGGTTGTATCTTATTACGATAGAATTGTAGTACGATAGAAATTGTAATGTAGAATTGTACAACAAATAGAAAAATAGGAAATAATCGCATCCTTGTAGGACTGTTTTGGGCGGGAAGCTTAAAGCGAGGATTTTGGTTATATATATATATTTTTTTTATGAAGGAAGAGGGGGACACCCGAAAAACTGCTAGGGCATAGAGCCCATGGTCACAGAGACACGCCTATAATATTTAGCCCCCAGTTTATCCTCCCCAATTTTGTCCCCTAGCCCAGGCGGAGCGTCGTCCCAGAGAGTGAGCCCCAAAGGTTGAGAGTGCGCACTTTTAGCCAGCAGATCAGCAACTTGGTTCTGTTCTCTGAAAACATGGTGGAAAGAAATACTAGCAAAACGCTGAGCGGAGACCCAAGCACCTGGAGACAATATTATTATTATTATTACTAGTATTTTCGCCCGTGCGTTGCACGGATTGGATTTGTTATAATATTTTAAGAATATTTGGATCGATATACAATTATATAAATTATAACATCGAATATTATATAGCGCAATTGATGAAATTGGTTGGATCGATTATGTTTTTTTAAAAATATTTTTCTTGCTTGAATTAGAACAAATAATTGTCCAATTATCCAATGCGATGCATTGATAAAATTTTTATTATATATTTAGNGTAGTAAATATATTATTATTGGGATAAACTACAAATAAGCCATACTATTTGGGAGCAAGTAATTAGGCCCTCGAACTCAAATAAACCCCAATTAAGCCACCAAACTCGAAAAAATAAAACAATTAAGCCACTGAAACTCGAAAAAAGAGCAATTAATCCATTTTTAGACTTTCTGGCGATAATTTCCGGCACAGGCAACCATTTCCGGCAAGGGCGACCAGCATCGCCGGGAAGGCGACCAAGATCTGGTCGCCGGAAATGGTTGCCTGTGTTGTCGCCGGAAAGTCTAAAAACGGATTAATTGCTCTTTTTTTCAAGTTTCAATGACTTTTTTTTTTTTTGAATACTATTGACCATGTTACATGTAGTATATGTCCATATACTTTTCTTAACCTACTGAAGCCCAACAAAGTCAACATTGCCCCCATTGAAGCTCGAACCCATGACCTCCAACTTGGGAGAATCACTTCATGCCGCTTGACCACAAG